>JANTQE010000019.1:245850-734342 GCA_032988195.1 Arachnomyces sp. PD_36 | reverse complement strand
TCGCCCGACCGATCCCGCACCGGCCCTCCCCTCCCCCCTTCTCGGGAGACCCGTGTTTGCTCCCCCCCCCCCCCCTTCAGAAGTTCCGAGTGAGGTGAGCACCACCACCTCATCCCGTTCCATGGTTCCAAACACGCGGTTCCAGACTTCATTCGCCGGTATCAGATCAGGCACAGCCGCACAGCCTTCCGAAAGAAAGGGACAGAATGCAATGTATGTGTGTGTGTGTGTGTGGGTGGAGGGGGTTCTAGAAGGAACCCTGCAGTCAGTAGTGATGGTGGTGGTGGTGGTGGTGGTGGTGGGTGGGTGGGACAGAAATCTTGAATTCTATTATTCTATCATTCAATTATTCTAATCTTTTTCGAGTTCTCTGTGTCTCATCTTTCAGGAACCGGTTACGTAGATAGATAGGTAAACCTTGGTCTGGCTCATAAATCATAAAACACGAGGGTCTTTATAAGTCGCAGCGAGCTGGCCGCCTGTACATAACGGTAATTTCTTCACCGACTAAGTTCGGCGCGCCGAAATATTCAAAACGTGGGCTCTATAAATGCATGTTAATCAAGAGATTCATGACGCAAGAAAAAGCTCACGCACCGGCTTCGTTGAAACTCGCTGTAGGCACCCAAGACCCCGCCGTCCTCGGCACACTGGTAGTAATAGAAAGCAAGATCAGCCTTGGGAGTACCCTGTTGTATAGCGAGGGATGTTCTTGCCGTCCATACCATGGTATCGTTGAAGTAGTCCAGTCCCAATATGGCTGGCGAGGACTAGCAATGTCTTCGTGAGCTATAATACGCTCATCCCGGAAATCTGTTACTTTCTCCAGTGGTCGAAGGTCAAGGACCCCGTTGCCGATAATAAAAGTCATCCCGCTTGAGAAATCTATTTTTAAACAATTCATCCTTTTAAAAATAATATAGGTAAAAGAGTGAAATAGTATCTATTCTTTTATATTCTTCTCGACCCTGCTTCATCGGTTCTGAACAATGAGTGTGAAAGTGTTTTCTGCTCCTAAGAGTACCAGGTGAAAGAATATACAAGTTGTTCGAGGGGCCCAATAGCCGAAACGGGAGCCAAACCAACTATCAACTTCTCTGGCGACGACGTTGATCTGTTTCCTGTTCTAATCCCAGGAAACTAACTTGTGGATCTCCTCATAGAAATCGAAAATGTCATCAACTTGACTTTTTCGATCTTCTGAAAGCTTCGACTTCACAGCGTTTAGATACTTCTTCAAATCGTGTCTAACGGCATCGTGAAGCGCACGAGAGACGAAACCGACGCCGGCAGCGTCCAACAGAGGCATCTAAAGCATACGAATGAGGTATAATTAGACAAACTGATCAAAATGTTGTTCTCGGGGAGAGAAACAAGGGTATGTTGAGGAAATCTTCGGCTTGCGGGTTAGGGAAAAGAAAAGCACAGAGCCTGTGCCGTTCCAAGCCGAATATCATATCATACCTTACTCCCCGAAGCTTCCATCCCTGTTTGCACCATTGGCAGCATATTACTGACTTCGCGTACAAGTGTGGACGTGTCTTCAGGAGAAATGTCGGCGTCGTTATTTAAATTCGTGGTGGCCGTTTTCAAAGTGTTCCACAGGTCGTAAAATTTCTTCGCGGCTGGAAGAGCAGCGACAGCTCCC
The DNA here is from genome assembly GCA_032988195.1 of Arachnomyces sp. PD_36. NCBI lineage: Eukaryota > Fungi > Ascomycota > Eurotiomycetes > Onygenales > Arachnomycetaceae > Arachnomyces > Arachnomyces sp. PD_36. The sequence continues at coordinate 732,694 of JANTQE010000019.1, read as the reverse complement.
CCTTGGTATCGGTTTATGGCTACTGTCGCTGATTTAACTCCCTCTGAGAGGGTAGATAAATCATCAAGAGCGCGAGTGAGCTGCAGAGAATCGGCGGCCGCGAGAGACCAGGTTGAGAGGCACAACGCAAGGCCGTTGACGAGGAATTTTGAGAAACGCATATTACTTAATGGGTGCAGGTAGCAATAGATGGGATCAATGTGTGTGGGCGTCGTCTTTGTCTGCCTCAGCGCCAAGTTAGGTGATATCGGTCTCGAAAGTCAGAAGCGAAAGGCTGCGGGCTCAAGATAAATGTTCGCCTGGGAACAACGTGGGCCTCCCACGCTCATAAGTTTGTTGGGAGAGAGGGCCGGATGGGAATCCGATGCCTCTCTCGCTTCCATGGCGAAAAGCGCCGTGTGTGCATTAGGTTGGAACCTGTTTGGTTGCTGTATCCATAAAGGTCTTGGACGGTGGAATATCTCTATGATTTCGGTATCGGTGTCGCTTCTTGTACATAAACGAATCCGATTAAAACTCTTGATACTTCTCTTGTCAAGGTGTCAAAGGGTCTCGGGCGCAGAGGCAGACGGCGAGTTTCTGTTTCTGTAATCGTCTCCTCAACTTGGTACAATCTGACTGAATCAGTGTGATTCGTTGTCATCGAAGCCGTGCGGCGGTGAGAACTCAGAAGAGATCTCTGAATTTTGAGATCTTGGCTGCGATCGACAACTAACACCCCATGTGGATCCTTGCGCATGGGGCCCTGACTACGGAGGACGATAGCGGCCAGTCTGTACCTGACGATAACCGAATGACAATATTTCGTTTTCGATCCCAATTTTGAAGCTCAATGATTCTCCAAGCCACATCCAATTCGCGATTTGGTCGAATAAATAGGCTCTTCCATCAACCAGTTTGCAAGAAGCTTGGTGGAGCTAATGAGGAGCCAAAGAGTCCCTTTGCGCTATTTGAGCTGCTCTACATCAATAGTATGGCGTTGTGCATCTCACATTTCGTGTCAACGCCCAGTAACAACCTCACAAGTCAGCCATGGATTGGCAGCGGCTCACCTGGAGCTCTGCCCGCTTCATGTCAATCAATCCCATGATGGTCCTCTTGTCAAGTGCTACCGAGTGCCTCTCGGTGGTTTTCTTGAACGTTAGGAGCAAGGGAAATACATATGCGCTGCTTTTTCCACTTTCATTCCCGGAGCGGACATACTCAGAACATCTTTTTTCTATACGCCATTAACCTACCCCCTACTGCCATTTGCCATGGAGTCGACGGATCATACCGCTCCTCCAGCTAGCGATATCAAGCGAGATGCACCCAACGATCATGCTGTGCCAACCTCTAATGGTAGCCATCAAGTGCCACTGGCCGAAGTCAACGGTGTAGCAACCAAGGACTCGGGTGACAGCGGTACTTTGAAACCTAATGGCTATACTCATGAACCAGTGACGGGGGCCAAATGCGCAAACCGAGATGATAGAGGCGGGAATGAAATCCCAACTTCTTATGACGTTCCTTCGACAGACGGTCTTGCCGGGGGCAACTATGACGATGCGCCGCCACCCATTGCTATCGTCGGGATGGCTATGAGGCTTCCTGGAGGCGTTAGCAGCGCCGAAGACTTATGGGAACTTCTAATTGAGAAGAAGGATGGACATTGCCCTGTTCCTGATTCCCGTTACTCAATTAATGCCTATGACGGCCCTCCGGGATCGCGATCGAAAGGACCGGAATCCGGTTACTTCCTCCGGGAAGATCCAGCTTACTTTGACACAGAATTCTTCTCGATCAATGAGATGGAGGCCGCTAAGTTGGACCCTCAGCAAAGGCTTCTGCTGGAAGTTGTGTGGGAATGTATGGAAAACGGCGGCCAAACATCGTGGCGTGGAAAGGATATCGGTTGCTATGTTGGTGTCTTTGCGGAAGATTGGCTAGAGATGATGACAAAAGACGTGGTTCACACCGACAGACACAACGTACCCGCTAGAGACTTCGCACTTTCAAATCGGGTATCATACGAGTATGATCTGAAGGGTCCAAGGTGAGGCAGCACTGTAAGATCAACTTTTGCAAATCCGGTATCTAACACCACTCAGCGCCACGATCAAAACTGCCTGCTCATCCACGCTGGTAGGTCTGCACGAAGCATGCCAGGCGATATATACGGGTGAATGTTCAGCATCTATTGTTGCGGGAACTAGTTTAATTCTCACCCCAACTTTGAGTTCGGCATTGACGGAAGGTATGGCGATCTCGCCAGATGGAATCAGCAAAACCTTTGATGCGGCTGCAAACGGATACGGCAGAGGTGAAGCTATAAATGCTATTTTGATCAAGAAACTGGATGATGCTACACGGGATGGAGACCCTATCCGTGCAGTCATTCGGTCCACAGCAATCAACTGTGATGGTAGATCCTTTACTATCACTTCTCCCAATCCCCAGAGCCAAGAGCAGCTTATTCGCCGAGCCTACAAAAAAGCGAACCTTACAGATATGTCCAAGACTGCATTTGTGGAGTGCCATGGAACTGGCACAAAACGCGGAGACACAACAGAGGCATCCGTCATAGCTAGAGTATTCGATAAGGGGGTATACATTGGAGGGGTTAGTTCTCCCTTAATCATAACTCCGCCGTGCCGAGTTGCTGACTAGCCAAATATAGGTCAAACCTAACGTGGGCCACTCCGAAGGCGCAAGGTAAATTCGACTTTCCAGAGGGCCACCATTTGGCTCTAAATAACAGCTTGTACTTACACGGCTCTAGTGGCGTTACAAGCATTGTGAAGTCTGTCCTGGCACTCGAAAACAAGATTATACCTCCAAATGTACACTTCAACAACCCAAATCCTAAAAGTAAGTGAACAAGCTGGAGAGATTTTGTATTTACGCGGGCGCTGATAGATTGCAGTCCCATTCAAGGAAGCGAATCTTCAGGTTCCAACAGAGCCAACAGCCTGGCCGGATGATCGTGTGGAAAGAATTAGTGTCAATTCTTTCGGTGTCGGGGGAGCAAATGCGCATGTAAGGAATGTCCTTCAATGGGATGGCAGAATGTTTCGACTGATGAATTAAAGGTAATTATTGATTCCGCTGCATCTTTCTGCCCTGAGAGGCTGCCGAATGGCACTACCTGCGAAAGGGACTCTCGGCTTCTGGTTCTTTCCGCAAAAAGTCCAGGATCTCTTCAAAGGAGGATCGAAGGAATACAAAACTACTTTGATACTCACTCGGCGAAGCTTGAAGACCTGGCGTTCACCCTTGGCGTCAAAAGAGAACACTTGACCCACAGAGCGTTCACGGTTGCAAACAAAGACTACCTGAAGGGTGGTGGGGGTACTTTTCAGGTCTCAGGAGGCCATCGTTTCTTTGGGGCCACATTTGTCTTCACAGGTCAAGGAGCACAATGGTCTGAGATGGGCAAGACTCTAATGGCGAGCTTTGAGAATTTTCTTTCTGACATCCGGATGCTGGATGAGATCCTGCAGCCACTTCCAGGTTGCCCTCCTTGGAGTATAGAAGGTTTGAATAACCCATTACTTCGTGGCTCTTTGATGGATTTTCTAACATTCTCCTTGCAGAGGAACTCTCGAAGCCCGAAGCCACTTCTCGAATTGACGAACCTGAGTATGCGCAACCCCTGTGCACTGCTGTCCAAATTGGAATAGCTAATTTATTGGCACATTGGGGTGTTCGCCCTTCTTCGGTTGTTGGCCATTCAAGTGGCGAGATTGCGGCTGCATACGTCGCTGGTGCTATTACGGCCAAAACAGCCATGGCAATCAGCTATTATCGTGGGCAGGTGATGAAACAAGCTACAAATTCGGGAGCAATGGCAGCTGTTGGTATGAGCAGTGACGATGTACACCCGTACCTTGAAGACGGTGTAGTCGCCGCTTGTGAAAACAGCCTTCAGAGCACCACTCTCTCAGGTGATAGTGATGCGCTGGATAGGACTCTAGAACGAATTAAGTCTGATCAACCCGACGTCTTTCACAGGCGCCTTCGCGTAGGAGCGGCGTATCACTCTCGTAAGTCTCATCCTTCCTATTTAAGTTCACGGTTGCCGTGGGGGCGCTCTCTCTGCGGCTGTGACATGATGGTTTGATTGCTCGTAAATTTTTTGCTGTACTAGACTAACGGGATAAATATAGATCACATGAAGAAAATAGGAGATTCGTACCAGAATCTCTTAGACCCGATTGTTGGAACCAACTCATCAATGATACCTATGTATTCAACTGTGACTGGTAAAGTCACCTCGGACCCCAGACAACTGCAGTCAAAATATTGGCGCCAAAATTTGGAATCGCCCGTCCTCTTCCGCTCCGCAATCAATCAAATCCTGAGTAACACTGACAAGAACCACACGTTTTTGGAAATCGGTCCTCATTCAGCTCTATCTGGGCCTCTTCGACATATATTTAATGAAGAAGATCGAAAGGTCAAATTAGAATACATCCCTACTCTCCTGCGAGGCCAAGATCAAGAAACCTGCTTGCTCATGGCCGCAGGCCGGCTACACTCATGCCATCTCCCCATCGATCTTATGGCTATCAATGGACCTGGCCGCATTCTCACGGATATCCCTTCATATCCATGGCAACATAACAAGAGATACTGGTATGAAAGTCGCCTGACCAAGGAATGGAGGTTTCGTGACTTTCCGGATCATGAGCTTCTCGGCTCTCGCTTACCTGGATCAACGGACCTGGAGCCCTCCTGGAGAAATATCCTTCGCCTCGAAAATATCCCTTGGATATGGGATCACAAGGTTAACATGGAGATTGTCTTTCCCGGGGTCGGATATATCGCAATAGCAGGCGAGGCAATTCGCCAAGTCTCAAAAATCCCCGACTATACGATAAGAAACATGTTCATAAAATCGCCCCTAGTTTTGAAAGAGGCCTCCATCACAGAAGTTATCACCAACTTGAAGCCAGCTAAGCTCACAAACAGCCTCGACTCGGCATGGTATGAATTCACAATCTCGGCCTATGTCAATAATAGCTGGTTCAAATGCTGTATTGGCCTCGTGGGCTCTGGAAATCAAGGCGAACATTCAGTTAGAGAGATTCAAACTTTCCCCAGACTGTTGGAAAAAGAAGTATGGTACACGACAGCGAGCAATCACGGAATGGCATTTGGTCCTAGCTTCCAGCTACTTGAGAATATTTCGATCAACCCATTAAAGAATGAAGCTGCGGCTGCCGTGGAAGCCAACGAACAGAACATCAAAAGCCAGTACACCCTACACCCACTGTTATTGGACCAGGGATTTCAACTTATAGCAGTGGCAGCATGCCAGGGGCTTAATCACAGAGTGGGAAAGCTAGGAGTTCCGGTCTCAATAGAGGAGATTTATGTCGGCGATGCCAATCGACGTATCTCGCTGGGTGCAAGCACGGGGAAGGTTAATCCTGAGAAGCAGAGAGTCTTAAAGGCGGGTGAAGCATTTGCGGTATCCGAAAACGCCTTGGCATTCTCAATGAGAGGAGTCGTGATGGTTGAGATGCCCACGGAGGAGGATGAAGGAACTTTTAGTGCCCCCCTAGCCTCCAGGATCGAGTGGCAGCCGGATGTTGATTTCGTAGAAGGCAAGGGCCTTATTTCGCCAGCTATTACAACGGTCGAACCAATGGACCTTCTTATGAAGCTGGTTCTACTTACAGCCATTGAGCTGGGGAATTTTCTCCAGGATTTAGACCCGGACTCTGACAAACCCGAAAAATATGAAACGTTGGTGAATTCCAACGTCTCCAGAGTTCAGGAGCTATACTCGATGATATCGGGATCCGACAATGTGAAGGCAATCGAGTTGGCTACAAGAGAAGAGCTTTTTGAGGAGCTAAGCGATGTAGCTGCATCTTCAAGTCCGAAGGTGAAGCCTTTTGGAAAATTCTTACGCAAAGCACTCGATGCACTGCAGGACGAGATATCACCAATGGAGTTCTTTATGGCCGAAGAGGGATGGAAGAGTCTTTATGAATTTGCAGGGACTTGGTCTGATTGGACCCGGTTCCTCATGTTGATGGGGCATTCAAACCCATCGATGAGAGTTCTCGAGATTGGTGCAGGCGCTGGTGCAACGACCGCCGCCGTTGTCTACGCCATGTACACTCAAGAGAACGTGCGACAATATTCAAAATATGTATTTTCGGATGCATGCCGGGATCGCGTAACGGAGGCGAAAGAAACGTTTTCCAAAAATGAAGGATTCGAATTCGAGGTTCTCGACATCAATAAGAACCCACTGGAGCAAGGGTTCGTGGAGGAGAGCTATGACTTGATTATCGTCTCAGATGTAAGCCCAAAGAAGCTCAAGTATGCAGCATACAGCTGACAACATTCCCAGCTGCGACGGATAGCAAAAGACACCACGCAGGCCTTGCGAAATATTCGACAGCTACTAGTTCCCGGTGGCCGCCTACTGTCACGCGACCTACTACCAGGTTAGTTACTAAGGCTGTACCTCACAGGCCCTTTCTCTAGGCGATGCTAATTGTTTTTGCAGATGTACCAGCGGTGGACTACTTGATTGTAAGTATTTTCGTACGGATAACAGATGACCCTTCACCGATAACTAATTTATATATAGAGTATGCTCCCGGAATCGCAAGCACTTACAACCGCTGTGGCTGCAGGGAGGATTCAGATATCTTGGGAACAGCGAGAGAAGGAACTTGTGACCGCTGGATTCCTCGGGGTGGATGCTGACGCCTACAAATTTGGGTATCCATGGGACATGAAGATTCCATCTGTCGCACGAGTACCCTTTACTCCAGTACCCAAAAAGAAGGTCAACTTCCTTTATGGATCGAGCTGTGAGCGATGGTGTAAAACGGAGAAACGGCTCTTCCGAGAAAGGGGTTATGAAGTCGAGTGGTGCACGCTTCAAGACTTACCTCCACCAGACGAAGATGTTGTAGCCTTCTTGGATCTGGAAGGACCTTTTTTCGACGGCATATCCGAAGAGAAGTATAATGCCTTCATTAAATTTTTGTCTAATGCAAAAGGGCGAACAGTGTGGGTTACGAGGCCTTCGCAGATGAGTTGCGAAAATCCGCGTTACGGCTATATTCAGGGGCTGGCCCGAACCATCAGATACGAAGTAATGCTCGACTTTGCAACCTTTGAGATAGACAATCTTGATGCAACTGCCGGCAAGAGAGTTGTGGATGTCTATGAGAAATTTGTCAGACAATTTGAAACGGATTACCGGGACCCGGAGTTTGAGTTTGCTCTACACCAAGGAACTATCCATACCTCTAGGTTTCACTGGATGCCCCTTGAAAAGCACCAGTTCCGTTCCCCCGAATTCAACACTCCCAAGAAATTGGAAGTTGTCAGACCGGGTGATTTAGATTCGTTTACGTGGGCAGAGAAGCATGTTGGGGAGCTGGGGCCCGACGACGTTGAGGTCAATATTACCCATGTGGGGTTGAACTTTAGGGTATGTATACACATCTCCGCAAGATAAAGGAAGACTGATGCTAAAACTTCTATAGGATCTCATGATCTCTTTGGGCCTTTTAACTGACATCGATGAGTGTGGTTTCGAAGCCTGCGGGATGGTTTGCCGGGTAGGTTCCTGCGATGTTAACTTCAACCCGGGGGAAAGAGTCCTCGTTTTCAGTACTGGCCTCTTTACGACTCGGAAGATAGTTTCTTCAAAGTCCTGCCTCCGTTTACCAGATAGCATATCTCCCGAAATTGGAGCCGCCCTTCCGATCGCATATGCGACCGCAATCCACTCACTATTGAATCTGGGGCAACTTAAAAAAGGCCAGGTAAGAATAAACGTGTTAGCGTATTGATTCTTGTGCTAAAGGGATTATAGTCGGTCTTGATTCAGTCTGCCAGTGGTGCTGTTGGTCAGGCGGCCATTAACGTCTGCCAGGGATTCGGCGCTGTTGTAAGTAGAGTATTCGTTCCCCCTTTGGCGTGTCGCTAACGAAATAAGATATATGCAACCGTCGGGAACGAACAAAAAGCCCAATTTCTCGTCTCTGCGTTTGACATTCCCCGACAGAATATATTCAACTCTGGAGACGCATCTTTCCGTTCGGATATTATGCGGGAGACGGGTGGAAGGGGTGTCGATATCGTGTTAAATTCGCTTTCTGGCGAGCTGCTCCACGCTTCATGGGAATGTGTTGCAACTTTCGGTAAAATGATTGAAATAGGGAAGCGTGATTTTCTCGGCCAGGGGATGTTGAGAATGGATAAATTCTCGTCAAACCGGGCTTTCTTCGGAGTGGACCTCTTACAGATCCTTCAAGAATCCCCTGAAATGTTTCTGAGGTAAGTTCCCTTTCTCAGTAAGCCATTCTATGCAATCCAGGCTAACAGGTTATTATCAGTCTACGCGCCCAGATGAATAGAGCACTTCAGAGAAAGAAGATAAAGCCTATACATCCAGTGAAGACGTTCCGCGCAAAGGATATTCAACAGGCATTCAGGTATATGCAGGCCAGGAAGCATATGGGAAAAATAGTGGTAGAGATGCCCAGTGATACCTCGGAGCTTCCTGCGACAATTAAACCAAATATAGTATTCTCATCCGAGGGGACATACTTGCTAACTGGAGGTCTGGGAGGTATTGGTCGTGCTATCTCAATTTGGATGGTTGAGAACGGAGCTCGACACTTGACATATTTGTCTCGCTCGGCAGGAAGTTCTACTTCGGATAAGACCTTCATCGACTCGCTCGAATTTCAAGGTTGTAACGTGATCGCAATCGCAGGGAGTGTGGCAAATTTGGATGACGTGAAGCGAGCCGTTGCGGCGTCTTCTAGGCCAATTGCAGGTGTGATTCACTTGGCAATGGCTTTGCGAGTAAGCTCCCCATTCTGAGGACCCCAACACCTATCCATACACCAATATCGAGGAATCTAGCATCACTGACTTTTTCCGATTTACAGACTGGGTCTCTCCTCAACTCTTCGCTTGAAGACTGGAATGTTGTGCAAACTCCAAAGGTTGACGGGCTGTGGAATCTACATAACGCGCTTTCTTCTGAGAAGCTTGACTTTTTCGTAGGGTTTAGTTCAGTTGCCAGTCTCTGTGGGAACATGGGCCAAGCTAATTATGCGGCTGCTAACTCCTTCGTTGATGCCTTTGTCAAATATCGCTCGAGCCAAGGGCTGCCTGCCTCAGTTATCAACCTTGGGGCGGTTGGAGATGTCGGATGTATCGCACAAGCACCAGATTATTTGAAAGCAGCGCGCTCCGCATCGTTGCGTCTGCTGAATGAGAAGGAAGTCATCGACTCCGTGGAAGCGGCGATCCGCACTCCAAACGCGTCCTCCCCGATTGTGCTACCGGCAGAACGTACTCGAACTATTGCTGGAATGAGTTCCTCCAAACCTCTCTCGGATCCCAATGTCCGATGCCTGTGGGCGAAAGACGCGCGGTACAGTTACTATGCTCATATTGAACCAAAGTCAGGAGAGGCTGCGAAGAGCTCATCCACCGCAGATGAACTAAGAAAACTCCTGTCTGAGGTCGAAAAGTACCCGGAGAAGCTGGATGAACCACACGCCGAAGACATAATTTTGAAAGCACTTGCTTTCCGACTGAATCCACCGCAGACAGGGGAACTGGACGTGGCCGAGATTGCCAGCATGGTGGTAGATTCTTTGATGCTTGTTGAGATCAACGGCTGGTTACGGCGGAACCTGGGTCTTGAGCTTGGAATGGCAGATGTGGCGAACGCAGGCACTGCCGGGGCGCTGGCGAAATTGGCGTTGAAAACACTTCGAGCCAAGTACACTGTCGACAACTAATAAATAAATTGGACTCGCTGTCGAGAGAAGGTGTTACAAATCACATCGAATTTGCTCTGTAGCACGTCTCTATAATATAAGATTCAGGCGAAGTTAAAGAAGACGATTAGTCAACGAATTAATGAGAGCACAAATAAACGACAACACAAGCAGTATTTCAATTTTCTGTCGAGTCTTTCAATGTACTCCGTATATATACATTATTATAGATATATATATACTGAAACTTTTCTCACCCCGCTGATGGACACTTCTCCAACGTCCATCGGCAAGATGCCTTCCAACGTTTTGAGACGGGCTTTATCGTTGCCACTTCGCCCCTTCCGTACCCCCAGTAAGCGCCTCGTGTCAAACGCAACCCCACTCTACCAAGCAACTCCCCGAACGCTTGCAAATACCAACACTCGGCGCTTGTCGCTGGGCCGCCCGAGCCTGGGCCACCGGGACCAACCATCCGAAAAAGTGGCGCTGCAGCAGGGCAGGGATGAGCATCTTGAAAACGCGGATTGCGATTCCCTGACCCCAAAGCAGCTCGAGAGTTTATTTCGTGGCGAGTTTCCGACTGACAAGCCGGAAGATTTTATTCAGATAAAAGGCTCCAACATTCACGAATATCGTCGGATTCGGTCGGCATTCAAGAAGTCGAACGCGCAGTAAGTATGCTTCCATTGTCCCTAATCCGCATTATCTATTTACTTAGAAGATTTTTTACAACAGGAAAAATGTCGGTGAGAAGGTGTCTGTGTCGTTTAACTCCAGGTTTTCCACGACCGCCATCCTACGAGGTTCACCAGTGGCCATTCAGCAACAAACGACGACCGACTTTTACAAATTTATGAATCCACGACGCGACGATCAAGACATATACCACCCTGTGGCTAGGGAAGAAATTCATAAACTGATTGGCGAACACACTGGAATTAAGGGTAAATATCCCGACTTCCAACTCCTCCACAGTCCCGACGGAATTTATGGGGGACCTCTGTCAGTGCTCCTGGGCGAGGTGGGGTTCTCGCAATCTTATGAGAGCCTTGTGGAAACCGCTACCACCTATCTTGAAACGCTGTCGAATGTGCGCATGGCCATCCTCATAAAGTACGACGAGAAGCCCAATTATCGTAATCCAGTCAATTCGGAAGCGGCACAAGCGCAACTCCGTGAGAGTCTCCTCCAACTTGAGGTGGAAAACCCTCCAAGACTCACCCCAGAACATCCCGATGACCTACACGGCCCTTTGTACATCAACGGTCTTCGTTGGGTCGGGAGACTACGCGGCATGTTTGAAATCTGGACCCGGGATGAGAAAGGGAAAGCCGTACAAAAAGGGGACACCATTGTGAGTATCCCGCCTACTATTGGCAGCGACCCATCAATTAACTCATTTACCCTTCACCAGTATTTCATGGGCTACGGACAAAATCCAGCAAATCTCTCTATTCCGTATAGTGATTTCCTTCCATCTCCAACGGACACACATAAGGCGATCGAAATAAACTGGGAAGAATTAAGACAATCAGTTGGATTTGCTCGATCAAGGCTCGCGCTCACCCGCTACCGGAAACACTTGGAAAAAAGTGGCAAGTAACTGGTTTGACATGTCCGACCCTAAAGGGGTCAGATCCGCGGCGGAAGATCATCCTCGGAGGGTTCCAGTTGTAGCTGATTCCACCACCAGCTTTTCCCCAACCCGTGTAAAACCCAGTCACGGGGCCCCGCCCCAGCCCGTGATCTTGGGCACTCTGCCGCCTGAAGAGGAAGTATTGCTAGCTGTGAGCACAAGTCTAGCATTGTACTTCTAGGACAGGGGGGGGAATCAACGAGTTTTAACAAGGGAGGAAGAAAAGAACCACCACCGTTTTCCACCTAGACTAAGACTAAGTAAGGGGTGATAAGGAGGAGTATATACATATCTTGCTCATCTTGATATTTACACTTAAAAACAAAAGAAAATGATAAGAAGCCGAAGCCCAGGATGATGATGAGGATGATGAAACCACACTCAAACAGACCCAGATCCCTCCACCCACCAACCCTACCATGCCAATCCCCTTCCATGAATTTGATTGAAAACCTGCCATGTATCTATCCTCCTTGCAAAGCAAGCAAGCGAAAACCCCACGCCGACAAACGGAGGTAAAAAAAAATGTCAAACAAAACACTTTTCTACCCCTTGTCGATGTTCGCCTTCCACCGTCGATGCTAATCCTCTGAAGCGCATTCCTCTCACAGCAGGAGCGCTTCATGCTTTCCCGTGCTCTTCGGAAGAGACAAGGGTACTAGTAGCGGGCGCTTATGTGCGTCAAAGTCGGCTACAGATGAGAACTGCGCAGCTTTTGATCGTGAGATCATGAATGAGTCAGCAACTCGAGTGCCATCCTCTTCATTCTCTCGCGAGTGACGAGGAGGAAATGAACTTGACCGCCGTCGTCTGCAGCGAACTAGGATTGATGCCAAGACATGAACAACGCAAAGAAATCGAGCGACAACGTGTTTGTCGGTTTTTGGTTTCCCTTTCCTTTTCCCTCTTGTCTTTCTTTCTCTTCTTCCTTTTATCTCTTATTTTTCAGGCATTTGTTTACCCATCTAAACAGTATCCTTCTATTGTTATCAATCTTGGTTGTTGTGACTTTTTTGACTCGTCTGGTGTGGCTTGTTTCTATCGTGTCCCACTACAGGGTGTATATTTCTTCTTTTCTGTATTCCCGTACCTATCAAAAAATATATATCAGTCCTATCATCATCCAGGGCCCCTTTTCTCTCCCCACAATCCAATTCTGCGATTCGAGCGAGCGAGTTTTCTTGCTGTCTGTCGGTGATTTTTGCTTTACGAATAGCTCGAGGTACGTATGAGACTTGAGTTCGATAAAGTCTGGTCTATTTTTCTGGATCGAGATCTTGTACGATGTATCTAGATCTAAGCCACCACTGGAGGGGTTTCTTCACTTGCCCATTATCGCTTCCTGAGACCGAGTCTTGGGTAAGGGGAAAGAAAGGAAAGGTTGGACAGATGCAATGCAGCGTACATCCTGTGCTGCTCTGCGCCTGGCGCCTGTGGCACAGTGGCTGATCTATTCTTGTTGATGTCCCTTTTGTGTTTTGAAACATCTTCACTCTCGAACGTTGCTGAGCATTATTGAGGCTTCCAATTGACTGACAAATGTTGGCAGTTCGCATACCGATCCATAGTGCTGTCTGTCCGCGCCCTTATCGCTGTACATACAGTTGACGCGCACAGAAATCTTTGTGGGAGATACTTCCGAGTCGAGTACCTACTCTTCTCTCACAATTGCTCATCTAGCACTTTTCCCGTGTTACCTGTAAGTTTGTCCATCCCTTTTCCTTCCATCCACCACCCGTCCATCGTTGTCCCCCTTTCAACGCAAGAGGAAGAAATAAGATGAGGCTCTCGATCATGTGCCAGACTAAGCACTTTTTTGGGACGCTGACCTGATCGTTTTCTGTGATATTATTGGCTGTCGGATCAACCGTTCCTGTCCACTCAAAACTCAATGCACTCACTTTCTTTCTTTCTTTGCTTTTTCTTCATCACATCGTCGTCTTTCTTCTTTCTTTCTTTACCCCTGAATCTGAAGTCTGAAGTCTGAGTTGGTGGACTTCGACTTCGACGCGAAAAGAGAGAAGAGAAAATATTTGTGAAATCGAGGACTTCACGACGGACAGCTCACATCTCTCTCCATCTTCCCTTTCCCCCGAGAGAAATCCATTATCGTCGTGTTCTTCTTCCTTCCTCTCTTCCTTACGGATACCCCCGAACTCAATATCCTCCCGTCCTCACTCAATCCCAAGGAATATCACTCTCTCCTATTCCCAGGGTCTCCCCACCTTAAACTGCCCGTCTCATCATTATCTCAACCGCCTTTTTTCTGGGTCCCCTTCTTCAATCTCCTTACAACTCCTCTCTTCCTTCACTTCTTCTTCACTCGCTTGTTGTTCTTTTTTTTCTAATCATCCCCAATTTTTTTGTTATCTCCCCGTTTGTAACGGTCGCGTTGGTTGACGCGATTAATCTTCCGATTTTCCCAAAACACAAGAAGGAAAAAAAAATAAGTTCAACCCGATACTAACCAACACAACTGCGACTCAAGCTGGGATAAAACCAAACCGCGTCTTTCTTCTGCAGGCTTCTTGTCTGTCGGTCTGCGAAAGGTCTATCGTGGACTACAGATGCACTGACTGCTCCTCGATCGATTCAATTCAATTCAATCCCACCCCTGAGATAATTACAACATAATAATACTGCCCGTCATGACGTTCTTCTCACGAGTCTTCCGGAGCAAGGATGCCAATGCAGCCAAGAAGCAAGCAAAGCAGAATGGTACCGAGAATGCTGCTCCGAAGGCACCACAGTGGACGGATGCATGGACGCGCACGGAGGTTGGGCCTGAGGAGGTTGCTGAGTTGTTGAGAGGGTGTACGCAGGAATTGAAGTCAAGAGGTTCGTAGTCTACACTGGAATCTACGAAGAGGAGGAGTACAGCTAACTAACCGCCATTGCGTCTGCTACCTTCTAGCCCTCGATATCCCGTTCCTCCTCCTCCCATTCCGTCCCAGCTCAGACCCCAGCGCTGCTCGCACATTCGTTCGTCACTACTTCAGTCCATCGGCAGAGAGAACAACACCCCTACGCGGGGAACATCTGATGCAAGAATTGCGGTTAACCGAGCCGATGGTGTGTAATACAATTTCGATCCCATCCACCCACCCACCTTTAACGGGGAGAAGGGGATTTGAGTTCTGACTATGAGGGAGTTTAGGTTTTATGCAGTGTGATGAAATGGTGCTGGAGCAGACTCCCTGGTGGAGTCGTCACCTGGGAAGCATATGAACTCTTCAAGGTTGGAGAACAAGGTACTATCAACATAAACCACTCCTAATCGTGGTGTTAATCCCGGCTTAGATGCGAATATGGCGCGCGATGCCTTCTCTACATTTATCCCCCTGAGCGTGGAATCCGATGCGCGAACTAAGATTATTTTCGACTTCTTCGATCTTTTGGCTGCTATCGCTGCGCATGGAAAGACGAATGGTTTGGGTGGAAGGAAGTTGTCTAGGTATGCTGGGTGGTGGGCTTTTGAGCATACTGATACCGGTAATGGATTCGAGGCGGGTTATAAGAATTGGGCAAGGTAAGGGACTCCTTGGGTAGTACCGTACTGGTGTGTGGTGGGCTAATTGACTATCTGCAGCGCTGCCGACGCGACGAGTCATCTCTTCTTTGCGTACCTGCGATCCTTGTCTCCCGATTCCCTTCGTGGAGCTAACGGTATCTCCGCACTCCCCATCTCCCTTCAGACCCTCGTTCAAGCTACAGAATACCCCCCCGAACCACCATCGCTACTCCAACTGGGCTCTACAAAGGTTATCATGATCGTGGACACCGTATCCCCCACCCCATTCGCACTGTTGAGACGCGCGAAAAACTTTCAATACAGAGACAGCGACCACGCTCTCCAAGAGTTCTCGAACTACGACGACCCCGTCCGCGCACTGACCGACGAATGCCGCCGAGTCCTGAAATGCATATCCTCCGCAAACCAATCCAACGTATCCACATCCAAGGCCTCGACCAGCCTCCGCGACGCATCGTGGTCACGATTCGAAGACATCGGATTCGGAGGGACAATCGACGAGTCAGACACGGAGGACAGTGCTGAAGCAAACAATGGTGGCCATGCGCAGCAGCAGAACAACGCTCCAGCAGGGCTGAGGTCCGCTCCTCATTCTCGTTCCCCACCAGACCTTGGTCGACCGACCACCCCTTCCTGGGCCGACTTCATGTCATCAGGCTTTACTGACGAGAATGGGGTCAGAAATCCTGCACCGCTCTTGCTCCCGCCCGACAAGGTCCTCCCCCCGATCGCGACGGTGAGGGGTCAGAGCTCCCAATCCCATCGGAGGTTGGGCGATAACGAATCTACCCTTGAACCTGGCGAACTCGCTAGTATCACGGCTATGGATCTGGATGCTTCGTTCTGGTGGGTGTGGCTTACTAGTTTGGCGGGTGAGGAACCGACGCTGCGGAAAGCGGCGTTTGGGCGATGCGCGTTGGTTGAGACTGTTATTACGGATGGGAGGTGGCTGGTAATGGAGGAGCAGGTTAAGGGTGCTGCCCCTGAGCCCGAGGCTGGTGCTTATATTGCCGAGAAGAAGAGTTTCTTTGGGTTCACTACTCGAGGAGGGAAGCTGACGAGACGCAAGTCCTCGACTAAGAAAATCAAGGCTGTGGAGGAACCGTATAAGAAGGGAGGTAGTGTTGCGCCGTCCAGCAAGACGAGTATCGGTCCCGATCAGCATGCGAGGATTCAAGCTGCTGCTGCTGCTCTGCAGAGGAAGCACAAGGAAGAGGAACGGGAAGCGGAGCTTGGTCGCTCTGGATTCAGGGCTGATGAGACAGTCTCCAACAAGACTAACTCCGTATTAACCCTCCAGCCGACAATCTTGAACGAAGCTTCCCCGGCTATGAAGTGGGCCAATAACTACGATAAGAACGCCGTTCGTGCTGCATACCTTGAGAACAGCCTTGCCGGCACCGGTGCTCCGGCCGATAAGATTATCCCCACTACCAACGGCCAAGCTCAGAAGGGGGCTGGAGAGCGTGATCTACCCGCGACACCTCAGGGTGAAGCTCAGAAGAGGGACCGCGCGCTTTCTCCTGTGCCTCCTCCATTGCCTTCTACTCATAAGACTCAGAACGCTGAGACTGAGAAGAAGACTGCTGCTGATGCTGCGAAGGTCCCGCTACCCGAGTCCACCCCTGTCAAGACCGCTGAGAAGCCGAAGCCCGCTGCGACAGAAGTCAAGGACGAGTCGGAACCAAAGCAATCAATTGACTCGACCGAGGACAGTGGTGCCAAGAAGCTGAAGAAGAAGGCTGGAAACTCTGGTCTTAAGGGTATCTTCAGTAGCAAGAAGAAGACTACTACTGCTGATCAGCCTCCAATGAAGCCTACTGGCGCGGAACCATCTTCCGTCGCTGCTGCTCGTGCTGCTCTCGAGGGAAAGACTGCGCAGGCTGCACAGGAGTCGTCTGGTACTGTGAAGCCGTCTGGATCGAACCGTCTCTCCGGTTTCAGGAGGAAGCCTGTTCAGGATTCTTCCGCTGCGGAGTCTACCTCTTCGAAACCTGCTACTCCACCTAAGGCCGAGACACCAAAGGCGGCTCCTGCCCCCGCCCCTGCCCCTGCTCCTGCCCCTGCTGCAGCCGCACCAGCTCCCGCTCCCGTTGCCGCAGCTCCAGTCTCCCCGCCTGCGGAATACGACGGCCCCCCACAAACCCGCCACAACGACGACGAACTCTCCCGCGTCAACACCGCCGAACGCGCCCACGCCGACCGCGAATTCTCCTCCTTCGACCAAGGGCCCCTGGTCGACCAACCCGCCTTCGTCCCCGACGACGACACCCCCACCACCGAATCCTTCCCCAAGGCCGCACCCCCACTCTCGGAACACCCGGCTACCCGCCAACAGGCTGAGAAGGGGAGTGACGCGAATGGCAATGGTAATGGTGCGGGCGAGTTGGATCTAGCGGACGAGCCGGTCCCTGTCCAGGATCGATGGGCTCAGATTAGGAAGAATGCGGCTGAGAGGGCGAATCAGACTGCTCCGAGTGAGGAGCCTCAGGGGAGGACTAGCCAGGCGGAGAGGACTGATGATGGGGAGACGAGTGGGGAGGAGAGTATGTTACCCTCTTAATCATACAACCCCTAGTTTTATGGACTTTGTATTAACCAAGTGCCTACAGCTATCGAATCCCGCGTCGCACGCATCAAGGCCCGTGTCGCCGAGTTGACCGGTAACATGGAAGCGCAGTAATTGCGCTTCCTTATTTCCGTCAACACAACACAATAAACCTAACAAATAAACAAAACAAACGATATCGGTGGTAATGTTTTTTAAACTGTCAAGAGTACCGACAGCGAAGTTTCCTTTCCTAATTTCCTTTTATGTCAATTGTATTTTCTGCTCTCTCTCTCGGTTGAGTTTTTGATTTATCTTGTCAGATTCCCCCCTCTTTTTTTTTCTTCTCGTCAAATACCAGATACTTCGTTTTCCTTAACTCTACCTACTACTACTACTACCTACTAACTGGACTAACTACTTCTTGATTGTTTGTTGTTCTTTAATCAAACTTTCTTCTTACTTCTACTTCTATATCCGACTTGTCTGCCTGTCTTCAGCTGTTGCGCGCTCTCTCTCTCTCTCCGATTTGTTTCGGCCCCTTTTATTACTTTCTTATTTTTCTACTCATACCCCCAAGATCCTGATAACAAGGTACAGACACTCTTCTGCAAAGTCTCTTTTCTTCTTCTAACTTTCTATATCCAACCCCTCTCTATCTATCCTCTCTACCTCTCTCACCACCCTCAGACAACCAACCGCACCAGGAAAGCACCCCTGAACCCAAATCTCTCCTATGTCTCTATCTATAACCTCTCAACCTCTTTCTCTCAAATCTCTACACAAAACTCAGTCAGTCCTAGAGCTCTTTTCAGACTCTTTGTATTTTGTCACAAGTCTTTTTTTCTCATACCTCTCTCTCCTTGTTTTAAGCTTTGTTTTTTAAATCAAATCAAATCAAATCAGAAATTTTATACTTGTGTCCTTTTTGTGCCTGTTTTTTTGGGGGAGTGGGGAAGATGAACTCTTGTTTCGTATGGCTTGTTTGCAGATGGGATAGCTACGAGGTGCTGTGTGAGTCTTCTTCCCCTGAACAGAGGTAGTACCTAGTGACATGAAAAGCATTGAGCAACAGGGAAATGTTTCTCATGCCTAGCAGGAAGTATACTCATTGAGGTAGAATACCCAGCTCCTCTAGCCGCCATTCGGGGGTGGCCGAAGGGCTAGAGACAGCCATCGGCTTCGTTGAGGGAGGAATAAAAAAAGCTTTTTGGGGTAAGCGCGATCCGAACCGAATGCCCCGGAGACAAAAAACGCTATTTGGTCGAGCAGACTTTTTGACTATGCCCACAGAACCCACTGTCCACTCGACCATTTGATCCGTCTGTAACTCCTTTTTTCCCGGTAATTTGTACGATCTCTTTTTGTACACTAAAACTAGACATACAAAAATTATTTACTATTCCTACAGCTCTCCAAGTCAGGTAGCACCCATTTAGTCATCCACGCGGAATTCAGAACTTCCTCGATTGTTGGCCGTTCTTTCGGCGCAAATGCCAGCATTTGACGTACGAGAGTGAGTATAGCTCGTGTTTCCTCTTCCCCAAATACCCCCATCTCAAGCTTTCGTCGATAGCTCTGCACACCTTGCTCGAACGACTGTTCAAGCTCGGGCCATATCTCTCGCCCTTCCGTTGGTCGCCCGTCATGGTTGAAGAATTCTCCACGTTCCTCCCACCGTTCCCACCAACTCGTAGGCATCGGTCCTAGAACGTCAATATGCTGAGAAACCATCTCATCCTCTGTAACATATTCATTACTAAACAGCGGTTTCATGCCCAATATCTCCCAAATTGCCACCGCCAAACTCCAAATATCAGCTGAGTATGAGAGAGAAGTCTGTGGTTCGAATCTAGCTTCTGGAGGCCGCATTGCAAGCGGTGTGTGACAGTTCTCTCCATGACGAGTTTCTGATGCCAGGGAGTAGGACTCGCCAAAGTCGCTGAGAAGCACATGTGCATCATGTAGTTTGAAGTCATCTGCATCCATGCCGAGATACAGGGGAATTACTGCTTTTGATGGGACGTTTGGTGGGAGCGGGCCTCCGTCTCGGAGCGTAATGGGGGTAGTCTCTGGTTCGCCATGTTTCTCGTAAAATTGTTCGATAGATAGATGATTGAAACTGGATGGAAGTTTGACCAAGATATTTCTAAGATGAACATCTATCACACCATATTAGCCGCGAATATTCAGAGTTAAAAGCATAGCAACAAACCTCCATGGACGTATCCGGATGAATGCATATGGGCAATAGCCATCGTCAATCCCCCAATCAATGCTCGTGCAACATCGAGAGGAAACAAGTAGCTAAACGACGCCTCTCTCAGATTGCATCGGGCTGGAATCATCGTGTAGCATGGGTGGACCCCATTAGGCCCACGAACCACGAATTCATCTAGGGGGGATGGAATCGCATCGTGACCGGGGTGTGTGGATGAAGCAGAGAGAGCTCGGAGACAATTTATCTCCTGGGAGGGCGAGTTCGCCACACCAACCTTAACGGCGACATACTCTTCCTTGTGCATGTCCCGGGCCAGCCAAACAGTTGAATACCCCCCGAAGCCCAGCTTGTCCACTATGCGATAGCGGTCATGAAGTAAGTCGCCAATCATGACTGGATGGTAGCCTTTGGGCCTGTACTTTTCAAGCGCTTCAACACCATTGATCCAATTGTACTCAAAGGGAGGATCCTCTGCATCGTCTTTGCAGCGCGACATTCCTGTCGATGTGAAGCGTAACTGGGCAAGGAAACTAGTAGGTTTAAGTTTATGGAAGCGAGAATTAGGTGATAAGGGACTTGAGTGCTGAAGGTGTTTTCGTGATAAATGAGAATTAAAAGGGGTGACGATTCTAAAGTATCGTGCCATTATTATAACGGCTGGTTATGTTGTGGTTCAGCGGTTCTATAAACGGAGGATGAAGGACGGATCTTCTTGTCAACAAGGATCCAGGTCAAACCACAAGAATCAAAAATCTATTTTTAACAAAGTTCAAATATATCATGTGACCAACAATCCAACCACACCACAATAAGAATAAGCGCTGCAGCTAAAGATAGAAACCCATTTGAGATTCCACGCATTCCCCCTAGTTCATATTGCGAAAGTCATTGTGAGCCTTTTACATCTTCCAGATATTGAGCTCATCATACTCAATCACAATCATGCATGGTTCCAACGAATCTCGTTGTACGAAGTAGTCCATTCTTACCGCGCGCATCAACAAAATCCCGCGCATCCGTGTCAGATTATTTCTCCACATTTGATCGAGGGGTCGGCGGCTACTTTACCATTGTGGCTCTGATGTCTGTCACTCGCCAGACACTCCGTACCCGGCACACACACCCCTGCGTGAGAAAGGGTGAGCGAATCGCGATGGGTGCGCTATCAAGAGTAGGCCCAATTATGCTACCTATTCTCCCTCCTTGAGTGGAGCTACCGCCAGGAAGATCACCAGTTCTTCGGGTACAAAGATCTCCACGGCAAAACACAAGTCAATTGTCCCGGAATCAGGCGTTGGTTATCAGTGGCTCGTTATTGGGCTCTGTAGACACTCGGCTCAGCGAGACTT
The DNA here is from genome assembly GCA_032988195.1 of Arachnomyces sp. PD_36. Taxonomy (NCBI): domain Eukaryota; kingdom Fungi; phylum Ascomycota; class Eurotiomycetes; order Onygenales; family Arachnomycetaceae; genus Arachnomyces; species Arachnomyces sp. PD_36. The sequence goes on along the minus strand of JANTQE010000019.1, from coordinate 711,644 downwards.
AAATCCAAGTCATTCTATTCGTTCTCTACCCGCCTAGAGGAAATGCAGGCACATCGTCATCGGTGTTTCCAATTGTCCAGCATTGACGCCGAGCAATGCCTCACCTGCAACATATGTTGGTCTTTCGGAACTGGCTATTGGATTCGGCTGGGTAGTGGCTCAGTGAGGCCTAACCTGAACCATTCCATTCGCTCCCGATCCGCCTCGATATAGGCACATCGTCATTAGAGTTTCCAATTGTCCAGCGACGACGCCGCGCAATGCCTCAACTACATCATATGTTGATCTTTTAGGACTCGCCATTGGGTTCAGTTGAGTGTCGGTCTAGGGGACCTTGACTAGGGTAGTCCTATTCAATCCCCAGCCGCCCGGAATGCAGACCCCCAGGAAGTGCTGACACTCGTCATACATGTTTCCAATTATGTTAAGCAACTCTTCAGCGATGACATATAAGGAGGCGATACTCTCTCTCAAACGTATCCTTTCTCGAACATATCGTCTCTCTAACATATACTCTCTCGGGAAATATCAAACCATTTCGAGTATCGCTTATACTTCTCCCCTTCAATTCAAAACCATGGCTGCTGCTCGAGGAGGAGTTAACTTCGTGAAATTTTATTTCTACGCCGGAAATTCGATTACCGCGGCTCGCAAAGAAAAGCTTGTAGCTTTGGCCTACTCCACTGCTCGAGACCAAAAACTAGCGCCTAAGGAGGTTCTCATCAGGTTAGTGTTCCTCATCCGTGCTTTCGCTTGTGACAATACAGCCCCGACATTCCTTTGCTGTGTGGTTGTGTCATACTCCCAGGAGCTAACTTCATACGCGCTAGATCTGATGTACACGATACCACCACAATTGACGGCAAACGTGGCAAAGACCCAAAGGGTTGGCATGCAACCTTTGCCTACAAAGACAGTGATCTAGTGGAACGGGAATTCCACGTTGCGTCGCATGGATATACCGACGGCAAGGAGAAGTTCACCCTAACGGACGCGACACATGCTCCAGAGAAGAAAGATAATACTCCTCGAGGTGGGAAAAAATCCGGAAAGGTTGTCTGGCCAGATAAGAAAGGCGCCCTGGAAGAATATGTGAACAATCCAATTGCCTACTCACATCTACCGGAGCAGTAGTGAGGGATAAAGTTCGGAGATGTGTCAGTTGATACTGTGGTTGTTGGTTTTTTGGATGTATTTTCGCGTTTGGTGCAGGAATGTCGATTGAGTGCTATATGGCGATACGAGTGTCAAAATAAATGGTTTCCTTGCAATGTATACAGAAATATACAATATAAACAAGTTTGCATTGTTCTCTATCGGAATAGAGAATGCCTGTCACCACTAATGCTACGCGTACAGGCCGTTGAGAGATATCACCTCGCCATAAGGCTGCTGGAATGCAGCAATAGTAAGAAGATAGGGCTTATATAGCGTAAAATCCATCTGCCGCCGCAGATATCCACTGTCAGAGACGTTTGCAAAAAGAGCGAATACACAATGAACATTCTGAAGAAATCGAAGCTTCTCGACATTACCAAACGAAATGTCTTAAGGGAGATGCTCACGAGAATAGTCGATGCCCTCCAACTTTCTTCATGGCTAAGGTTCTAAGTAGAATCTTGGATGCCATTAATCTGCATATAAAAACGATAGAGTAAAACGATATAGTAGAACAATACCCTTTCTTTGAGTACGGATTCACCATTCACCGAGTCACAGTGACGTAAACTGGCCCTTCCCTAGACATATAATAGTAAAAGGGAAAAAAGTTTCTGGATGCAGACGGATTGTGGTCGAGTGGACAGAGGGATCCGTGGGAATAGTCAAACGTCCACTTGACCGATAGCTTTTTTTTGGGCTTCGGTTCGACTCCCGGGGAGAGCAGAGCCAGATTTTTATTTATTTAATGATGCGCAGGGCTGTTGCCGGCCTCTCTACCTCAATTTGTCGTTGCTTCACTAGTATTTCCTTGAACGTCAACATGATATCATTGACATAATATGAACTTCAGGAGGTACACATCTCTCTCTGATGCGCCTAGGAGGGATAAACGTCTGAGTGAAGTGATGATATTTAACGAGTAATGAATGGCTAGATATACAAACAGAAAACAAAGGAATAGGTGTGGATAAGTATTCGACGAAAGAGAGATTTTCACCATAGACAGAGATGCTAGGATACCCCATAGCAATTCACCATCATTTTCTCTACAACCTACTAATCCTTTTTGGAGGGAGCCGGTCCACCAGTCGTTGGTAGACCCATGAAGATCTTGAATGAGTCGTAGCTGTGGGTCGTGATTGTTAGCATATTCCTTGGAAAAGAGGTTGAAGAGAGAAGTCAGGATAACATACATCATCCATTGGAGACCCGTCTATAGGCGTAAAAGTAAATTGGTTAGCTCGATTCCGCTTCGAATAACAGTACTGGAAAGGGGAACGCACCAGAGTTCCAATCATGACAATCCTAACAGGGAGCCCATTCCACAGTCCACGGAATCCAATATCCTTGTAGATCCGACTCATCGCAGTGCCGAACGCTTCTCCAGGCAAACGGTTGGCATTGAGCTTGCTGACCATCACGTCTGCTGGATGCGATACGATGGCACACAGAATACCCGCACCATAACCACCTGTAAACGCAACAGCGGTTTGGGCTCCTTTATTGTAATCCGATTTTTGGCCTGGGAGATAGTTGTAGATCATCTCGACGATGGTCTCGAAGGATGCAAATTTCATCATGGTGTATGGGATCTGCCGGCCCCAGAGGGGGTACAACCCTTTGTAGAGTCTTTTTTACGAGGTCAAAAATCCGTGGAGGCCTTTGAGTAAAGAGGGTGAGAATATAGCTTACCCAGCTGTACCTTCCTTAGTACTGATATGGCCAATGGCACTGAAGGTAGTCTTAGCAAAAGGAGGGATCGTTGTCTGCATCCGCACCTTGGCAGCTTCGAACGGGCAAAGCGCAACGTCGGCCAGGAGTTCAGCTGATGCACTGGCCGTCAAGTAAACCAGGGTCTTCCAGTGGTGGGCATAGTAGTCTCCCACAAGATCGGAATAGAACTTCTTAAAGAATTCATATCCACCGTATTTAAACGCGCCTTGCGCCTATGATAGATGTAAGTTATGCTCACTCCCGACTATGGAATCAAGTATACTCACAGAGTAGCCAAAGAAAGTTGGCCCCCATCCGGTAAAGATTCCACGAATACCTTCAGCACGGCCAATCTGACGCCAGGCATCGAAGTTGCCCTTGTACATGGTCGGGTCGACCTGAAGGCGGCATTTGGCCAGATCCAACGGAGTAACCGCGGTATGTGTCAAGCCCTAGAAAGCAAAGCTCCACGATTACTGATAAATCACACCAGAGCAAAGAAGTATACGGCGAAAGAAATAGATATCAACAAAAGGATAGCTCTTCCAAACACTCTCCGGTTAATACTCACGCAGGCCATCATGCCCCCAAAGGTACAAGACGCATAGTACTTCCCCGAGTATAGCTCGATCTTCCCAGTCTTCTCCTGAGCCAGATGGCTCGCTTTATCGAGCTCCTTGACCGCACCACTACCGAGTTTGCCGGCTTTATTCTTCACATCATCGACGGCACTCCACGCAGGGAAGATATCCCTTCGACTAGGGACTGTTGCATTGCTCACTGCCTTGGCTGGCTGGGGGTTAGGTTCCTTCTCCCGACGGGAGAGGGGATGGTGTGAGACGAAGACGCTGGCGAGAGCGCTTTGGGAGGGGAGAGTAATTGGCATGTTGCCTCAGTTGGGAAACTACCTATGTTAGAGCCATTGTCTAATTGTGTCACATTGAATAGAAGTCACGTCGTGATGGCATTCACGGCATGACGGGTAAAATAGCAGACGGAGTCTTGCTCACAAAGTCCAAGCTACCTAGTTCGTTCTCCGCAGTACGGATGCGACGGTTAGTCGATGGAGGGTCAATTGAAACAGTAGAATTGGGTTAATGGATGGCGATGATGCTCATCAACCCTATGGAGCTTCAATTGAAGATGCTCTTGGTAAAATGTGTTCAGTGTAAGCTGAAGAAGCTTGAGAAGGTGAAGTTGAGGAAGAAACTGTGACTCGAAGTAAGCAGAGAGAGAAAAAGAGAGAGAGAGACCCGTGACGTCTTCCTTTCGGTGAGATCCGAACTCTAAAAATATTATTTCACTCGGTCGAGATGAAGAGATCAAACGAGAGGAATAAATATAATAGGGATAAATGGTTTAATTCTCTGACATATAACACTCTCATCGCCCTCTGCGATTCCAGTGAACCCTCGACTAAACGACCCTCAATGTCATGAATGATCGTCATCCCACCACAACCCCGCCGACTTTGAACCACCGAACAAGCCTGAGATAGATACCTAGGCGTAGAGTCACAGCGATACAACGTCGCAAATTCCCCTCAACCCGCAACACAATGGCTTCATACGCTTCCGCCAGCGCGGCTTACGAGCGAGAAAGATCACCCAACAATATCTCCAAACCATCGCAATCGCAATCAACATGGTCAGATAAATACCGAGGGGTAAGTCTAGCGCGGGGGATCGCATATCGCATTCCTTGAGCAAACACCACCACCACCACCTCTCCCCCTACAGCAATCTCAACCTTTCCGAAATAATACTAACACTCCCCAGGCCACAGTCGAAGACCTCGACCCCCCACCAGCCCTCTCCACCTCCCCCGACCAACCAATCTCCACCGCCCTCCTCTCCGCCTACGAACGCGACTACACCCACCTAACCGTAATCTCCTCCTCATCCCGCTCCCTCCTTGGCTACATAAGCATGCCCCGTCTCCGCTCCCTCCTTCGCTCGGGAGAAGTCAGTGAATCTGACCCCGTGGAGAAAGCGATGCAGAGGTTTCGGAGGAAGGGGAATGTGTATAGGGTGATTACGATGGAGACGCCGTTGGAGGAGTTGGAGAGGTTTTTTGATGGGGAGGTGGATGTGAGGAATGGTGGGGGTGCGGGGGAGAAGAGGGAGAAGCAGGAGTTTGCGGTTGTGACGGATGCGAGTAGGAAGTTTGTGTTGGGGGTTGCGACGAAGGCGGACTTGGAGGAGTTTGTTAGGAGGAGGCCATGATTTGCGCTCACCAGGAGTAAATATCAAGGTGAAGAGAAGCAGAGAAGCTAAAGAAACCAATGATAACGGATATCATACCATCCAAAAAAAGGCGTAAAATAATATAAAAAGTTGAAATACATATCATATCCCTTGCCATTCGTCACTCCTTGCTCCATCTACTAACCAAAATCTAGCAGTCCTTTCCCAGTGTCCCGGGAAACTCTTGTCTAGCAAACACGAAAGAAATACGAAAATTAGGTAATTAGGGTGCCCCTGGATAATAGGCGGGTTATAACAACTGAGCCAAGAAAAAGGATAAGACGTGTGACACCCCTGAATATGCGAGAAATAAGAGTGACCTTGCACCTCTTATTTCACATATCTCAGCCTCCTGGTCATCTCGGCAGAAACCAACGCGCTCAACGCGCCGATAAACAAGCAGACCGATATAGCATTAGGCCCCTCAGCATTGAGATCCATCCACTCCCCATCATCGGTCTGGATCTTCTTGCTCCCACCCTCTTCTTCGGGGTTAGGCGGAGAGGAAGAGTGATCCAATATGCTAAAGACTATCCAGCTGATGAATGTTCCGACGAATTGGGGGAGGGTGGTGTACACGTTCAGCACGCCCAGGTAGATACCTGCTAATTCGCCTGTAGAAGAAGTTTCGATGTTCTTAGGACCGTCGCTATCGCTGCTATCGTCGTCGCTGTCTTCGATGTCTTCTTGGTGGTTGAGGCGCAGGACAGAAGGCGGGGCTCGATTGTCAAGCTCCAAGTCTCCGTTCATTTCGACGGTGTCGACGGACCTGTAGTGGCCGTGGCGACTACTTGCCGTCGATCTCGCGGATGTAACGCTCGCCGTGCCGGATGATGAAACTGTAAGGCGGTTGATTTCAACGCCCATGAAAGAGAATGGTGCCCAGCAGCTAATGGCCCATGGGACACCACAAATAGCCACGAGGAATGTTGCAAATGAGACCGATTTCGCGAGAGGCGCGAATATCATTGTTGCGGCAAAGACTAGGTGAGAGATCATCCAGGCTACTTGAAGGTCAGGCTGGATGTTGGGAAATCTTGCTAAGAATTTCTTCATGCGAGGGGATTGGCGACGGTTGAAAGTGGACTTCTTCTCATCTGGAGAACGGATTGCGAATGGGAGGAATACGGAGCTCGCGAATGTGATTACAGAGAATATCACGAGTGAAAGACTACCCATTCTGCCGACATCCCCGAGGATATCTGTTGATTCTTCTGCTGCAGATTCGGGTGCTTCATATCGGAAGTACGTCTCGCCTACCCAGGTGGTGCTATAGAAGAGGAATGGGAACCAGCCTGCAGAAGTTAGAGAATGACGGATAGAAATGCAGGGCACTGAACATACCTATCCAACACCAGAACTGTGCCCAGCATATAGCCCTAATTCGAGGTGGAAGGTCAAGGGTGGTTCGAAACAATTGCTTGAGGATCTTGATCGCGCCAACTTTCTTATCCGAATCCCTATCCAGAATAATGACATTAGCAACGCGTCACAAATGATGGTACAAGCCGAGGCCCGTGATAAATTACCTTGCAGATATCAAGATTCGTTCAGTCACAGCATAAGTTGTAACCAGTACACAACCTACGAACGTGAAAGCCGATATGAGCGTCACTTGTTTGAATTGTGTATCCCCGAGCCAAGTTCCAAAAACATTTACCATGTCGATAGACCCGATGGCATAACCGACAAGATGCCCGATTGCGGTCATCCTACTTGCTTTTGGGGTGTTAATGGCTAATGTTCAACCCCTAAATTCCAGGAAGACATACCCCATGCGGAGCCCAATTGTTGCTGCGAGATTGGCAGTGTATCGACAATTAGACTTCGGCAACATGCTTGAACTACAATAATATATGGGTTAGTATTGTTATACTACCTCACGGTCCGAAACGGAGATCATGGCCAACTTACCAACATTTATCGCAAAATCAACAGCGTAAATAGTCACAACCGCAGCCGCAATCGTGACACTTTTCTTCTATACCACCTGTCAGCTCCTGAGACTCAAGAACCCCCCATTCCATATCCATTATCAACCCTTCCCCTTCCCACCACAACCCCCAACCGAATCCCACCGGGAGGAACAACCTACCCTCTCAGACTCATCCATAAATATTCCCACAATCTCCGACGTCCACCCCAAAACAAGCAGACAAACCCCAACCACCAACGACCCACCAACCATAAACGGTCTCCTCCTCCCCCATTTCGATCTCGAGCGGTCCGCAATAACTCCCACAATCGGTTGCATGATGAGACCTGAAAGGGGTCCGGCTATCCATACTAGCGAGGTGCGCGATTTCGTGAGGCCGAGTTGGAGGAGGTATGGTGTGCAATCTATGGGATCCGATGCGACGGGTTAGTTTCCTCCTAATTGAATGGAGAAGGGGGGACGCTTACATGTCATTTCAAGGCCCCAAGTAAGTCTTTACTCTCAAGCCGGAGCCGAACAGCCAAAGCTCAACCCCATCTGTCAGCAATAGGATCCCTCTATTCATCTCACAATGTTCATTCGCGCAAACAGCTTGTCGCAAACGCGCAAGCTCCACAACAGACAACGAAATGAGAACAGCAATTGGGGGCAGATAAGACGCACTGTAACCCGATGAGACTGAATGTTAGCAATGCCATTCGCATTGACTCGGTTCCCCCCTTGATAGAGGGTGAACCCATCCATGATGCGGCTTGCGGCATGGCATATGGCTTCGCGCTCCTCGTTCTCTTCTTATCCCGACAATCCCCTCTTCTTCGTTCGATTTAAGCGTTATCCCTCGATAGGTATCGGTTTCTCAATTCTCCATTCCTGTCCGCCTTCCCAATTGTCTTCAGACTCGCGCTTTGGTCTGATGTCTGGGGTATATTATCTCGAAGTTACCCTTTGCGAAACTCGTAATCTATAAACCCGGTTCGGCGCAAGGATGGTTTTCAACAAACCACTAGCTCAAACAAAAAGAATAGAATAGAACAGGCAGAGAAGAAGAGGTGAGAAAGTTTTCTGTGCTTCACAATGGGAACTCAGCCCTTTCTCCAAGACGGGTTACGTGTGTGCTTTCTTTCACCCCCAAAAATGCCCCCAAATCTTATTTTCTTTGCTTCTTCGTTATCTGATTGGTATCAGGACGGGAAGATTCCTGACAAAGTGGAACTTTCGTATTTTTGACCCGTGTCACGTGATTGATGAATCTGATAATCTGAGATTGAATCTGGATCTCTCTCCTGTGGTCAATATAGACAGTGAATCGGAGGTTTTCTCGGCCAATTCAAGATCGAACAATAGGGAGGGTATTTAGGGCAACTTCTTCCTAAAAGGGAACAATATTTATTCATCATGATAGCCCACAGGACGTTCTATCTCCGCCGCAGATCTGCTACTAAACAGTATCCAAAAAGAAAATTTCAACAACATCGGCAGATATAACAAACAATGGGAGCAAAAACGAGTCCGGAGAATAAAAATATAGAAAAGGGAGGAAGCCTTATCGGAACCCAGGCAGGTAATCGTGTGATCATAAAAGTGATTTTTTTTTGTGTGTGAGAAATGAAGAGACGCTAATCTCTCTCCCTCAGGTTCCTCTCTCTGTCTTCAGAAATTGAAGTCAGGTTGACCAACTGATTGATTGCCCCAAACAAAAAAAGGAGATAGGGGACTGCTTGGATTCAGTACCCCATGCTTGAGATCTCCACCATTCCAATTAGGCGCCGAGCGTAATGTGACTTTTTGGTTAAGGTTTCCCCCCCCCACTATGGAACATGTTCGGGTGTAACCGGAGAAAAAGGTGTGAATGGAGTGCGGGAGGCACATGCGTGCAGGGGGAAAACTTTACAACCGGTTAGGGGTGGCAGCTGTGAGAGGCCACTGGTAGCCGGCCGCATCGCTGAACTTGTACCCATAAGAGGACGTGAAGTCGTCAAGGACGGCGGGACCCCGCGAACCTAGAAAGATGGGATTAGAAAGGTATTTCTTCCACGGGGGGAAAGGGCTGGGAATAATTACCATAGGGATACTCCATTGGTGTGATCTCCTTGTTATCGTCGAGGTAATGGAGAAGAGGAGTGAAAATGCGCCAACTTGCGTCTAGCTCGTCATCACGAACAAAGTTGGAGTGATCACCCTTCAATGCGTCGAGGATCAAGGATTCATACGCTTCAGGGATCTTCAAGTCGGAGAAGCGTCGGCGGTAGGTAAGGTCGAGCTCGGTGACGACAGTCTGCATAGAGAGACCCGGCAGTTTGGAGTTCATCTTGATGTAAACCGACTCATTCGGCTGAACTCGGATGACGAGCTCATTCCGGGGGATATCCTTGAAGATTCCGGAAGTCACGTCGCGGAATTGGATACGGATCTCCGTCTTTTGCTCGTTCAAAGCTGCGGAGAGTAAGCATGGCTCGTTGATTAAAAGGGAAACTGTCCGCACGCACCTTTGCCAGCCTTCATAATGAATGGCACACCATCCCATCGCTCGTTCTTAACATATGCGACCATGGCGCAGAATGTTGCGCATCTTGAGTCCTTGGGAACTGTGTCATCCTCCTTGTATGCAGGCTTCGATCCGTCCAGCGACTTCCCGTACTGGCCAATAATGACGTTCTTCGGCTCGATGGCATCGATTCCTCGGAGAACACGGACCTACAAATCGCATTAGAAGGGAAATCGGCAAGTGGGGATTTAGTTCTCGACTGACCTTCTCGTCGCGGATATCTTCCGAGGAGAATGAAATTGGCCTTTCCATCGCAAGGAGAGTGAGGACTTGGAGTAAATCTAAAGGTTCCCCAATTTCGTTAAAACGCGCCCAGCGGAATATCAGGCGGGATTCCACTCACGGTTCTGCATGACATCACGAATGATACCGAATTCATCGAAATATCCGCCCCTGCCTTCCGTTCCGAACGGCTCCTTGAATGTGATCTATCAAAAGGTTAGCCTACCGCCAATCGCTATTAGCCAGCGATTTCCTTCCCATACCTGAACGTTATCAATGTGGTGGCGGTTCCAGGTGGCTCCGAAGAACTCGTTTCCGAATCGCAGGATAAGAATATTCTTCACCATCTCTTTGCCTAGGTAGTGGTCGATACGGAAGATTTCCTCCTCCTTCCAGTCGGGCTCCAGAGCCCTCTGGAGTTCGCGCGAGCTTCCAAGATCCTTTCCGAACGGCTTCTCGACCTACAATTTGACCAACAATTAGCAAAACTTTCCCCTCTCGAATTTCAGTTCCGGGGAATCCGACGCACAATAATTCGGGCGATGCCAGTTTTGGGATAGCAATTCTTCTTGAGGTGTTCTGAGACAGTGATGAAGACACTGGGGGGAAGAGCCATGTAGAAGACTCGGTTCTGTTCCTTCTGGCCCTTCTCTAGCTCCTCGAGGTGCTTGTTGAGCTCAATAAAGGAGTCGTCCTGGTCGTACTGGCCGGAGATATAGGTACACAAGCTGCAGAAACCCTCAAGTTGTTCTTCCATTTCTTTCGTGGGGACTTTGATGTAGGATCGCACTCTTTTGAGGTACTCCGTGTGGTCCATCTTGGTGCGGGCATATCCAACGATTTTAATGTCTTTGGGGAGGAACTTGTTTCGATACTAAAGATGCGACTCTGTTAATCCCGCGAGATCCCATATCTATTCAGTTCACAGATCACCTACCAAGCCAAAAAGTGCGGGGAACTGGATATTGTTAGCGAGAGGTGGCCAGAGGTAAGTGGAAGTGGGAGATCACGAACTGTCTTCTTCTTTGCTAGATCTCCGGATGCACCGAGCACCACGATGACTGTGTCATCCTTCAGTTCAATTGAGCTGGACGGGTCCCACAGGTCAGTATTTTTCTTCGGTTTCATATATTCTGAAAGCAGTGCTACAGCGAGAATTGCCAATGTTGAAAGAGCAATGATGAGAAACCGTGGGTTGTAGACACGGCGACTGTAATGGATCAATAATTCACACAGTTCTCAGTGTCCACGGCCTCGGAAAGTTGCAGCGATAGGTGAAGCTGTGCTCTAGAAAGACAGGTATATTCTTCTGATAGAAGCGACGCAGTTGGTGAATTGACTTACCCAGCATCCGCACGGTCGTCGCCGGCGCGAGCCATTGAACTTGACATTGTCGCAGAGGAATATGTTGTCGGAGAGGAAGAAACCCGGTATTTTGGTGAAATAACAGCTGGCGAAAGGGTACTCTCAGCTGTTCAAGATGGGCAGACCTGTTTTTGTTTAATGATGATGGACGAGAGTTGTCAAGAATGCTTCGAGAAGGGAAAAATGATGGTGATGGTGGGGCATGGAAGAAGCACTACGTTATGCGAGGGGGATGAGCAAAAGAGTAATAAGATAAGATACGACCGGCAGTTAAAATAGTTCCACCATCAGCCAAATTCACGTCTTTATCCCTCTACTTTAATATGAGATAGACTGATCGCCTCTTTATCTTATTCATTACATACACGTTCATTGAAGCCTCGAATTATTCCAGGAATTTTCCGTGAATTTTCTACCTCACAGATCTCCGATGAACGCCTTCCATCCCCTCATTACCTCGTCTTTGTACAGGAGCTTCAAGGTCGAACCGCTTGCGTGACAAGTGACACCCTGATGACGGCCCGGCGGAGTTTGGCTAAGAAAGCACATTCAACCAGCCCGTTGTTCTTCGAGTAATTATCTCCACTTTCGTCTCTTCAGATCACTAAGCTTGGGATCTCGTAAAGGGAAACTTTGGGCCTTCTTATCCAGAAGGTTCTTTGAGCACACTGTTGAACGACTCCGAGTTCTGCGACTCCAGTGTAACAGTTTCTGCTTCCATACAAATCAACCATTGTGTGGACTGACACCCTAGCTTCCAAGCTGCTGACATGCAGGATAGGATGAAAGGAAAGAAAAAAGAAGCTCCTATTTCGGTGGCAGCATGCACGCCCAGCCCTTCATCCCCCTCTTTCTTACCAACCAGATCCCAATCCCCCAACATTCTATCTCCGGTTATTGCAAGCTCCATTTCCATATCCCAGGGGAGACTCCAAGCAATTCAGGGAAGCCCGGTGAAGAAGACAATCAGCCTATGACAGGCTCCCCAGGAACCACCGACTGGTCCCTCATCGGACCCCGATTGGAAAAGAAAAAACTCACGGTTCTCCATCGAGTGATGCGACGGTTCGAAGCAACGGTTAAAAACACCGAGCGAGCGAGCAGATGAGCAAGCCACCTTCCCTCCTCACGGAACAAAGTGCACCGGATTTAATTGCGGAGTTTTCTCTCCCATCTCGCATTTTTTACCCACGCTTTCTTCGTTTTTGCCCTTGCTTAGCTCCATCCAACCTCCTTCGTCCACGGATAAAACCCCTACCTGTCTCTCAACCGCAGAGCCCTTGCTGTGCGTTTGGTGTGGGGCATGATAATGATCCGATTATCCATTATCCATTGTTATTATTTCTTGCGATTATCTGATACCCACATTGCCGTCATATCCCACTTAAAAAGAGAACTTTGCTTGGATATTATATAATCTGATGAGCAGTAATAAATAGTTTAACAGACTGGTTTTGAATAAGAACTTAAATAGAAAGTGTTACCTCTTCAATTTTTCTTGTACATATATATATAATACCTATTAGGGGTTTCACACAAACATCGTTGGTAATCGAGCTGCAAAAACCGTTCCTCTGCCAACAGATCTAATAAGTGTCTCAGGCGCTCCACCATCACAATCGCCTTATTTCATGGGTGGTGTCGACTGACGCCGAAGTTCGCCTCAGATAACCAAGGGAGTAATGATAATCCGTCGCACTCCTACCAACGTGCCAAATCACTTTCGTGATTTACTTTCTGGGCCACCTTTTGCCATTTCCCTTTTTCATGCGCCTAAGAGTTTTTTGTTTCAGACGTGTGATATCACAGCGCCTTCGCAGGTTAGACGCCCGATCGCGCCGTAACCTGGGCACTTTAAAAGCCCCCCATCATACCTCCTGCCCCTCTTCCTCTACGTTCCCCTTCCCTCGCTCCCACCCAACTCTGAAAGCCTCACCAAATATGGCGATATCAGGAAGTATACCTCAGTACCCTGAATCCATCGACGCGGCGGAGTATGGCGATTTCGTGGAGTCCGACGACGAAATCGATGTCACAGAATATTCTGAATCTCCTTGCGAATACAAGTTCTACCCTATCCGAATCGGAGAAGTGATCGATCAAACGTATCGGATAGATCATAAACTTGGTCATGGTGCTTTCTCTACTGTCTGGATGGCTCATGATCTCAAAAAGAAGAAGGATGTGGCCCTCAAGATCATGGCTAGAAAGGATGCAGGAGAAGACGAATATAACATACTCGAGGAGATAAAGTGTGCTGTAAAGGATACCTCTCATCTTGTTACATCCACGGCAACTTTTTTCCTTCGTGGAAAAGACTTTGATCATCGGGTTCTTGTGTTTCCCTTACGGGGTCCGTCCGTTGATTCTCTTGTTGGAAGGAAAATACCTATTTCCACTCGCATGTCGGCTGCGAGACAGTTATTGGAGGCTTTAGCAAGCCTACATGAAGGTGGATTCGTACACCGTGGTAAGTGAACCTGGAGCTATATGTATGATTATGCGTGCTAATATGTATATAGATATAAACACCAAAAATGTCATGTGGGGTATAGCTCCCCTCGAAAACCTCGATAGAGCTGCAAAATACAAGGTTCTAGGCCGTCCCCTAAAGATAGCTATACCAGATAAGCCTTGGAGGCAGGGGGAAGTTGTCAAACCTATCGAGATCCCCGACAATTTAAGAACGGAGACGTTTTATCTCGGCGACTTCGGCTTAGCGATGAAACCTAATGACCCCGTCACCCAGCCAGGTTGCCCACCTACCCCCTTTTGCTCTCCAGAGAGGCTTCACAATCATAAACCCAGTTTTGCCTGTGATATGTGGAGCTACATGTGCGTGTTTACGGAACTCTATGCTGGATTTCCACCTTTCCATACATGGGCGAATGGTGGGACAATGACCACGATAGTCAGGCTGGCGGGCCCCCTACCTGCACACTGGAAGGGCCATTTCTGTACTCCGAGCAAAAGTCTTGATTCCTGGTACGCTGAGGATAGTACACGCAACCCTGAATCTAATCTCGACGCATTAATTCTACGTGGCCGACCTGACGCTAGCCCCGCTGAACGGAAACACATGATATCTATAATGTCCAGAGGGTTTAGTGTATGGCCCGAAAAACGGCCCACTGCAACCCAACTTCTACAAGACCCCTCGTTCAGAGCGATCATGGATATTCATTGTGGCTAGTACATTTCTTCCTTTTCCATTTTCTTGGGTAGGAGTTGTTAAGGGAAGCTTTTTTTTTTAAACCAAGTAGTGGTCTATTTCCTTGATATCAAATAAGACTACAGTAAAACATTGACATACCCCTGAACTCGAAAGCCCAACATTGGGTCGAAGTGGAATAACAATATTCAAGACTCGTTCCTCAGATGGCTCACAATCTGTAGCTTGTGTAGAAGTCGTTAAATCGCAACGAGCTGGGCAGCTAAACTTAATCAACCCAACCAAAAGATCAAGGGTACAAATAGACTTAAGAGCAAACTAATTTAAAAATACCGGAAATGATATAAGAAAACATCAGATACACCAGATACAGATCAAGCGCTGCGAAACACCGCCAACTCTTCAAAGCAGCCTATCGCTGAAGTCGGCCTACACACATATTCGTACTCACGACATCGCCTCCTGCTAGTAGAACTTCGTGTCGTGAGCGGAGCCACAGTCTTGGCCAGCGTTTAGGTCGGCTTAAAGGGGTAGGAACCGGTGGAGAGGGTTGGGTCGGGCGCTGTTTGGTTCCTCTTAACAACACTTTCTCCCTTCACAGTCACGTCATCGAACGCTGTTGGCCCTTCGGTCACGTTATCGAGGTAGACATGGACCTTCATATTACCGGGTTTAAATGTCACTGAAATGTGAACTTCGTCCGCGACTGGCACGCCGGTCAAAATGTTGGTGGTTGTGGAATGCATTGCGCCCCTGAAAGAGAGTCAGATTACCCAAGAGGACAGGAGAGCGTATTTTGAGCCATACATGATAGTCATCGACGTTCGCCCAAGTCTTACTGCACTTTCGTAACTAAAATGTTCCGTGGCGGCTTTTAAGGTCTGGGGATCCCCTGATTTAGCCGCGGCATGGGCTTCAAGCCTCATTTTTGCATTGCCGTGCCACTCCACTTGAATACCGTTGATAGTGCCCTCGTAGCAATCGGCAGCAAGGCAATTGGGGTAGGCCATAGTCGAATACTTAGGCACTGGGCAGCAGGTTGTAGGTTGTAGGTTTGTAATGAATGGGAGGGACGGTAATCACTAGGGACCAAGGTGGCTATACGTCAAAAGACAAGGCAAAGTATAAAGGGTTCAAAGCTGGTAGGGATGAACGAGCAGGCTCGGAAAGATTGGGCTGAAGAGTATTTGCGTGTGTATGGTTAAAGGATGGATAGAATGGACGAGAGAGGGGGAAGTAGTAGCCTATATAAGAGATTTGGGATTGTCTCCAGGAATGGAGGCCAAACCAGAGGATCCGTAAAACTTAGCCTCTATCTCAGCTCCTCTATTGAAGCGAGCCATACAATACCTACCGGGATCCACGAGCTCCCGCAGGTTGTAGACTCAAGGCAAACCAAAATGAGTGGCACTGGGCGCTAAAGGTTTCATTGTTAGTGCTTGGAACTCGCACCGACCCGAAAGATCAATTGGACGATATGCCCCTGGGAGAGCGTCACGCCCGGCATGTTGAGCTCATTCATGTTAACTTGGGAACTCCAGAGAAAGAGGCAGAGCGGTAAGAAATATGGGCCCCTCCTGGTGTTTGAATCTTTCGCCGCGTCATGGGGCCCATTGGGTAGTAGAGCCTCAAGTTGCTTGAAGCTTGAACCGTTGATACATCATCCGAGAACAGGACAATGCGCTAGTTTAAAAATAGATATCCCTTCAGTGTACGCATGGACATATCAATAGGAGAGTGAAGCGCCGTCTTAGGGCCTCTTGATTGGTACGAAGTTTGAACAGCACAAGGCGATGAGAGCAGCGAGACAACCAGTGGGGACCAGAAAAGACATGTAACCAATGATACGGTCTTACTAGCCGCTGTATGCGAAGGTTGTCACAGCGGAATCCGTTCGTGATCCGCACTTGGACGGGCAATTCGGACGAGCTGTGCCTTGGGTGTGGTTCCCATTGGAAATAATCCTCGATCGAATGGGAAAAGAGCATGCGCGCTCAGAATGCGCTACCACTTTCTCAAAAGACCGACAAGCCAACAAGGCGAAGGTCAAGTTCATGGATGACGATGAGGGGTCGAGACGGGGAAAAAGCAAAGGAGAAAGTCTCAAGTTCGCGATTGACACGTTCAGTCCAATTCGCGATGCAGGTTTGTTGATGTTGACCTCAAGTCTTCAAAGATTGACATATCGCTGTGGTCAAAAGAAGCTGCGGAAGAACAGGCGATCTTGGCAATCTTTTGGAGCAGAGCGAAGTTGGCGCCGCTGATAACCAATCAGTCCGTCAGCAACTTTCTTCTCTTTAGCATGAATATATTTCATGGGAACCAAAGATTCATCGATAATAATCATCAATAATGATACAAGTGGAAATTCATTCTTTATCCACCGAATCATGGGATGTCGAACCCCCGCTGTCTCAGTTCTGGGGCTTGGGGCCTGAAAGGATCTTGTCACCAGGAGCGGCGCTAACTCTGAGAGAAGAATAGCGGCCGCTTGACTTGCTCTGCTCAGGATCTCAGCCTGCGATCCCCGGGTGGGGCTGACCGAGCTTGACAACTCAAGACAGTTGGACGGAAGTCCGTGGTTAAAAGAAGCGGCATCCGGTCACCCCCAAAGCCTCGAGCAAAACAACCCATTGCCTGGGTTATCAAGGAGGAATAGTTGCAACTCCTGCTCCTTAGGTGCATTGTTCCCCTTGCGAGTTAATATTACTTGACATGATTAAGTGAACACCGCCGAAGTAGTCAACTTAGTATGTTAGTCAACCCGAATTCTTTATCAACGTCATCTCCCTCAGTTAGTCGACTTTCTAGTTCATCGGGAGTCGTCACTACAGCTCCAGAGTGGCAGAGGCTCGCACGAAACGTGACGGATCTTTTGTCGCAACTTGACAATTATTAATACTATGTAATTCGTTTCCTGGAAGATGTAGACATGAGGGTTTGACGGGCGCCTCGGGTTTTGAGATAAGGACGGATCAAATATCCTCCGAAATTCCGTTACCCCAAGTAACAAAATCGATAACTTGCCATCACGTGCCTTATTTAGGGCTCGCTAAAGCCATTTTGGGAATAAGCCAGTCGCACCAAATCCACACCCACGCATTTTGAAGATTGTTGTTCTTGAGACTTGAACTTCCAGATTCAACAAGCGACGACAACTAACGACAACGACACTCCCGCCGGATCTCGACTTTTGGGGGACAGCGCTCCTTTTCGACTTGCTCTCTCCTCTTTCCCGTCGCTACTCATAAGACACCTGTCAAAATGCCTTCCGAACAGGGCCACAGATGTAAGTTGTTTACATCATCCGATAGGGATCGGTTTTGAGATTGTCGGATGGGCGGTCGACCAGTCTACTGAGAGACGGTTCGCCTGATGTTTTATTTTGAATTGTGCGCTGACTTCTTTTCTTCTATAGTATATGTGAAGTAAGGATCATCCTCCTCAAATTCGATGTTCAGGCACCGCAGCGATGGAAGACTTGGATCGGCTAGCAGATGGAGGACTTTGTATAGGCATGGACGAAGAGGCTAACGCCGTTGTTTCTGTAGGGGTCGTCACCTGAGCTACCAGCGCGGAAAGCGCAACACAAACCCCAACACGAGGTATGCTATATCCCCGCTCTATATCTAATCTCTGTCCTACAGAAACTAACTCCTCATGTAGTCTCGTGAAGATCGAGGGTGTTGATGACCCCAAGGCCGCCAGGTAAAGCGAACCCACAAACTCGGTAACCATAGGAGGGAACGGTCGCTAAATGAATATGTTTTACAGCTTCTACTTGGGCAAGAAGGTCGCATTCGTCTACCGGGCAAAGCGAGAGGTTCAGGGATCAAAGATCAGAGTGATCTGGGGCAAGGTCACACGGCCACACGGTACGTGCGAGATACTGCGATTGATATCGCTACTGGTATTGGGAGTGGATGGCTGACAGGATGGAATGATAGGCAACTCCGGTGTTGTTCGCGCACAGTTCCGAAACAACCTCCCACCAAAAACCTTCGGCGCATCCGTCCGGGTGATGCTCTACCCATCATCGATCTAAGCGGGGATAGATGGCGGCGTTCTCTTTATTTGCGTGTTAGGGTCCCGGAAGATCGGTTTCGGGGTTGGAGGGGTGATGGAACCGGGGAGACTGACTTTGCCCAACATTCATGTCGAGGCCAACCGTGGGGGCTCATAATGGCGAGGGTGTTTGCTTAGCTCCACGTCGACTGCGAAACTGAGGTTTTGTACTCAACAAATCAATACCTTTCAACAATCTCATCCCAAGCTCCGAAGAGAGAATGCGTGTGTTTTATTTAAAAGAAACGTTGTCATGGTGCATACCTGGGCTTCGGGAACAAGGGTGGAAAAGAAAAATAAAATCAATATTTCCCCAGTTGTCCCGCCTTCCTTTGTCAAGCCACCAACCTGCCCAAGAATCGGAGAAGCATACCTCTTCCTTCAGCTTCGCGCATGGGTTTCATTCTTGGACATTGATTGGAGCGACTTCGTGTGCTTTTAACGTTCTTAATGCCTTTTCAAATCAAACCCCATCTCTACATTCTTTGCCCTCCCAGTGCTTTCTCTTCCATATTTCCAGGCTATACCGGGGCCTCTTAATCGACCCGAGGGTACAGGTACCCCCAGACAATGGATTCGTGGATTGCCCACCTTGTGATCCTGTTATCCCCGCCTTATCAGCACGTTCTTCATTTGGACTTATCGCGCTGTACTTTTCTCCCCAAACACAGAAGGAAATATACTCCTCTTCAGCAGACTAATAAAAATGCGTAATAGTATATCTGAAGCACCGATAAGTCAAAGTTTGTGCTAGTCTTTCGAGCAGATTCTATGGACCATCATAGTCTTCACCGTTGGGCAGGAATGAGAGGGCTTTTTGGTCTAGCCCTCTCCATCGTTCTCACCCACCAAAAAAAAACGTGTATGGCAAGTTCCGTATTCAGTGCCAAGACTTCAGAGTGATCCAAGACGGTTCTTCTGCAGGAAAATCGAATCCCTTGCTTTCCACACCATCATCCTTTCGTCCTTTTTGCTTATCGCTGTCTATATTGAAGAGAGAAAAATATATCATTTCCCAAATGCCTCTGTTTGCTGTACCGCCGGATCGCGCAGAGTACACCCGTGAATAGCGACCGGAGTCCACGCAAAGGGAGGAGGGCGCCCCGTCGCCGGGGTTGATTCAACTCACAATGACTCGCAAGGACTATTTGAATGCTGAAGAATTTCGACGAGGTTAGCTATTATACGCGTCTGATATGCTATTCCCCACCCCTAGTGGGCAATTGAGAATTATCTTGACTCACATGACTGTCCATTCCCATAGGCCTGGAGACCCTTGATGCGGAAATGGGAATCAACCCGTATCTCAGTGCTTTCGGCCCGATCAAACTTATAACCGCCGGTGGCTTCCTCGCCGTTTCCTACCTAGGGAGTAGAAAAACCACAGGCGACCTGGACTACCTCCTCGACCCGAGATGGGCTCACGACAACGATATCAAAAACCCTCTCCGCGAAGCGATGGGTCGGGTCGGGGAACGATTGCAGTTCAATAACGACTGGATCAATGAAGATATAGCGCTATTCGTCACCAAGGAGTCTCGGGAATACCTATTTAGGGAGGCTCAGAAACAAAAGATCATCCTCTGGGAAGGGCCGAATTTAGTGGTGCTTGCTGCGCCGATGGAGTGGGCGTTGGAGCGGAAGTTGAGACGGATTCATGCTGGGAATAGGGACCGGAAAGCGGAGTTTGATCTTCAGGATGCGCTTGCGATATTGAAGTATCTGAGGGATAAGAATGGTCCGCTCGATAAGGAGTATATCCGACGGCTTAATGTGAATTCATTCGATATGTCTCCTGACAACGCAACGATGGATCGTGTCGCACTTGCCTATCGGAATGAGTTTAAAGAGGAGGTATTCCGTTAGTGGTGGGGTTATTTGGGCAAATAACTGCTCAAGGGATGTCTGGCATCTGCTTTCTGTTCACATTCGTTTTACGGCTATCATACCCGCGTCATGTCCCCCATGGATCGCTACTTTTTTACAGTCGAGGCGGGTTCCCTGCTTGTCCATGTTTTTTTTCCTGCTGCATTATTACATCTCTCGTTAAAGAAATAAGGCTGGGCCGTTATTCTCTTCCAAGGGTTTGAGATCCGTTCCAAGACTATTATACGAAAATAAAGACAAAAATACAAGAATTGCAGTGCGTAAATGTGACCGTCACTTCCGAGTATTGCCGCTCCCAAGAACTTCTCGTCATGATTGTCACTCCCATCACGTATATTCATCCAGCTTCACATTTCTCGAGCACAGTACACATGTCGGGCGTTCATGCACCCATGATATCAGCAAAATAAGCGATAAAGCAGGATGACGTATTTTCGGCAACGCTAAATTTATAATTGGAACATAGTGCAGTCACGTGGAATTGAATTGGGTACAACCAGGGTAGGTTGTTGAAGATGTCAACTTTCATTATTCACTACCGCATCAATGAATCAACCAGGACAGTTATCGTTAGGATTGGGAGACAGGTATGTTTTGTCGTGAATGTAGCATGCTCTAGCCATGGGCTGTGTCACCTACAGTGGTCCAAAGCATGTTAACTAACATTTCTTTTCCCTCAGAGTGTCTTCACTGAATCCTTGAAGAAGTCGGTGAGCCGCCAAAAAAAGCCATCGTGCGCCTCAAGAAAAGCAACCCGCAACACCCTGCACACAAACCCGGTCTTAAGACTGCGTCGTTCTCGCAGCCATCCTCCCCGAAACCCTTCCCTAAAGAACCACCCACCCGCCTATTAATGGCCCCTCATCACCCAAAGATATCATGGTGGATGCGAGTCCGCTGGTTCGTCCGCTACATGCACTCACCATTACGCCTACGATCCAGCATAATACGCCTCAGCCATAACCACAAGCACCCCTACCTCGTCCTCCTATGCCTCTTCCTCCCCTTCCCATACTGGTATTTCTCGGTTCCGGAACCCACTCCTCCAAAAGACATACTCGGAAACCCATCATTACTCCAGACCCTGAAAGGGGACATTGTCAATTTACGAACTATACCTATCTGGAGGGCGCGCGATACGTCTGTCCGCTCGCTATATCGTCTATATGAGGCAATGGCATCAGGGAACTATGCGCCCATCGGGCCCGAGACGGAATATTTCTGGTACCAGTCACGCAAACATTGGGCTGCGCATCTAATCCAAGACCCCAAGGACCCAGACCCAGTCCGGTACGCCATACTAGCATGTTTAGCGGAGGAATTAGTCGCCGCATTTAATTGGCGATTGAGCCTCGGCATGCGCCGAAATAGACAGCACCTATACCGAGAAAGGAACGGGGATCCGTACCCGCCATTCGAGCCGGAGAAGTTACCTGCGTGGACGAAGAATGTGCCTCCGATTGAGCCGTGGATGGTGACTGACTTACCGCCTACAATGCTGGATTCGGAGAAAAGGCTTGTTCTTGAGGAAGGGGGCTCGAGTGAGGTCTTTGCGAAGAGGAATATCGTCACGAATGTGGGCTGGCTCTACACTATATGATGGGTATCTTTCATTTTCTTCGGTTTCTCGACATTTTTTTTTCTTTCTATTCTACTACTTCTACGAGCCTCCGTTTACGCTTATTTAATTACGACTCCCGATCCGATATTTCTAGCACACCCTGTCTCGAGAATTGTGTGCAGAGGGATATATCGACGATATCGGGAATGAAGGATTTTTTCTACGATACATATCATGATACCACGGATTCTACCACCTGGGTGGCCGATGGAACATATACCCGGGCCGAATCTGCTACCGACAAACATGGGATGGAGCATTAGGGAGCTTATCTTTCTCGGCACCTTCGCAACGTGCGACTACATACGCTTTCGATTCAACCGCAATTCGAAACTAAATGTGGATACGCTTCTTTGGATAAATGGCTGCTGCTGTCTCAACCGTTTACCGATCCCATCACGTCTACTTGAGAGACCTTCCCGCGGCCAATCTCTTCCCAACAAATGGAGGAGTTTCGAACTGGGAGGACAACGTCTTGGAGCAAATAATACAAGAGTGACATGGAGTTATCATCACGGGTGACTTTTGTTTCCAGTTCCCAGCATAGTATTGTGCCCCCCCCCAGCCTCGTCACGGAGTTCGTTAGTTCGGTTTGACTTCAGCAGCATGCATGCTCCATTACCCCTCTTCCGGACCTTTTAGCAGAATTATAGACTTTGTTTTTTTTTCCTTCTCTGTTCATTTTCTTCCTCGTTTCTGGTTCGTGCGTCTTTTATTCAGTTGTATGATAGATTTCAGGCATATAGGTTTTTCAACGAGTGGTCCGAACGAATGATAGATTTTCTTCTCATTATTGTTCGACGACGAACTAATAATTATCATTCTAAAATGTAGATGTAGAAGAGCACACCATATGTACCAAAGCGTTTATGCTCTTCTTAGCTGACGCGAGCTCACACTCTTCATGGACACAAGTCGAGACATGAAATTTCATCCCCAACCGACCCCCGAACTCAATCCCCAAACAAACTTTGTGGAGCAAACCCAAACCCCTGTCGAAAGTGGGGCATGGAACTTGGCTTTTTGCGCATAATTTTATTTTTAAGGTTGGGAGGGGAAAAGCCACACGTCATGCTGCATATATCACATGACCTGAAGAAAGACGCCGATTGAAGTCTGCCTTGACGCCGCAAACGCAACACACAACACAACGCAACGATGCGAAGCTAATGGCACAGTGAAGTGTGTTGGATCTTATGGGAAGAAAATTTGGTTGCCTGATGTTGACTTTTGTCGACTGCGGAGAGGAAGGAAGGAAGGCGGGGTATTATATAAGGATGAAGGGGTTGCTGTGATAACTGCTTCTTGGGGATACACACTAGTACCTACAGTACCTACTATCTATCAGCCAGGCACCGCAAATTTGGACATTCAAAAACCCACTGTCAGATATATCTCTTTCACGATGGAGGAACAGAAACAGAAACCCGCGAGCGACGTATCCTCGGACAAACCCCCAGTCCCGGGAGAGACTCAGAGTCCACCTCCCGCAGAAACAAACCACCCTACAACCTCTCCACCTCCCACCACCGACGCAAAAGAAAAGCCCCGCCTCCTCTGGTCCGAAAAAATTGGAAGGCCACCCTACGTCCTAGACCCCGACGACCTCCCAAGGGATGGAATGCGCCGCCTCGACGACACCACGATCGTAAAATACGGGACACAGATCCAACTCGCGGAAGCGGAAGCCATGCATCTCGTTTCCACGCAGACAAGCATCCCCACACCTAAAATCGAGGCCGCGTATGTCCTCGATGGGAGGGGGTTTATCGTCATGTCGTATGAGGAGGGGAGGGGGTTTGCTGAGTATTGGGAGGATGCCTCGGAGGACGAGAGGGAGGGGCTTATCGCGCAACTGAAGGATTATGTTTCGCAGATGAGGAAGATAAAGGGGCCGTTTATAGGGGGTGTTGATGGCTCGGCTTGTCGAGATGCTGTTTTTGCGTGGGATTGGAAGCCTGATAGTCATGAGTATGGGCCGTATAAGGACCAGGAGGAGCTTAATGAGGGGCTAGTGCGGGCTTGTAGGTATTGTCATCCGCCGAATCCTGATCGGGAGAAAAGTAGTTGGTGGATGACTTATCAGCTGGCGCGGTCTTTTAAGAGTAAGGAGATTGTCTTTACGCATGGAGATTTGCATCCGGGGAATATGGTTGTTAGGGATGATGGGACGGTGGTTCTTCTTGACTGGGGGCTCTCGGGGTACTTTCCGGATTACTGGGAGTTTTACAGGGCTACTTTCAACGGTGCTTTTCGCGAGGATTTTCACCCACAAATTGAGAGATTTGTGCCGCCGTTTTATATGGAGGCTTGTGCATTGCGTCAGATCTTTGAGAGGATTCTTGGGTGAAGGTCACGCAGGAAGTATTGATTTAATTCAGCGTCTGCGATTCGTCAGAATACCCTCGAAATCTTCAATCCTCAACTTCCCAACGGGACGCAGTGGTTCCTTATCATGGAAACGAGCATCTGGATTCTCTATCATCTCTCTCGGTGGTGACTGCACCCACGACCGTCCCGCGGCTTGGAGCGAGGATATAATCTCCGACCCAGCCCTCCTACACTGCAGCTCGAAGAAATCCGCATTCCCACCACTAACCAACCCCTCCTCCTCAAGCCTCCGCAAGCACTCAACCACAAAAGTCTGACAATTCCGACCTTGGCTGAAGCGTGGGATATTCTCGTCCCGACTGGCGTAGTCTCGTAGGACTTGCATCGCGTGGGTTCTTTGTTCTTCGGAGAGGGTGGTCAGGACGCTCCGGTCGACGCACGTCCCGGACTCGACGCCCTGGTCGCGCTCTTCGTAGAAGAACTTGTCCGAGTCGAAGTCGTCGGTGTTCCGGACGTGGAAGACTCGACCGTAGTTTGTGCGGGAGGGGTAGATCATGAGGGACCAGTGGCCGTTTTGGAGGGAGTAGAGGTTTAGGGAGAGGTCGTAGAGGATAGGGTTTGTCATGGTGGTGGTTAGGTTTGAGAGAAGTATGAGTGATTTGAGCTATTGGGGTTATGGGGTAGATGATAGATCTGTGGGTCAGAAGGCCCACCCAGCTTTTCTATGTTGTACTTATCTAGACTTGATGAAGCTAGGCAGCCACGTTTTCTCCTCCCTTCATAGAAGAGTGGGGAGGTGAGGTGAAACGGCGCAGCAGGTCACGGGTAGAACGGAAGTATGCGCAATGTGGAATAAGCATCTGAAAGTGTTGATGAAATAAAGTTCCAGGAACAGACCTCATCTCATGATCTACTTTTAAGTTCCTGTTTCATCGAGGGGTACAGCCTGTGATTGTATCTTTATCTGAAGAGGAAGATGGTTACTCGAAAGTGAGATGTTCGTGGTGGAGTCCAGCTTGCGTGGAAGGGAGAGATGAGATGAAGAATAAGCTCAATTGCTCATGGGCTGCGTCCAGACCCGGAGTTTGTGAGTAGTGGAACCAAGGGACAGCGCATTGAGTTCCAGCGGACCGAAAGATCAGAAACATTCTCGGTTTCGGGGGTTCTCCACATAGTAAGATGTGAGAGGGTGAGGGAGATGATGGAATCAAGGAAGGAGAAGGAGATCAATGCAGTTGAGATCTTGATAAGTTGATATACAGCAGTGAAGAGAAGGAAGCGATGAAGTGAAATGTGTTCGTGCAGCAAGGGATGAAGGGAGGGTGTGGCTTAGGTGGCGATAAGAAGGGTGACAGCAATTGGTCAAGAGCTTTGGTGGAGGAGGATAAAGGGTCCACGAGTCGGAGAACGACGGGTGGAGGGATTAAGGGAAGAAGCGTGTTCATAAGAGAGAGAGCGATTGATCAATGCTCAGTAGGAGAGAGAGAGGGAGAGAGGAGAGGAGAAGGAGCTATGATGTCGTTCATGAAAAGATGATGATGACATGTAGGGTGAGTCTAACTAGATCTGGACAGGTACCTTGCTGTTGATCATGTCATCATTTATCACGTGATCTCCCAACCTCCAGGCCCACTCCTTTCCTCACTGTGACTGGCCAACTTTGTCTCCCCCCTGGTCCAGAACTTCAGAACTTCCCCAATCAAACTTGCTTTTCTTTGCTTTTCCTGCTTTTCTTGGAACTTTCCTGCCTCCTCCGGGGGTTAAACAGGGAACTACCACCCACCCCTTCTTCCCTTCTTCTCTTTCTACTGCCAGCACAGCCGCCACTTTCCTGCCTTCATCCAGTTTTCTGAGACACAAAGTCCGCGCATGCGCAAGCACTCTCTTTCTACCTCTCTATCTCTCTATCTCACCCTCGCTACTCTCACTTCCATCATTCTTTCATCTTCATCAATCCTATCCCCATCCTCTACCTCTACATCCTCTCGAATCCAGTCGGTCGCTTCTACCAACCCAGCCATCTCCTACTCGAGTCGCTTGATATCCCATTCTCCCTCGATCAAGCTTACTTCCCTCTCCCCCTCCCACCATGGCAGTCCCTCGCTCGGACGCTCCCCGTCGGAGTCGCGTCCTCAGCTTCACCAGCACCAGCAAGTCCGAAAAGTCGCACAAGACCGGCGCGAGCTCAGCGAAGAATGTCCCCCATCCCAATCCCAATCCCACATCCGCAGACGCAGAGCACCGGAGGATGCACAGCAAAGCCGATCCCACACTGGCCATCAGCGAAGCACAACCTGGTACGGATACATTCTCCCAACACCTCTCTTCTACGCGATAGATATACTGATAACTTGCAGCCGTTATTGCGCTGGAAAAATCAAACCTGGAGTCGTTGAGGATGGTACAACACAAGGATGTATACGGCAACCCAATTGGTTGGTCTCCTCCCCCGGAACCGTTTCTGTCATCCTCTGCTAACCATGTCTCAACCCCGACAGTTGACCCGGACATTTCAAATCCCACCCGCCATCGTCTAGAACGTCCGCTCGACACAATCCGCTCGTTCGAGGCCGCAATTGATGGGAGTTACAACAATCGTAGGACTTCTTACATTCGACAAGGTATGCATACCCAATTACCCGGTTGATAGATCTTCCAACTAACACCCGATAGATGAAAGCCCCAATGGTTACAGTCGTCGAAGTAGCTACTTCGGGGGTACGTCATCCCCTTACCCTACCCAACACAACATCAACATAGCTAACCCTCCATAGACTCCCGCCCCGTAACCAACTATAACAACCGCGCCTTCAACGAAAATCATCATTATAACGCTCGAGGGAATCAGTCGAGGCCGGACAGCTACGCCGAACCCTACGCCAGCTCCTACGTCACCCCATACGGCAACCCCCACGGCCAACAACCCAGGCCCAATCGCCACAACCAGCGCATGAACGGCGACGCTCCCTACGTCAACCCTACCCAAAACGTCTACCCACAACAATCTGCTCATCAGTCATACGACAATGTCACCGCTGGATCCGGCTCAGGGTCAAACAGAACGGATCAATGGGGCAACTCCACCGATCCAAGTTCCGTGAATAGCTCCCTGGATCGCCTCCAGCAGCAACAACAGCAACAGCAACAGAACCTAGAAAAGACCTATGGCTTCAGTGGCTTCGGTAACGGTCCCCAGCTTGACTACAACCAGCAAGGATATGGCCAACCGACACCACCAGCTCCAGTCGCCAATGGCTACGGCCAACAACAATACGCCCAATCGTCAATGCCGCCACCTGTCCCACGGAAACAGATGCCCCAGCAGTTACAGAAAGCTCCTTCGCAAACACCCACTTCCGAGAAGAAGAAGAGTTGGTTTAAGAAGAGATTTAGCAAAGGTTGATCCCGTCAACCTTCGCTTCTCTCTCTCTCCACCTCATCCTCTCACCCTCACGATCTTCACCTAAAAATGAGCTAATACCCTCCGTATTCCGGCATCTCTTTCTCATCTCCTCTTTGATTTTCATTACAAAACTTCCGGCGACGATGGACTGGTTAGGTTGGTACAGGGAGGCAAGGCATATCTGCCACCACAAAAGGTTGGTGGTTGGCATCGGTAATGAGTAAATTATCAGCCCGTTCTAGGCAGGGGCTTGATTGTCTGTCTATGTTTGTGATACCTTTTTTGTATGTGTTTCTTTTTATCTTGCTATTTCCCTTGCAAGCATCATTCTCGAAGCCATTTCTACCCCTACTTGCAAGCTTTGATTTTAACCCACCCTGGATTTTTTTATTCTCTCTCTTTGGGATTTTCTTTACGATGTGCTATGAATGTGATGAAAATGGGACTATTCTTCTTGATTCGGCGAAATATAAATCTTTTTACTACTTTTCTATACCTATACACGCACACAACACCTCCCTTCCCCACATCTTATCTCTTTTATTCACTTTCCACTCACTTTTATCCCATAAAACACGATTTTGTCTTCATTCATCTTTCATTCATTCATGTTCATGTTCATGTTCATGTGTCTTGTTCCTTTTCGGCATGTAATCATGTAATACACGACTTCGGTGACTCTGGTCTGGTCTGATCTGGTCTGGTCGGGATATGAAAATCGATTCAGGAATAGGGAATGGGAAAGGGAAAGGGAAAAAGGATAGGATGGTACATACATACATAATATCGGGACAAAACTGGAAAAAAAAAATTCATTCATGATTCTTCGACTTTTCCCACTACCAACTACTGTACGGATATACACATCATCATCTCCCCAATTCCCGCGGTACACACCACCCATCTTCCCTCCACACACACAAAAAGTAGCCATTAAACCACAAGACAAACCAATCTTACTCACTCACTACTGCCCCTTCTTAACCCTCCTCCTCTCCTCCTCCCCTCTCTTCTCCTCCCTATCCTCTCTCATAGCGACTACGATGTATCCCACAAGCACCACGTTCGCTGTCACGGCGGCGAGGGCGCCGGCGAATGTGGAGTTTCCTGGACATTTTTTGGTTAGGGATGGCAGATAGATGTTTGATAAATGGTTTTTTTTGGAAGGGGAAGGTAAAGGAAGGGGGGGGGGGAAGGGGAGGGGGACTTACCACCGAAGACGAGGTCAAGGGATAAGAAGTATATTCCTATCGGGGCGATTATCATTGCGAGGGTGAAGGCTAGGAGTTTGTAGATTACGGAGCTTTCGTTATTACCTGGGTTAGTTGGGTTTATTCATAACCATTTTCTAGCCCTGAGAGGGGTAGAGATATATATTTTTTATATTTATATATTGGTTTGGCCTCGGGGCGGTGAGATAGGGATAGAAAATGGTGCGTACCTAGATACAACGGGACTTATATCCGAGTCTGATTCTCCTGCTACTCTGGGAGAGGAAGAGGCGGGAGAAGAGACATCTCCCGTCTTCTCCTCTTGGGGAGAGGCGCGGCGTGGTGTTGCCATGCTGGATGGAAGTTGGTGGTTGTTGTTGTTTGATATGCGCTAGCTAGCACTGTTTTGAACTGTCGTGGAGTTGGTGGTGGAAGCTGAGGGATTGGGATGTTTGAATGTGTAAAACGGATACGAGTATAGTGGTTTTCTTGATTATGAGATACTTAATTGATGTTGCCTTCTTGTTGATCGAATGATTGATTGATGCGGATGCGATGATGTCGTGTGTTCTTGTCTCTTGTTTGTTTGATGTTGTCGTTCCAACTTTGTAGAAATTTGAGTTTTTGTTGGAGCTAGCTGGAGTTCGCAGCTTGCAGCACAGGCGGACAGCTACAGCTACAGCTACAGCTCCAGATTCGAGGGATTTTGATTTAACCTCAACTCAATTACTCTCGGTTTAACTTGATCGATTGATATCTGCTGATTACAATTGTTTGAGATTTTGTGGAAAATCGAGGGACTCGAATTACAAAGTACGTTGCTCGGGTCTCTCAGAGTGAGCCTCTTCTCTGGGGTCTTCCACTCGTCGCTTACATCGTCACATTGTTGCATGAGCTTTTACTCTAGGACATCATGCAGTTCTCGTTGCTCCGATGTGTATTACTGCACCCATCTCTTCATGCTGCTTTGCTAGGCGTTGGGTCGATTGTTACAAACTACGGAATATGAGCTCCCCATGACAAGGGCCGATTCTACCAAAAAGGAAGTGTGCATCCTCTCTATAGGTAATTATATTCATATATAGGGTTTATATATAGATCGTACATATGGCATGATATCTCAAATATATCCAACGGCTTACCATTCTACATCGATTAAAGTTAGCATCAATTGCTCTCTCTGCATATTACGATTTGGGAGAAAGAATGGATCACTCACCCTTCAACCACTCCTTCACAAACTCGATAATATCTTCCTGGGTCTCCCGGACCTCTGGCGGGGGAAGTTCAGGCGTCGTTTCATTCGGGAAGAGGCCGTTTTCATCCCCTAACCACCTAGTTAGCGAAACAGTCCCCTTTCCTGGGGAATCAGAGATACATACAATGATGAACAGCACCAGGGATAAGAATAAACGGCTCGCTGGTCGTGCTCTCACGGGGCCGTGCCGCGCTCGCGTGTGGAGTTGCTTCTTTCCAGGGATCTGCCTCCCCATCGATGATCGCGAGACGCGGGTAGCTGATGTTGAAGCCACCGTGCTTGTTGATGATCTCGACGTCTGCAGGCTCGTCGATGCCGAAGGCTTCGCGGCAGATGGTGCTTAGGTACTCGATGTCCAGGGCGCGGGAGATTAGAGGGAGTTGGTCCTCCGGGACCCCGCTGCCGGTTTGGAGGTATCCCCATCTATATGAGTACGGACAGGCTGGTTAGTCTTCATATTTCCAACTCATTCTTGCCTCCTTGGTATTGCGTCTAACTCACTCAGTGCAGTACTGGTAAGGCCAGCTGCGCCACTGCTGGGCAATGTCGTCTTGCTTGTAGAAAGTTGAATTGTGGCTCGTGAAACACTGATCGTCAGTCTGGTTCGAACGGTGGCAAGGAGCAACCGAACTGGCGTTGACGTAGCCAATCCAGTTGAGGAACTGGGTGGTGAATTTATCGTCGTCCACGCCACCTCCAACGGAAATTATGTCCTCCACAGTTGGCCTCAATTCGGCAGTAGCCGGATACAGGGGATCTTCGGTCGTGATATTCCCGCAGTAGTAATCGAAGGAGGGATCGTTCATGGCCGGATCCCAGTTGCGGGATTGCCAGCCGCCGATGCCAAGACTGAGCAGGTTGGCGAAATCGTCGTCGTGGGTTAGGCCGGAGACGCCGAAGACATCCCTCATATCGGAGATGATGTCGGAATCATCTTGGCGGAGCAGAATGCCGTCCACCACGTCGATGAGAGCCTGTTGGGTTGCGACGCATTTCTCAGGAGCGTTCAGGCGGACGGGCTCGTAATATTCCCAGTAATCCCAGATCGCTTTGGTCACACCGGAGGATGAGATGGCTCCGAAGAAGACGTCGGGGTAAAGCTTGCGGAGGAATGACTACATGGGTTATCAGCAAGCTATCCTTTGAGCAGCTTTGTCCTTGAAATTTGGGTTCTATCTGGTTTAAAAGGATGAGCGAAGCTGAACATAGTGAACCTACCACAAATGCACCAGCATAAGAGCCACCATAAGCGATATACGGAACATTGGGCGCGGTCAGATCCAAATCTGTCATGCCATCGAAAACGACGTTCTTAGCAAAGTACGCGGTATCGGCAAGTGCCTGGTCGGTGGTCAAAAAGCGTAGGTTCTCGGTGGACATGTCGGGCGTTGGAACGCTCGTTCCATAGTAGCGATGCTCCAGAACGACTCCGACACCGCGAGTCGCTTTAGCCAATTGCCCTAGAATACCCTTCTGGAGGTATGGCAGGCGTCCTAGCAACGTGGGTCGACCCCGTCAGTTGTGCATCTTTCTTCTACATTGAAACGGGATCCCACCTTCGCCATCGGTTTCTCCAGCAGAGAGAATAATCACCGGTCCACCTGTCTCGTAATGGCTTGAGTCGAACCAATATCGCAGCGAAAAGGTCTCGTTGCTATGAGGAGCGTATTTCGTCTCATTGTGAAAATGGTCAATGGGTACGGAGAGATTGTACGCTGGGTACAAGTCGGCTGGATCTACTGGCTCCTCTTCACTGCGGGCTCCAGGAACTCTGATCTAAACGAGAGTGTCAATAGGAGAACGATTGGTTCGACCCCGAAAAATCGCAGAAAGTTCTGTTTACGCCCTACTAACCTGCTGCTGGAGTTCGCTGATTGTCGACGCTGCGAATTTGGCAGCGACGACCTGGGTGTAGAGCAGGACCGTTAAAAGTTTGGATACCATGATGCACTTTTTCTATGAGCAGAATAGGCCCCAATTGACACGAGTGACCGCGACAGAGGGCATGTTGGAGCTTTTTATGGGACTTGAATAAAATTGGTGCAGGGTTTAAATACGCTACAGATCGCTCCACCGTCACATTTGCCAGCGCGTTCGCGCGATGCGACTCTGGAGCTTATCGCATTGCAAGCAAGCTTTCATCATTTGAGCTCGCCGTTTTATGGCGATTTCCCCAGTTGCCCGTTTCGAAACAAACAATATTTGGGCCATTCATGTTAGAGTCATGGCGCCACAACGCTTGGAGCCTTGTGTTGCCCTGTCGATCACACTCCGGGTTGTGCAATTAATTCATTTTATCGCTCCAGGATCAACTTCGCCGGATGGATGACGGGTCTGTTCTGGAAACGGAATATGCGGGGTTGAAAAGTTCTCCTCAAGCTTCGGGCTTCGGACAGCCCCGATTTTGGGGCCCCCAAAAGACACGTAATAGTAATCGTGACGGCAGGTGAACCATTTGTTCACATAGAAGAACTCCTGCCTGTCCTTGGGTGCTGGTTCAGAGGCCCTCGATCATTTTTCAAGCTCAGAATTCTCACATTCTGGCTGTCTCGTAGAGATTCTCAGGGCAGAAACTTTCATGCCAGAGTACCTTTCTCCAGGAACAGTCACAAGGCCAAGTCAGGGCTCGGCGTGCATCATAACCCAATCACGTGATGATTTGCTGACAACAACACAGGGTTGGAAAAGAGCCTGGACAACTGCATCGCGGCCATTTTTAACATCAATTGCCGGATATCACGGCGCATATGGTGTGACGGGCCGTTAGGGGAGCGAGTTCTATGACTCGCTTCCTAGCGGGTCCTCCTCCAACGCATTACTTGGATTTGAACCTGTTTCTGCTCCTCGTTCGGGGATTCATGATCCCTTTGCCCTGGTGATATGGGATTCCGTTAATTTGACTGACATGCGAGATGTCAGTGATTGGACGGAAAAGTGGCGCCAGAGCTCAGCTCGAGTGGAGACACACCAGCCACGTCACCAGCCACTTCTCATCCATGCTGCTTGCATGGGAAGTATCAGACCCCATCACCAGCATCACTGGCGAGCCGACGAGTCACGATGGGATAACATGACTTCCTACAATTTCAGCCACAGGTCTTG
The DNA here is from genome assembly GCA_032988195.1 of Arachnomyces sp. PD_36. NCBI lineage: Eukaryota > Fungi > Ascomycota > Eurotiomycetes > Onygenales > Arachnomycetaceae > Arachnomyces > Arachnomyces sp. PD_36. The sequence continues at coordinate 678,406 of JANTQE010000019.1, read as the reverse complement.
GAACTGCACACGTTACGTTTCACCGGCGGGGACAATCGGAGTCATGCACCGCCACCCAGCCACTCGGAGGATCTGAATATAGGGCTGAAATATGCCGGACTTGAGCTACTGTATACCAAGCCGGTCTAGGCCCACTCTGGAAATGTGATATTTCTTTCTCTTCGTTCACTAAGGGTGGGGGGCGGCTCGGCATCAACGGGGTGGGACCCATACAGGTATGGGCGAGATTGGAATCGAGTCTCTACAAACAGAGGATGTATCAACGACAACGGGACTACACTCAGGGATTACAGGAGTTGGGCTGTCGTTCACCTCGCTTGGAGATGTTGATGATGCGGCCTCAGGGTGGGCTCCTGTGCTGTTGATGAGAAAACCCTCCAATCGTTGATGGGAGAGGGAAGTGTCATCCGACGAAATCCACAAGAGAAGATGATGGATATGAGTTCCATGACTTTCAGCCCTCCGATCTCGTCCATCGACGTATACCTTTTATCTCCTTTGACCGGATATGGCTATCCGTATCCGTGTATGAAGAGGAGGGCAGTTGGTGTCCGATGAAGTATATAAGGAGACAACATACCTCCCTCTAGGTTGGAGATTTTATCTATCTTTGATCAATTCTTTGGATCAATTCCATTTCATTCTTAGTTATTTTCTCCCTGAAACGTTGAAAACCCCATTCTTTCATCAACAATGTCGTTCCTGGACCAATTTCAAAAGCTCAAGTCGAGCTTTGGGGGAGAAAAGGAAAAGGAAAAGGATGAGCACAAGGAGGAGAAATATGAGGGTAACGATATACCTGCCTCTCCCTCTCTTATACTTCCCGTCTGACAAAGGACAATTGTCCTCACCACAGGTCAGGAACGTGGCTACGAACCCGGCCCATCTTATGGGTACCAGTCTGGGCCACCCCCGCCCCAAGACTCCTATGGGTATGGGCAGCAATACCCGGGACAGGGCCAACCTCCCTACGAAGGGGCCCCACCACCTGGCCCACCACCCTCCGGACCACCTGCTCCCCCTGGATGGAGAGCCCAGTGGGATCCCTCCAGCCAGCGTTGGTACTATGTCGAGACGGCAACCGGTCGTACTGAGTGGAATCCTCCCAGCTACCCGTCCGGCCCACCGCCGCCTGACACCATGTATGGTGGCTACCCAGCCCCAGGCCCAGGCCACGAGAGCTCTCGTGGAGCAGCCGATGGATACTATGGCGGTGGAGGGTATCCGGGAGGACCACCTCCTCCAGGGGAACATGGCTATCAGAATGAGTATCGTCAACATTCCGAACACCATGACAGCCATGGATACGGCGACCACCATGATGGGGAAAAGAAGGAGAAGAAGAAAGAAAAGGATCACGGATATGGCGGTATGATGGCTGCCGGTGCCGGTGGCCTTGCCGTTGGCGCTATTGGAGGTGCTCTAGTCGGCCATGCGCTGGGTGCGTATTCTCAGATCTTACACATAGCCCCAGTGAACTCTCTGCTCGACTGTTCAAGACGCCCTTAAACACTAACACCTACGATTTCCACAGCCCACGATTCTGACGAAGAGCATCATCACCATTACGGCGACTCGTCTGCCGCGCCTCCGCCTCCGCCTCCAGCCCCGCCAGCAGATAACCCAGAGGAATATCCGTCCTCTGCGTCAAGTAGTGATATAGAAGAGCTGGAAGAACAGCGCGAAGAACTAGAAGAAGCGCAGGAGGAATATGAAGAGGCCTATGAGGAAGTTTACGATGATTAACTGTCATTCGAGCCTCTCCCAAGGATCAAGGCTCTGCCGTCTGGATTTCCTTTGTTTCCCCATCCCGTCACTCCTTTTCAACATTGGTAGTGGAGCCACTGGTGATGCTTTATTTTCTTATACCTCCAGGAGGAGAAGACTTTGTTTGCCCACTTTATCACACAAGCTGGCTTGATTTACCTTGAATCCGCTCTTTTATATAGCCTTGGCTACGATGCTTTTAAATCTCTAGAATCGAATCAATACAGTCCATCAATAACTTTATTACTTCGTTGCCTTCGAGTAACACAACCCTTGAAGTCGGGCTTACCCCTGCCACGTGACTAACACGCGCCCCTTCCGTCATCGCGTCAGGCTGAAGCGCGTCAAGGATTTTAAAGTGGTCACGTGAAAATATTTCTATCAACTTTAGACGCTTTTGGGGACGGTGAGCTCAACACTACATTCCACACAGTGTTACTCGCCTTTGACACCTCCACTCTCTCACTACAACCTATATAGTGAGCGTTACTGGCGAGAGATAATCCTTATAAGCTCTGTACACTATGGACTGGCGATAATATCTTCTTTTCCCCTTTATTACCGCTTCATAGATTTTTCTGCCCCGCCGCCGACCTCACTTTCTCGAACGTCCTCTTTCCCCTCTATCCTATTTTCATAGCCTTCCGATTGTTAATTGAGGACTCCCAGCCACCATGGAACCCCCGCTCCCCGCCACCCCGTCCCGTGACGGAAAAGATCTCTCAGACTCCCCTAGTTCTGACGACCATATCGAGACTTCACCGGACCATGAGACCGTCGCAACCCTCCCTTTGCAAAATCACACTGTCCCAACACAGATATTAACACCCACCACCCAACGGCTTACACAACCCACACAAATTATCGAAAAACCAACGCCCAAAACCTCGAATTCAAAACCACCGACCGTTCAAGTATACGCCTCCTCACCTCTCTCATCTACACCTGCATCTGCCCGCCCAATTCACCAACGAGGAGGAATTTCCTCAGCAATGGCTCCGGCCGGTACTCAATTCCGACCTCCACCCGTCGCACGAAAGCGCTCGCCCGTTATAGACCTCTCCGACGACGATGAGCCTGCCTATCGTGGAGGTTCCTCCGACGATGACCTTCAATTCGTGAGAGCTACAGATATCAAGCCGGCGAAATTCGGGAAAGCTGCACGGGACAAGGTCGACGATTCCCCTGTTGCGAAAGCTGGTATGAACAGGTTTAAGGAGATCACGGCCTCTGCTGTTTATGACCCTGATGCGAAGGGCAGCAAACGTTCTTTGATGGAAGCGAGTGGTGAAAGGCCCGCAAAGAAAACCTGTCAAGCTGGGCCTTCTCGCGCGCAACCAATCGATTTGGAAGGTAAACCGGACATGACCTTGGACCAGATCCAGGACTACCACACTAGAGTCAAGGTCAGACGAATGTTGGGTGTCTTCCCACAGCAACTTGTGTCAAAGTGTTTGTCCACTCTTCTCGACGCCAACGGTAACTACGAGATGGCTTTGGCCGAGATGGGGGCCTACGACGAGAAACAGAAGAAGGAGAAAGAGGCTCAGTCTTCGGAAGACGAGTTGAGCATGGACACCACCAAGCCTACAACTGCGGCTACGGCCAAGCAACACATTAAAGCTCGCGGCCGTATCCAGGACAAATGGGCGTCTCAAAACCTCGGAAGCCAAAAGAGACAGCATTCCCCTCCAGCTGCGAAGCCTCGGAAGCGTCTCATGCGTGGAAGTAGGAATCAGCAACCTGATAGCCCGGTTCAGTCTCCTCCACGTTCCGAATCGCCAGAACCTATACCAGTCAATTCCGACTCAGATTCCGAACTATCTGCCGAACCTGAAGTTGACGAGGACTTGCCGAATAAAGTTTTGAATTTCTTCAACACATGTACTACCCTTGACCTGGCCGACATTGCTTCGATCAATGAAGATATCGCTAACAAAATTATCGCCCATCGTCCGTTCCGCAGCTTGGATAGTGTTCGCAAGGTTACTGATGATGACGCCGCGCCTGCGAGTGGAAAGCGAAAGAGTACGAAGAGACCTATCGGAGAGAAGATTGTTGAGAAATGCTTGGATATGTGGACAGGATACGAAGCTGTAGATTCTCTCGTTGCCGAGTGCGAAAAACTTGGAAAACCTATTGCGGAAAAGATGAAGCAGTGGGGAGTGGACGTTTTCGGCGCGAAGAAAGAGGGTGAGCTTGAGCTTACTTCTCTTGGAACCTCGCAGCCGACCCATGATTCTGGGATTGGGACCCCCGAAAGCCAACGATCGAGTGACGATGACGGTGTGAAGCGCATGGGCAAGAAACAAATCAAATTTCTAGCTCAGCCCGCCGTAATGAGCGAGTCCATCAAAATGAAAGACTACCAAGTTGTCGGGTTGAATTGGTTGGCACTGCTTTACGAGCAGGGCTTAAGCTGTATTCTTGCCGATGATATGGGATTGGGGAAGACTTGTCAGGTTATTTCCTTTCTATCGCATCTGCTTGAGAGGGGGATCAAGGGACCACATCTGGTCGTCGTTCCATCGTCTACACTTGAGAACTGGCTACGAGAGTTTTCTGTCTTCTGCCCAGGACTTAGTGTCATGCCTTACTATGCCGGTCAAAGTGCTCGAGCCGGAATCCGCGAACAGATCGAACAGGAAAGAGATGATATTAACGTCGTCATTACAACCTATACCGTCGCCAAAGCCAAAGTCGACGCAGCCTTCCTTCGATCCGTCGGGTTCAACGCCTGCATCTACGACGAGGGCCATATGTTGAAGAACAGCAAGTCCTTACTATACGAGAAGCTTATTAGGATTCCAGCGAAATTCCGCCTTCTTTTGACCGGTACTCCACTTCAGAATAACCTCCAGGAGCTTGCCTCTCTTCTTGGTTTTATTATGCCAAATGTTTTCAAGGAACGCAGAGAGGATCTTGAATATGTTTTCAGCCACAAGGCTAAGGCTGTTGGCGGTGAGCATGCAGCTCTCCTCTCTGCCCAGCGAATTGCGCGAGCCAAATCCATGCTTGCCCCATTTGTTCTCCGACGCAAGAAGCATCAGGTCATCGATCTCCCCGCCAAGACTGCCCGTGTTGAGTACTGCGAGATGGATCCCTCGCAGGTGGAAATTTACAAATCCGAGGTGGAACGTGTACGCCAACTCTCCGAAGCTCGCAAGGCAGGGAAGAAAACTGGAAGTCAGTCCGCCAATGTTGTCATGAAGTTGCGTCAAGCTGCGATCCATCCGTTACTTTATCGACGTCTCTACGATGAGAAGACTTTGAGCCGAATCTCGAAGGCCTGTATCTCGGATGAAAAATGGGCGATGTCCGATCCAGACGTGATATACACTGAACTTGTTCAATATAGCGACTTCGAAGTCCACTCCCTCTGCACGTCGAACCCAAAATCCATCGGAAAATTCGCATTGAAAAAAGACGAGTGGATGAACTCCGGGAAAGTGGCCAAACTATGCGAACTTCTCAAGAAGTTCAAAGAAAACGGGGATCGCGCGCTTATCTTCTCTCAATTTACCATGGTCATGGATATCCTTGAACATGTTCTCGAAACGATTCAAATGCGCTTTTTCCGCCTGGACGGCCGTACTAGTGTTGAAGATCGCCAGTCTATCCTCGACGCGTTCCATGAACAGGAGGATGTCCCAGTCTTTTTGCTATCGACAAAGGCCGGTGGTGCTGGTATCAACCTTGCTTGCGCGAATAAGGTCGTTATCTTCGATTCTAGCTTCAATCCACAAGAAGATGTCCAGGCCGAGAACCGGGCTCACCGCGTTGGTCAGACTCGTGAGGTGGAAGTTATCCGTCTAGTCACGACGGACACTATCGAGGAGCAGATCTACGCGCTTGGGCAGACTAAGTTGGTGCTTGATCAGCGTGTTGCTGGCGAGGAGTGTGTTACGGCGGCAGAGGCTAAGAAGGAAGAAGAAGAAGCGTTGAAGACTATTGAGGATATGGTCATTGCGAAGTTCGAGAGTACCCAGAAGGAAGAGGAGAAGGCCACTTGAGAGGGAGGTGTCAAGTCTTCGGTATCGCTGCATTCGAAGCCTAACCTGTGCTAGCATCATCATCGGCGCATAGTCCCATCGAAGGGAGAGTCAAAGACATCTTGTTATTTTGGTGTGACGGAGTTCGGCATGTTTTCATATTCGGCCTTTTTTTCGAAGCAAATCGGGTTAGACAGCATCGATGCGTGGGGGAATCGGAATCTCAGCATGTATTCTCTACAGTTGGTTGTTTTGATCCTTCTACTACGAGCGAGGAGTGAGCTGTCACACAGGCACTGCATGCATGCAATGGGTGTTTTCAAACAAGCTGCATATCCGATTTTTCTTTTCATTAGAGATGTGTATACCCTGTTTTTCTTCTCTCAGTGGCAGCACACTCAGCACATATGGGGAGGTATTATTCCAGAGGGGAGAGAGGAGATCGATCGATCGTCAGGGGAAAGGGTTCATTGGGGTATGATAGCATCGCGGCTCCCCGAGCTTCTTTGTTCTATATAATTACCGATGAGCCCGCGTCTGTCGATTTCCAAGCTGGAGGTGATTGGTATTTTTTTAGAGATTATGGGGCTGAAGCCAGATAGAGTCAATTAATATAGCAAATAATGGAAATCATGTATTCTTAGAGGTTCCCCCTCTCTCTCTTACCTCGCTTTCCCATCATGTCTACAACACTCTCAGGAACGATTCCCGAGCGCGAAAGGGAAAAGTAATGAGAGATCCATCGGCGACCGAAGCACAATGGCATCATACTCTGGCTCACGGGTGGTAGGAATTAGGGCTGTCACCCCAGGAAAAGAGGCAGGTGTGTCCATGTACTTAGGTTTCCGTCAAACATGCAACGCTCGTCTCCGTCTGACGGCGCCAAGAGGTCTTGTTGCCCTACGGGGATAATGGATCATAGGAATGAAAATGTTGGGAGAGCTTTTTATATGAGCAGGATGAGCAGGGTTTAGGGATATTTCACCTTCCTATCTGGGGTTGGCCTTATCTACGTAATGAACTGGCCTTGAAGTGGCTCTTGGAGAAGAATTGGGGAGGGCTTCTGGAGCGTGTCGGGCTCTTTAGACGGTGAGAGGAGCAATATATGAGAAAAGGCCAGAATTTCTATAAGAGACTCTTTTAAGGACTGATCGTAAGCCGCCTCAAACGCGGCCGGAAAACCTCCCAACTGACCGGTGTTGAAGGTGAGCCTGAGATATGAAGGACATGGATGGATAATTCCAGGCTTCTCCAGATTTTAGCCAATCTTCATGCGGTAAGGGGTTATTCCTTGTCGGGAGATATGGCTGGAAAACGGTCCATGATAACGAGGCGAATTATTATCCAGGTTCATGTTTGTTTTTTCACAGATATCTCCGAAGCTCTGGGGTGTTTTTCTGGGACGCTGTGAGGGATCCGACCGTGGAACTGCAGAATAATGATCAAATGATTGTACGGACAAGGACCAGGCTCGAGGCAACGGATTCAATAATAATGACCAAGCAGCAACTCTCTCACCATCATTGCAAATATCAGCTCATATGCGACGCTCTCTGCGCGTTATCTTGGGAATGTTCTTCTCGCAGTTTCGAGCCTCTCTTATCAGCCTCTCGTATGTCTCTTGGATGATCTGCACTGTCGTCCCTGGTTAAGGATACGAAATACGGGGGAGAGAGAAAGACTAAAAAAAGAGAAGATTTCGCACATCGCCGTCTGGTTTGGGCCATCCGATTGGCAATCCCAGAGATGAAGGAACTCCTTGAACCCCTGATGCCCGGAGACGATGGAACCTTCGGCGGAGACCAACATTGATTTCTCGACGCGAATAGGCGACATCCATCCTTTGGGCTTCTTGGCGTTTCGTTTCACGGGAGATGGATTTCGTCAAACAAGAGGCTTGAAAGAGGTGGCTTTCGTGGATCGCCTACCAAGCCTTCTCGCTCTGGAATAGCCCGTGAACGGGGTTGAGCGACGGTGCATGGACGCCTAGCCAATCCAACGTATTTGGCGCTCTGTTGGCTCCAGATTTTAAGGCTCGCCAAGGGTCTTGGTTCTGGAACGCTGTTCCTCTGTGTTTTGTTTTCCTGCTGTGGTCCGTTGGCTTTCAGGTCCATCGTACGACTGACTGCAATCTGAGAAAGCAGGCGGGACCAAAACATCAAACAACCATGCCTCTCCAGTCGCCACCATGAGGTTGCTGGGGGGGGTTCTTGGGACTTCTCATGATCCTGTTATCGATGCGTGAGAAGGCGCGAATCATGCGCAATCTTACCCCTGGTCCCCTTGTTCGTGAGCACTTTGATTGTCAGGTCGTTATCCCCGTATTTCCAAAGCTCGGACGGGACGCGTGAGATCTGTAAAAACAGCTTACCCCACAATCACTCATCACTGGTTGTCCCGGGAAATCCTGGTTGAGCATGTGCTGAGGCCTGAGGGTGATGGGCGCGCATAAATATGCCGAAGTTCCCCCCCGATTCTTGAATTCAGAAGGAGCTGTTAGCTGAGCGCGATCCAATTAATTACATATTTTTCGTTTCTTGGGATTCCCTTCGTGAACAGTCACTTTTCATCATGAAGTCGTTGTCGTACATCGGACTAGGCGCATCGCTCGCCTCAGTCGCTCTCGCAGATAAGCCATTGAAGAACCCGTTCCGTGGTGGAAATGGTGGTTCCAGCTTCCCACGCAGGCAGGAGGACGAGGCACCTTTGGTGTCGCCGGTAAGTGTTAAGAAAAACTTTTGTAGACTCGAGAAAGAATACAATTGGAACCCAATTCGGTGCTCGTGCTGGCGATAAATGTACTGATATCTAATTTAGGAAGCTTTGCAAGCACTGATTAAGATCGATGACCTCGTGGCGGGTTCGCAGACTTTGGAAGACATCGCCTACTCCTACCCCGAGAGGAACCGTGTTTTCGGTGGTGAATCCCACAACGAAGCCATCGACTGGATTATTGAGGAACTTGAGAAAACCGACTACTACGATGTCGTCAAGCAGGAGCAGGTCCACCCTTGGTCGAGATCCGACCAGACCTTGACTGTCGATGGCGTCAAGCATGAACCCCAGACAATGACCTACTCTCCCTCCGGCGAAGTGACCGCACAGCTTGTGTTGGTAGACAACTTGGGATGCAAAGCTGTAAGCTGACTCTAATCGCAATCTACGACACCCAATTTTTAACGCTCCCACAGGCCGATTACCCAGAGGATGTTGCTGGTAACATTGCCCTCATCTCCCGAGGTGATTGCCCATTCGGAGACAAATCCGCTCTAGCTGGTGCTGCCGAGGCTGTTGGTGCCGTCATCTACAACAACGAGGACGGCGCCCTAAGTGGAACTCTCGGCGGCCAGACCAACCCATTGGGCGAATACCCACCAACTGTTGGAATCAGCAAGCTCGAGGGTGAAGCGTTGCTCACCAAGATCGAGAACACCCAGCTTGAGGCTGAGCTCATGGTCAACACCGAGTCTGAGAACCGAACGACGTAAGTCATTTGAGACAACGATCTCTGGCTGGGGATGAATGTGGAGCTAACAGGATCCAGATACAACATCATCGCTACCACCAAGGGTGGTGACCAGGACAACATTGTCGCTCTCGGAGGTCACTCCGACTCCGTCGACGCTGGCCCAGGTATCAACGACGACGGATCTGGTATCATCAGCAACTTGGTCATCGCCAAAGCCCTCACCCAATTCTCCGTCAAGAACGCCGTCCGCTTTGCTTTCTGGACCGCCGAGGAGTTCGGCCTCTTGGGAAGTGAATACTACGTCAGCAACCTCACCCCCGACGAGGCTGCCAAGATCAGACTCTATCTCAACTTCGACATGATCGCCTCCCCCAACTACGCCAACATGATCTACGATGGTGATGGATCAGCCTTCAACATCTCTGGACCCCCCGGCTCTGCCCAGATCGAGGCTCTCTTCGAAGATTTCTACGCCGACCAAGGTCTCGCCAGCAAGCCCACTGCCTTCGACGGACGTTCCGACTACGGCCCATTCCTCGACGTCGGTATCCCCAGCGGTGGTCTCTTCACCGGTGCCGAAGACATCAAGACCGAGGAGGAAGCTGAGCTGTTCGGTGGCGAGGCTGGTGTCGCTTACGATATCAACTACCACGCTGCTGGCGACAACATGACCAACTTGGCTCTCGATGCTTTCGGTCTTAACTGCAACGCGAGTGCGTTCGCTGTTGCTACTTATGCTCTTTCCTTGGAGGATATTCCCGAGCGTAACACCACTGTTGCGCCTATGGAGGTTGCGAACAGGAAGTCGTTCCGCCAGCAGAGGAATGCTGATAAGCATAGGCATGCTGGATGTGGTCATGCCCGTCTTGATATTTAGAGAATGATGTATATATAACTTCTGTCTGTTATTAATGAAGAGATGAAGATTAGGGTGGGGACGTGGTGGAAATGAATCAAAAGCTGCTATCTCTACCACACCCGCGTACAACTCCAGTTTTGTGTCTTTCTTTCCCATATGACAGATGATGATTTAATGAATAACCCGTAGCTGAGGTTCATTGGAGTCTTTAAAGTATTCCCTTGAACAGAGGAAAGAAATATGTATATGTTTCGCTAATTTGACAATGATATATCCCGACATAGAAAACCTCGATGACAGGGGCAGGGGACAAGAAAACGCCGAGATAACGCCAGATCCAGATCCCTAGTTGGGTTTGATGAGAGGGGATATGCTAAAATAGAGGAAGAAAAGGTGTTGGGTATGTTGTGGACTGGGTGTGTGCGAATAAAAGAGAAGGGGGTCTTTAAACTGCAACTGGTTGGCCTGCTGCTCCCGAGGGAGGCTGTTGAGGGAGTATTTGCTGCATGTCACCCTCAGAGACGAGAGAAGGTGGCTCTAGTGACTTGTGTGGGACCTTGGTACCCTTTGGCGCAGCGGGAACCTCCTCCTGCTTCCTCTTACCCTTGACTTTCTTAGGGATCCCCGTGAGGCCCAGGATGTTATCTGCCTCCCTAGCCGCAGGGAGCAAGTCTTCGAATTTCAGCACGAGGCACATATCTTCAAACGTCCGCTTCATCTTCGCTTCCCGCCCTTCCGCTTCTTTACCGGGTATAAGCATATTGAGTAGGTATTTTGTGTTCCCCATCCTGTTTTCGCATTGCATGGCTGTCTCGATGTATGCGTGGACGATGTCCCTCCAGGGGAGGAGACCGCCTTCTGCCTCGGTGCGGAAGCATGAGGGGTTGGCTTCTGCGGCTACGGCGATCATGGCGCCGTCTGCGCCGTATTCTTCGGCGAGAGCTTTAGCTTCGTCTCGGGACGTGACGTCCCCGTTCATGAGGCACGCGACACCAGCGTTTCGGCAGATGGAGGTGATCATGGGGAGTTGTTCGCGGATAGCGCGTTCGCGCGGACGCATGGGTGTGGTTCGGCAGTGGATCGTTAGGCCTGTGATTCCTGTGGCGCAGAGGCGGGTGACGAGTTTTTCGGTGAGTTCGGGGGTTTCGAGAAGGCGGATTTTGACGGAGATTCCGATCTCCCATACGTTTCCGACTTCACGGACGAGGGTCTCGAGGATCTCGGCGAGGAGGTCGGGCGTTTTTAGGAGTGCGGCTCCCATGCCTCCGCTGGTGCTGAAGGATTTCGGACAACCTGCGTTCACGTCTATGCCCGATACGTCTCCTGCTACCATCTTGGCTGCCTCGACTGCGAGTTTTGGCGAGGCGGTGCCCATTTGGTATATTAATTTCCCTTTCTCTCGCGCAGGGTCGAGGCGGTATATGACAGCCGGGTCTGCCGCCTTTTCTGGGCGACCCCCGTTGGACGGTATGCGAGTAAATTCCACGGTGCCATTTCGCGGGTTTATCCGTCGAGTGGCTCCGATCATAGAACGATCAACCGTTTCCGGTCCCCAGACGAGATCGGCGCCATATTTGAGAGCGAGTAGACGAGAGGGTAGCTCCCCAGAGCGTACCATCGGGGCGAGAACTACTTTGTTGCGATAGTCGACCCCATTGCGGGGGATTGGAACTCGATGCGGTACGGGTTGAGACGTCATCATGGCGCGAAGGAATCTAAACATCTCATTGCGGTATGGAGGGAGAGGATAGGTAGAGGGAAGAGCTGGTGTATAGGTACTCTGTTGCGTGAGTAAATAGAGGGTGACTGTCGAGAGACTCAATGATTCAACTCCTTCAGGGACAAATTTTGTGATCACGTGGCGATAAGATAATCAGATTGAAGTGTGACAATACGATACGATAAATACATGACGGGATCACATGATAAACCATAATTCAACATTCATCTTAGTCAGCACTACTTCCTCCTGCAATTTCTGAGTTTTCATAGATCGACGACGACGATGAGAGAGCATGAAGAGAAGAGCAGAGAGAGAGAGGAGGTACATGATAATTGATACGTAGAGTATAGGAGGCCATTGTAGCCGTTTATCGGTGTTTTCTCGGTCTAAGTAGGGGTTCGTAGCTTGAAACTGGCGCCCCTAGATAACGCCTACGATAGCCACCAAAAAGTCTCTCTCTCGCATCCGATCGCAAGCAAAGAAAATATCTTCAACAGCTTCAAGAAGACGAAATACTTTTAATTACCTCTTGCTTAAGCTTATACAGCTTAAATATTAGCTCCTATTACTCCTCCTCTGTCTTAATTCTTAGTTTTCGTGTCTTCCGACGAGGATCAAGCAGTAGCGATCCACCGCAGTCGCCCGGCTCGGCCAAAAGTCAGAATGAAACCTCGGGTGAGTGAATATTACGGGCAGCTTTGCCATCCAGGAGGCACAAAGCAGTGAGAAGCTCCGGGATTTTCGGGCTCAAACAATCTGCAGGAGTTAAACGAGAAACTAAGTGGTTCCTTTATAAACAGATTCTCATTCCCAGGGACGGAGACCTCTCTATACCCTTATTAAACTCCACGAAACGACCCATGTTTCCATGCCAATTGTCTACGCAATTATCTCTTTCTTCTAAGTTTGCTCCATTAACCCGATCCTATTCGGCGCATTCGATCACTGGAAGGTCTTTTGCACCCAGTTCTGCACCTCAGCGTTGGCCAATTCCAATCAGTGGGCGTCGGTCGTCCGTTCGGGCCAGCGCCTTCTGCACTTTCTGCATGAAACAACCACGTTCACCCACGACAACCACAACCCTGGCGTCTTTTAGGTCTCCTGCTTCTTCCCCCACTAATCCCGCTAAACTCACCACCATTCCCCCCTCCAAGATCAACAACCACCCCTCCTCTTCTCTCTCCTTTTCAACTTCTTCTTCTTCTTCACCTTCTCTTTCTTCCTCAAACAAAACTATCAACACCTCAAGGGTCACATCAAATCGTGCTGCCCTTATTTCTCGCCATTTCACCTCGTCTTCTACCAAATTGGCACCGCCCACAAACCCCGCGATGACTTATACCGTGCGCAACGTTGGCCAGCCCAACACTCTTGACTACCGCGCGTACATTGAGAAGGATGGCGTCCCAGTCTCCCCTTTCCACGATATCCCCCTCTACGCCAATGAGCAGCAGACCGTGCTAAACATGATCGTTGAGATCCCCCGCTGGACCAACGCCAAGCAGGAGGTGAGGAAACAATTTTATCCACTCATCCTTCGCTGTGTGGAAGAGAAGAACTAACGCGATATTGTCGTAAAGCTCTCCAAGGAGGAATTCCTCAACCCCATCAAGCAGGATGTGAAGAAGGGCAAGCTTCGATTCGTCCGCAACTGCTTCCCCCACAAGGGTTACCTCTGGAACTACGGCGCATTCCCCCGCGTAAGTATCCTTCAATATCTCGAGTTCGACGGTTTAGAAAAAGGCCTGGTGGCTGATTCCTCCACAGACCTGGGAAGACCCCAACTCCGTCCACCCTGAGACCAAGGCCAAGGGAGACAACGACCCATTGGACGTTTGCGAGATCGGTGAACTCGTTGGATACACCGGACAGGTCAAGCAGGTCAAGGTTCTAGGTGTCATGGCCCTTCTTGACGAGGAGGAGACCGACTGGAAGATCATCGTCATCGACATCAACGACCCATTGGCTCCCAAGCTCAACGACGTTGAGGATGTTGAGAGACACCTCCCTGGTCTTCTCAGGGCCACCAACGAGTGGTTCCGCATCTACAAGATCCCCGACGGAAAGCCTGAGAACCAGTTCGCCTTCTCCGGCGAGTGCAAGAACAAGAAGTGCGTATTATTTTGGTTGTGTAAGATATAATTCAGACGGTAGCTAACATCAGCCTTTTAAGGTACGCCACTGAGGTCATCCACGAGTGCGCTGATGCCTGGGAGAAGCTCATCACTGGCAAGACCCCCCGTGGAAACATTAACCTGTAAGTTCTTGAACCCGCGTCCTAGATCCCTGTGCTTCTCTTTGATATGTGCTCATACTTCCTATGCAGTGCCAACTCCACCAACGACCAGTCCCCCGACCGTGTCGACCAGAACCAGCTTGCCGGTATCCCCAAGGGAGACAACCTCCCCCCAGCTCCAATTGACGGAAGTGTCGACAAGTGGTTCTTCATCTCTGGAGCTGCCCTCTAAACAACTAATTACACATTTATCTGGCCAAAACACCGGAGTACCCCACATGCCAAATATACAGGCGTGTTCTTGCCGCACCTCGATGCGTTATCGACTGCCTTCTTAGCCCTAGAAAAAGCTTTGTTTTGATAGGATAGGTTTTGGCAACTCGACTTAAAAAGAGAGATTCACTTCAATAAAAGAAAATCTTGAAGTTCTGAAGAACACTGGGGCTCTGGTTCCCGATAATAAGACATCTTTACTTAGGGAGATGAGATACAAAAACTAGAAAATCGACAAAAAAGACAATTATATAAAGGCTGGCTTCAACACGCATGGACCAAAGGCCAGGAATTGGCCCGGATCGCCTCGTAGATATCGATATGTGGTAAGGGCCCTGGCTCGATTCGAGTGATGTAGAACGTATTTCGTATTTCTCTTGTGGCCGTTCGAGATGATGCCATGCTCCACCTCTGGTTATATGCACACGCTATGCCCCCATCTATGGATTTCAAACATTAGACCATATCTGTAGAACCTTTCCATCCCGGTGGAAAATCGCTCACTCCTCCCGCTGAACCTCCTCTTCCATATATCATACAAAGCACCACACACCCTGGTCTGTGCCCCAACACAATCCTCCCGTCTTACACTAATTCTTCAAACTCTCCTCCCTACTAACCCCCCTCCCAACCCTCGACACATCCTCCACCACATCTCCCACCGTCAACCCCAACCTGCCCACCTCCAACCGGAGTTCCTTCCCGCCCCGAAACCCGACCGTCATTTCGGGGAGTTCCTTCGAGTTCCGCGGGAGGTGTTTGACTTTGATGTCGATGTGGGAGGAGGAGCTGGCGGGGGCGGTGGTGGGTGTTTGGAGGAGGGAGAGGAAGAGACGGCAGGGGCGGGAGAGGGGGGAGAAGGGGGAGAAGGTTGCGCGGAGGGAGGTTATTGTTGAGAGGGGGAGGGGCATTTTGGGGGGTGGTGGGTGGTGTCTGTATGGGTAGAGGGTTAGTGAGTGGGTTGAGGTTTTGAGGGTATGGGGGAGGTGGGAGGTACCGGTTTGGCTGGGTGGGTGGGTTATCCTTCTCGGGAGGATATCAAATGTCTTTCTAAGGGGCTGGAGGTGCTCCCCGCGGGTGGTATATGGTGTCCCGTTGTTCCTTTTCTCTTTGGCTTTGGCGGCTTCAAGCTCGTTCGGAGGTGTTGGCAGGATCTTGGTGACTGATTACGGCGAGGGCTGGGCTGGATTTACCCACGAGACGGAAGTAGTAGAGGAAGGGTATCAATCAGAGAAGGAAAGCAAGGTTTATAAAGGCTTGTGATGCTCAATTGAGTCTTTGATCGGTGTCGTCGTCGTCGTCGGTTGGTGTTGAATGCGAAAGATTTCTAGTGAAGATGCTTGTCTGTAATTTACTTGTTTTTTTGGTACAATTTTACGGTATTTATATGTATTGCTGTGACGTTTCTTGCCAGGTAAGAGAGAGAGCATACAACAAGCACAATAGAACAAAGAGTCGAAGACGACAACTTCGTTGACAGATTCCAGAGCATCGGTTAGGGTAGATTGGGCTCCCTAATGCTATATGGCCTAAGCTCTCTGAACGAATATATCCACGCCTCTGGAAAGAGGTCAACAGCTCAACAATGAACCCATCCACCTCCCTCGAATCCCGCCTTGCGGCCCTCTCCCACACCCATAAACAGACAATCCCGCTGATCAACCGTCTCCAAAATACCTCCCCGACGAATATTGGTCAAGGCGATGAAGCCCGCTTAGAGCTGGGCGCAGAGATCCATGCCCGGCTAAAGGATATGGAAGAGGAGATGGAGATATTGCGGGTTGAAGTCGATGGATTGGAGGCGGTGGGAAGTCGGAGGAAGGGGAATGGAGAGAGGGATGCGGAGAAGGAGAGAGTTGTGGTTGTTGCGGGGAGGTTAGAAGAGGATTTGAAGAGGTGAGGGTGAATATACCTCCCTGGAAAGTTTTAGGCACTGACATTGCTGGAATTAGCGCCCGGTCACAGTTTCGGAAAGCTCAGCTGCAGGCGAAGCGCAATGCGGATATTGCAAGGAGAAAGGAGCGGGAGCTATTATTATCTAGTGCAAGGGAAGGTGATGGTGGGCGCAGGAAGGTCCAGGACAAGTTCACACAGGGCGATTTGATGGTCAACGCGTCAAGCGATGTTACGGCCGCGCTGAGGAGGACACATAATCTCATGCAATCTGAGCTCTCCAGGAGTCAATTTGCGCAAGAAACCTTGGGTTCGTTTTTCACTGGAATTCATTTGCCCAATTGACTAGAGACTGACCCCCTTTTTAGAACAATCTACCGCCGCTCTCTCCTCATTATCAGAATCCTACAGCAACCTCGACACACTACTTTCTTCATCACGGACACTCGTCAGCTCTCTCCTCCGATCACAAAAGTCAGATACTTGGTACCTTGAGACAGCGTTATATATTCTTATCGGAACTATCGCTTGGCTGCTCTTCCGCCGAATATTCTACGGTCCTCTCTGGTGGTTGGTTTGGTTTCCCATAAAGATGGTTTATAGGGTCGTTTTTGGAACAATGGGCGCTGTTGGACTTTCTGGTGCCGTGCAGAGCTCTTCAGCTCTGCAGGCATCTTCTAAACCGATGGTATATAGTACCGCCCCGGATACGATGCCGACGGCGATTCCTGGGGAATCATCACAGCGACCGAAGGGCTCAAATCAGGGTCCACCGGGGCAAGAATACGAAAGCATGGTTGACCAGATCGGGAAGATGGCCGAAGATAGCAACAGCCCGGGCACCAAGGAGCAAGACAGCGGCGACTCCTCCCAGAAGCAAGGGACCAATATAGATGATATTTCTCCCGAAGAGCGAAAACGACAGGAAGAAATGCCACGAAACCCGAAAAAGCGGATGCACGAGGCAGAAGTAGAACTGGAGAAGCAGAAACTGGCCGAGGCTATGAAAGAGGAGCTCTAGATAGCTTGGTTCAGTGCTTTTTTGACGATTATGATAATATAGATTTTATGATGAATTACTACCCCTATTAATTTGGCCAATTGGCGCTTTTTATACCTTCTCCCTTGACAGAAATCGTCCAAAAGTCTACAAACGATCATACAAGTTAGAGAACTCTCCTATCACTGTTGTCAGAGTCATCAGGGTGACTGCCCCTGCCCCCTAGCAATTGATACGGATCGCGTAAAGAGAGGTCGCGACGTCACGTGCCCAGGCGCGTCTTCAATATCACTTTATGGAGCTTCCAATTCCATTATTATCATCACCAGAAGCTTCATTCTTTTAATACCTCCCCACAATACTCGCTGGTCTCTTAATAGACTGCTATACTGCCGTTAATATACCCCGTGGGACATTCTCTAAAGGTGTGCAATGGCAGCCAATTTTTTCAATAATAAAGCCCGCGCAGCGGCCGCAGCGAAGGGCGGAAGTGCCTCAAAGGGCAAGGACGGGAAGGATAAGGAAGATAATACCAGGCTTCAGCCATGGGTTGAGAAATAGTAAGTAGACGTGCAGGTCCGTGGATTAAGAATTCTAACAATAACTTGCGCACAGTCGACCAAAGTCTCTCGATGATGTAGCAGCACAGGATCACACAGTTACAGTCCTCCAGCGGACATTACAAGCTACAAATGTACTTATAACACCTCCCTATTCTATACCCGGTATATGTCTCTCATACACTTCAACCTAGCTTCCACACATGCTCTTCTACGGCCCACCCGGCACAGGAAAGACCTCCACAATCCTTGCCCTAAGCAAGTCCCTCTTCGGACCAGCCCTATTCCGTACCCGCATTCTCGAGCTCAATGCCTCCGACGAGCGAGGTATTGGAATCGTGCGTGAGAAGATCAAAGATTTCGCCCGAACACAGCTTTCACAACCACCAACGGACCCTGCCTACCGCGAACAGTACCCCTGTCCGCCATTTAAGATTATTATTCTCGATGAGGCGGATAGTATGACACAGGATGCACAGTCGGCGCTTCGTCGTACGATGGAATTATACAGCCGTATCACGCGGTTCTGTCTGGTGTGTAATTATGTGACGAGGATCATCGACCCGTTAGCGAGTCGTTGCAGTAAATTCCGGTTCAAGGCGTTGGATGGAGTTGCTGCGAGTGGGAGGTTGGAAGAGATCGCGAAAGAAGAGAAACTGAAGCTTGAGAATGGGGTGATTGATACGTTGATCAAGTGTAGTGAGGGTGATCTTCGGAGAGCTATTACCTTCCTTCAGAGTGCGGCGAGGTTAGCTGGAGCGGGGACTGCGAGTAAAGTCTCGCAGGATGCGGACGGAGATGCAGAGATGAGTGAAGCGGATGGTTCTGCGGCTGTTACCGTCCGAAGTATTGAAGAGATTGCCGGGGTGGTTCCAGATGATATTATCGATCGATTAATACAGGCTATCCAGCCTAAGAAAGGGTACTCGGCTTATGAGCCGGTCTCTAAGGTGGTAACAGATATCGTGGCCGACGGGTGGAGCGCCACGCAGGTTCTCACTCAGGTATGTTCACACACCTTTCTTTCTAATGAGGAAAAATTCGACTAACAATACCAGATGTACCAAATGATCGTCTACAACGACTCCATCCCAGACGTCCAAAAGAATAAGATCGTTATGATCTTCTCAGAATTAGATAAGCGGCTCGTGGACGGTTCCGACGAACATCTCTCTATTCTCGATATGGCGTTGAGGATTTCAGGGGTGCTGAGCGGATCTGCTTGAAATAATAAAGGGGAAAACTGGGAGCAACTACCCCAAAATGTATAGAAACGAATGCGACGAGATATGCTTGATGAGCAAAAAACAATAAATCTGGAGATCGAAGTACGAGCGAAGTATATGGCGTGAATGCGGTGGTTTTCTACCACACTACGGACCCCTATTCCTTCCCTTGATTGTCATTTTACCGCTTCTGCTTGGGAGAAAATGAGGATGGGCTATCAGGATGCGATGGGCTAAACGCTGTTGGTATCCGGTCAACCCCTTTGCACTGTCAACTTCTCCCTTCTTCTGAAGCACCACAACGACAACGTTGAATACGGAGGGTGAAGGGGCGGCGCAAGTTCAGACTTCAACCCTTCGAAATATAAATTGCGAGACGTCCATGCTTCTACTCAGGCCCTCATATTTACCTCGAAACTGATACCCCCTACCCCTGACAGCCAGGAGTCTGTGGGCATCCTCAAGGAGCGGTGGAACGAGATTAACAAATGTCCCTATATCTAGCTACTCCTTTTCCGGTGCTCGGGCGGGGGAATGTCTATAGTACTCCAGTTACCCGCGGATAGATAAGAATTGACATGTTTTATGGCTTATAATTTCGTTAATTCGTTAATAGTCGTAAAGATATCTAACTTCGCTCCTCAATCTCATCAAATTCCCTCCGTCAGATAATTGCAAATTCCCCCTCACGTCGTCCTTCCCATTCTCGCGCCTCCCATGGAAACTGTTCTTTCAAATATCGTCACTCCTCGGTCCCCAGAAAACTAAATAAATAAGCTCTCCGCCCATGATCAACTCCAAGAACGTCTTCTCTCCGTCGAAACAGAGCTTCCGCTACCACACCTTCAAGTGTACCTGGATAAAACCTTGAGAACCAAACCCGTTAGCATGAGCTTGGTGGATGGGAATACGAAGCACAAATACCTCTAAAGCAATAAACACTTCTTGTCGTCCATGAAAGCTTGTGTGTCGGCCTTGGGGGAGCTTCCCGGCTTGGCTTTATCCTCAATATACTTGCTTTGCTCGTCTGAGGACATCGCTGGGGCTTCGACCTTCACAACATCCTCTATCCCCCACAGCAGGCTTTTTGCATCTTCGTCGGTACACTCCGTTTTTATCGACAAAGTATCCCACGAACCACCACATTGGTTCTTTTCTGCGGAGTCGTCAGGCTCGGATTTGATGGTTTTGGAATAGTCCATTGGATCCTCGTTTTGCGGAAGAACGGCCTTTTGGTCAACCATCACAGACCTCGGTTCTTCGACACGGCGCTGCGCATATTCTTCCCGTCCTCCGGTAGAAACGTCACTGCTCATCTCTTCATGAGCCTCAGGTGATTCGAGAAAACCAGGGACTCCTCGATATCCCGTGACAGGAGTTCTGCCTTTTACCACTTCGTTATGGGATGATTTTCTTGCAGGCTCCGTCTCATCTTTCTCTCCCAGAGATGGACTCTTGTTCTTATTTGCTCTTGCTGGCTTGGGTTTACCAGCCACCCTAGGGCCATAGTTAAATTTGCATACTGCTTGTTGAGAATTCTCACCATTTCCGAATGATCGCTGACGGACGCTCTTGTGTTGGGATATCTCGTTGGGTGGCTTCGCTGTCGGAGTATCCTTAGCCTCAAGATTCAAAGGCAAGGGTGGGTATTGGTAGATTCCAGGATTTTCTGTACCCTGCATGAGGGAATCCTCGTCACCTCCACTCACAAGGGCCATCGGGACAGGCGCGGCCCTAGGGGGGATTTCAACCGGATTATCGCTGTTTTTGTTGGCCGAGGTATTTTGAGCGGCCGCTATCTCTCCTGAGGCGCATACGGGAGTGGTGAGATCATCCAACTTTCCATCGTTTCTCGAATCCGCGGTTGTAGTAGCAGGAAGAATAGCTGGCGCCTGAAAAATTGGCTCAACCCAATCTACAAGCGAAGTTTTATGCTCTGGAGAGACATTCCCGGCTTCCTTCGTGTCTCCTACCGGATCCCACCCGTCCACCCAAACCACAGACTTCGCCCAGACCTTCTCCTTTTCCACCTCATCGCTTCCATCTGTCCAGTGAGCAATAATAGCCGGTTCAACAACCATTATAATCTCTTTCCCGTCCAAAGTACGGGTGCCCTCCTCAAGGCACATGCTCTCATGGAATTCCATAAGTCCGGAGTCTGCTTGAAACCCCTTCTGAGTGAGCTTTGGGGAGTCGAGATAAAGGCAGCGAATTCCAGTCCTCTGCTTCCTCAGGCGAATCGATAGTTCTCCTGCTTCTTTCATAATGTCCTTCAGGCTGGTGATTCGTTCGAACTCGCAATTCTCGCTTTGTGGTGATAGCAACATCTTTGCGGGATGGATCCCATTGATGAATTCCTTTGCGCATTCGCCATAGAACCGGGATCTAGGCTCGCTTATACCATCCCAGATAAAGTTTTCGTTCGTGTTCGTCGCTTCGAGAACAGTGGGAGCTAGCATATCAAGAGTTGTAGAGACCCAATCATGCACGTTATCTATATGACGGCCGGTTAGTAGAGATCAGGAAGCGCAAGGGGTGTTTGCGTACTCAGTGGTGAATTTGATAGATCATCTAGGAATTCCCTGACTTCGCGCGTCTGACCCTGTTCAAACGAAGACTGGAGAAAAAAGAAAGGCTGCTCAATGATCCGCGAGCAGATGAACTGGAGCAGGAGGCCGTTGAGGATGACCATAGATCCCTGTTTAAGGTTCCCAATCACGGTAATATTCTGCTCTTTTAAGACCATGCGTTCCGAGCTGGTGAGAGTCCAGAGCAACGTTTCCATGCTTGATTCGTCGAGGTCAGGTAGCCCTCCAGACATAGAGTAGTTCGTAGACCAGGCCCGACATGACTCTCTGAGATCAAAGAGTTTGTTCCGCACCTCACCGTCGTCCATAAAGGCGGAATTTCCCTTTCTCAGGAGATTGAAGTGCTGTTCCTGTAAATACCCTGTCACCTTTTTGAGGCGTTGAATCTCCTTCTCCTTTGCGTCAACTTCGGATTTTAGAGCTTTGCATTCGCGTCTTGCCTCCCTCCCTTCTTCCGTTAGCTTGTTTTTGGACTTGGGTTTAGCCTTTTTCCTGCCATTATCTTGCTTCGGTTTGGCCGCTATATAACCTGTCAGCAAATACTAGATCCTTGACTAAGAAGACCATCTCAGACGGGACTACTAACCTGTGTTTGCTTTCTTTCCCCTTCCTGCCGTTGTGCCTTTAGGGGCGTCTTTTGGCTTGCTTGCTTTAGATTTTTTGGCAGCTGGCTTTGCATCGGGTTCGGAGGCATGGCCCTCAGCATTCTCCGCTTCAACAGGCTCAGCTTTGCGTTTCATGGCCGTTCTCGTTTTCGCCTTTGCCTAGAAATATAGACTCTTGGTTAGATCCTTGTAATCGTGCATCTCGTAGTAGATAGAGGCAATTCTATGACTTACATCGGTGCGTTGAGGGGTTTTTTTCTTCTCTGAGGCGTCGACGTACGTAGGATCTTCGGGATCGCTCTGGGTAAGATCCACCAGGTCTCGATCCTGGTGTCTGGTGAGGTGAGATTTGGTTTCGCCCAACTCTGCAACCTTTTCTTCACTTTTCAAGCTTGGTTCGGACTTGATAACGGCGTCCTTTGGCCCCTTGGCTCTTGACTGTTTCATCTCGGAGGGGTGGAATACAAAAAGAGTATGAGAAGTAAGTGTCGAAAAAAAGAATCTTTAAGGATGAGAGAAAGTTCAATGTAGAAAATAATGACGGGAGGTTGACCCTGAAGTGAAGTTTAGATGAAAGGGACTTCTAGCCCTGACAGTCGGAAAAGTTTGGACCCCTTTCACCTCAACCTCAACACGTTACCGTGAGATGGAATACGAAGGAAGTTCGAATCCTTCAGTCCCTTCAAGGTAAGAACAACAAGCAGGTCACCTCGCCGAGCAGCGATAAGAAGTATCAACACCCCCTGACATAAAAACGGCAACGACGTATAACTAGTTGGCGGAGAAGTATATACTCCGAGCTTATCTATCCTTTCTACCCGTGGTGCCCAGTCAACCGCAGGATCTCCGAAAGTACTTGAGTGCTGCCAGACCTAGAGGTCTCCAAGTTGCATACGAGCTTTGAATGCTGCAGCTGATTAGCACTATTTTTTGCGAATGTGAGAAGATCCAACGAAGAGGTGAAATATCAAACCCGGAACGGAGCCAAACAGATATTTACCCCTGTCCAACCCGACTCGAAACTATCATACCACAACTTATAATTCCGCCATCCATTCTGTTGTCGAAGAAGGGAGGTATCAAGCCCGGAACTGATATCTACCCTTGTCCAGGTCGACTTTGGCTGTCAACCACAGGCTCTTCGAAAGCACCTGAGTACTGCTAGGGCCAAGACTCTCCAAGTTACACACGAGCTTCGAATCCGGCCGTCGATAGCACTGCCCTTCGAGAAGGTGAGGAGCTTAACGAAGTATCAGATACGGAGCGGGGCCATACAGACTTCCGTCTCTGCCCAAGTCGATTTGAACCATCACATCACAACCTCCACCTCCACCCTCCACCTCCATCCTCCACCTCCATCCTCCACCCTCCACCTCCATCCTCCACCTCCATCCTCCACCTCCACCCTCCGCTCTAAAGTCAGGTCTCACTCTAGACAACAACCTTCTCTCACCTTCTTTCAACAACCACCTGATTTGCATATTACACCGGTCTCCTTCCTGAAGCAAGCCACTTAAGAGGGCGAGCTCAACAGGCGAAAACGATTTCGAGAACCGGTATCTCAGAGGATCGTCAACCCGGCCTCTAACAGACATCAGTTTACTAAGACTCTGAGAAGTGAGGACTCAATGAGCCGACTCTGGGATAGAACTTCCTAAGAATCAATCAGCACCGAATTACTTTACCACACCACAACCCTTCATCACCAACGTCCGACTGAGGCGACTCCAAGCTTAAGCTCACTCATCCAGATCAACTAAGACGCCATCCTTACAAGTTCGTACCCTACCCAGTGGGAACTCACGCTCCCGAGAAAGAACAATGGCCTCAGAACTCAAACTCGGGGTTCTCGACAAGGAGAAGAAGCCTGGTATAAGAAACTAGCCTACCTCTCAGTTAACGCCCCAAATATAAGACTCGGTGCTGAAATCTCATAGTGCTCTCCAAACCCAAGCCAAAATCCTTGAAGCGGAAGACACCAAGTACTCGAAGTAAGTTAGAGGATAGGCCCTAGCCTTGTTCAAACACTTACATCGTTAAAGAATCCGAAAACGCCGAGTCTAGCTCGAAAAAGGCGAAAGGAACTAAGTACCTTATTATAGGAGTTGATTTCGGGACGACCTATACAGGTGAGTATCGCATGTCAGTTGTCTAGTTTTTATTAATCAATAAAAGGTGTCAGTTACGTGCTGTCGGGGAACAAGCCCGGTGATATTCAGGTTATAACAGACTGGCCGGGGACGGACGAGCGATTTGAAAAGGTTCCCTCGATTATTGCCTACGGCGAGGAAAATAGCTCGGACGGGACAAAATGGGGATACGAGGTTGACCCGTCGATGACAGCTTATAGTTGGTTTAAGCTGAGAATCGTGGATGGAGAACCAGAGGAGGAATATGACGACCCGCTTCTCCGACAAAGCGCTGGGAAAGGATTATTGAATCTACCGACTGGAAAGTCAGCCGAAGACGTTTGTTATGACTATCTTGAATGTCTATACCTGCATGTTATGGGCAAACTTCAGGAAGAATGGCAGGATGCACTTATCGACATGCCGTTGAAATTTGTTCTGACAACTCCTGCCGGTTGGACCGATCATGCTAAGGGCGTGATTCATTCGGCGGCAAAACGTGCTGGGTTTGGGACTGGGCCGGATTCGTCTCGTATGACCGACGAGCCCGAAGCGGCTGCCCTCTACTCGTTCGCAAGATGTGGAAGGTCTTACACCAAAAATCCTTTCAAGGTGAGTTCTTGGAGCTGGTCAAAAGGAGATCCTGCGGTGGGATAACTAAGTAGATAGAAGAACGTAACAATAAGCTAACCCTTTATCTAACTTAGATGGGCTCAAACGCGATGATCGTGGATGGGGGCGGTGGCACAGCTGTGAGAAACCGAAATCGATTATTTGAGTCTCGGTGGGAGGAACGCTAACCTATATACCTCCTTTTAAGGATATCACTACCTATAAAGTGACGGGATGGTCTCCTTTCAAGGTTGAAGAGGCGTGTGTCGGGACTAGTAAGCCTGTCATTCACTTCGGTCAAAGTTGTTGCTCGTGTTTGACTAAGAGTAAAAGGCGCAAAATGCGGAAGCACAACAATCGACAGAAATTTGCATGCTCTCATGCACGAACGATATGGGGCCGCGTTTCAAGAGAAAGCCGATAAGATCGCGATAGGAGGGAAATTTATGAAGAAATTCGAGTCCATTAAAAGAAATTTTGATGGAAAACCCGGACCGGACTTTAGCCTTCCACTTCTGATGAACGGATTCCCGAGAGTGAAGATCACAAGGTTTGATTGACCCTTGAGCCCGAGTTGCTGTTTGGAGCTTTCGCTGGTATGAATAGCTAATGTTGGGAACACGAAGAGACGAGATGAAAGCAATGTTTCAGGAGGTCTTAACGCGAATCTTTGGACTTGTTCGCGATCAAATATCAGCAGTCAAAGAAGAGAACGACGACTTAATTCAAGTAAGTCAGGGTTGTACCTAAGAGAAGCAATAGGACTAATTCGGCGATTGAGACGATTGTCCTTTGCGGAGGGCTGGCAAAATCGCCATATATCAAAACAGAACTCGAGAAGTTCTGTTTGAAGACTTTCAAACATCAAATAGAAATCTTTGTTCCGCCGCAGCCGTGGTCCGCCATCGCAAGAGGTGCAGCTTTACGTGCCCTCAAACCACGGTCGACAATCGACTCCAGGCAATGTCGACGGAGTTATGGGGTGTCTACCCATAGAAAATTCATCGAGGGTGTCGACAGAGAGGAGGATGCTTTCCAATGCCCCGTTGGAGGGAAACGAGCGGATGGCATCATGAAGTGGCATATCAAGAAGGTAACATGGTTCAAGGATTTTACTCTTTTAGCAACAGATTCTGACAAGTCCGGTCACGAACAATAAACAGGGAGAGAAAATACTACAGGGAGACAAGACGAAGTGGATCGACGGGTACTTTGTTGCTGTCGGGAATTCGGGGAGGCTGCCGATTTATGCATCTGATCTTGACGATCCTCCGGAGATGGTCGACAGCAAAGGTAGGGAGGGAATAAGTGACCTTTTTCGACAGATATGGAGTTGGCTGAATCAAGAAATCGTCATAGGACTGCGAAAAATAGGAGAGCTTCCACTGGATTTTTCTAGGCTTTCTCAAAAGGCCGCGAAAACATCGTGCATCGGTGGAGATGAATATTCGCAGCAGAAAGTGAGAATCGGGCAGAGTCTTCACACCGATACTGGTGTGGTTGAATACATTGCGATGCAGGGAAGGAAGAAGCTTGGATGCATCCATCTGGAGTACGAGCCTCGAGATGCAGATTCTTTGGTGAAGATTAAGGAAGAAGATTATGATGAAGATTATGATGAAGATGAAGATGAGTAGGGATAGACTGGGGAATTGGATAGTGAATGACGGAGGGGAAAGGAAAGGAAAGGTGAAGATGGAAGGTTGAAGGTCGACGTTGAAGTGATGAAGATGAAGCTCTTTTTGGAAAGTCAACAACAAAACTCGGAGCAAAGAAAGTCCGAGGCTTCTCACCCATCGTCATTGCTACTGCTATCTGATATCAAAAACAGAAGCTGAAGCAGGACGGGTTCAAGATAGATGACAACCAAATTAATGATTTTATGACCAGCCCAAACTCACTAGCAATTGCTCGCTGCAGTTTCTTTTCTGAATATCTTTGTTTCTCTCCACATCTCACGGTTCTAGGGTCTTTCTCGTCCTCATGTCCCCTCTATGACAACTCCAGATGCGCTCCGAGATGCGGAACATATCGCTGACGTCCGTTACCTCGAGGACGACTTCGACGATGGCTCTTCATCAAGTAGTATTGAGGGAGCAGCTGAATCTACCGAGGTAGGGATACGAGCCGCTAGAAAAATTATCCTGTTGGACAGATTGCGTCGCGATCTTGATATCATGGTCTACTGCGAGCTTTCCTCCCTATACTACATGGAGTGAGTTTGTTTGAACCTCGCGGATTCTATTTTCTATTCCTAGGAACAGTCACTTATGCGTCTCTACCTGTCTAGCTGCTCTGTCATAACCTTTGCTATACGCGGTGTCACTCAACTACTCTTCTTTACGCCTAAACCTGGCCCGGTTCCCGAATCACCAAGGACTCAACCATATATCGGGGCCATTGTTCTCAGCAATTTTGCCTGCATCCTTTTACACCTCTTATTCGCACAACCCGCCCCCAGCGAAGCATTGCGGGGCTATCTACACGGCGGCTTCCTTATCGATTTCGTCGGACAACACGGCCCCATATCGAAGTTCACACTCTTAATTTTCGATATCTTGGTTTTAATACTGCAGTTAATAATGATGGGTGTTATTCAAGAAAGGGCAAGGGCGAATCAGTTAATACCCATCATATCGTCAGGGGACACAACAATCTCAGACGTTTCTAATGGCCAGGACCATGACCTGGAAGAGCGTGGTGTCCATCGGACAGATACGGAACATCGTCACGGCCACTCATCCGAAGATATCGAACTCCAAGATATTCCCCTTTCTGGCCCCGAGGATACTGCTGAAGACCGCAGTCGTGAATTAAACGAACTCCTCGCGGAACCTGCCGACGGTAGTCAAATATTTGACTCGGAAGCCCATCCTTTAGATGTCTTTTTCTCTGGGGAGTCTACTATTATGGATATGCAATTGCTAAGGTCCATCACAGACCAATGGCAGAGCGCGGGGGCAGGATCTACGGAAGCTTCTGTGTATGCCACTTCCCGTTCATATCCTGCTGCACTTTTTACGGGAGGATTACGGGTTCGCGGAAATATGGGTTCTGTGTAGCGCGATGAAAGACGAGCATTTTATGTACATATATATAGAGGGATTCTTGTTAATGGCGCTGGGGCGGTTATAGGTATGAGACCTGGCGTTGTTCACTATAGGGGGAAACAGAGCATGCTTCAAAGGTCAAAGGCTTGTATAATATATTACATATCAGCAATGCAAGATGATATCCTCATCTCCCTCATCCCTCCTTCGGCTTAACCCTCCGATCCAGAATCTCATCCACAATACCCATACTTAAAGCCTCCTTCGCATCCATAAAGTAATCCCTCTCCATCAACTTCTCAATCTCCTCAATTGTCATATCTTTCCCAGTCAAATGTCTCCTATATATCTCATTGAGCTGATGTCGTACTCGGAGGATCTCTTTAGCGTGAATCGCGATATCGCTCGCCTTGCCGGAATAACCGCCTGATGGTTGGTGTACCATTACTGATGAATGTGGTAGGCAGTATCGTTTTCCGTGGTGACCGCCGCAAAGGAGGAGGGCGCCCATGGAGGCGGCTTGGCCGACGCAGATGGTGCTTACTGGTGAGGCGATGTAGGTCATTGTGTCGTATATGGCGAGGCCTAGATGTGTGTCCGTCAGTAATGGTCGTATTAACGACTCTGGCGCGTGGCTACGAACCGGCCGTTACGGAGCCTCCGGGAGAGTTAAGGTATAGGTGAATTGGTTTCTCTGGGTTATCTGCTTCGAGGAAGAGGAGTTGGGCGACGATTGAGGCAGACATGGATTCCTCTACCTCTCCGTTGAGACATATTATTCGCTCCTTGTCTGGGTTTAGCTTTCTTCCAGTACTACACGAGGGAGTGGGAGCTTACCTTCAGAAGGCGAGAGAATATGTCGTCTGGGCTGCTGTTAGCTAAGTCGTAGGGCGGTAAGGATTTGTTCAGCGCATACATGTGTGCCAGCCACCTCCCTGCAAAGTTAGTAGCTATATCGCCAACCGATTATCCTGCGATAGAACATACCACTGTCTCAGTTACATATGGAGTTGGTGTCCATCCCCGCGGGGGAGTGACTTTATCGGGGAGGCTTGCGAAACTTCTTAACCCGGGGCGGACTGAGCTCTGTCGGGCCGCAGCTCTGAGTAAACCAAGGGATTGAAGCCTGTTCATTTTGTAAAATCGCAATCCTCAGCAGATTGATAGTATGTATAAGGAAAAAAAAGGCCTGTAACTTCAAGGGCCAACGAGAATAATGCCGTTGCTGGCTCTGCAAGTTGCGGCGAAAGATCGGAAGAAGCTTGAAATAGGCTTGCGGGAACTAAGGAACTCTATTTTGCCAAGTCTATTATATTCTCGGAGACTCTGATATTTCCGAGTGCCCCTCCAATGACTCCCCTCCAACAAGTCTAGATACCAGACATCAGCGTTATCACATTATCAAGTTGTCTATTGACCGATGAACAATTGATCTCTCGTTAATATTACTATATCCCTTGCTGCAACTATGTCCTCGTCGCCGCAATTCCTCACCGGTGATAAAGCCGGGTTACAACAGTTCATCGATAAGTTTGATGTAAGCTCATTGCGACGGACCCCCACCCCACTCCTGGAGAATGATCGGGCTGACTCTAATTTTGTAGGTATTTCTATTTGATTGCGATGGTATGGTTTCCTTTGGAACCGCACGTCCGCTGGAGGGGAAGTGGGCGCAATGCGATCGATAGCCCCTCCGACAATACCAACTTAGTCGGGAACAACACTCATTGGACGGGAGGCTGACATATGAGGGTTTACAGGAGTATTGTGGTCCGGAGACCACCTTTTTGAAGGTACCGTTGAGACATTGGAGATGTTGAGGAGCAGAGGTACGTAGATGCGGACAATTTGCTTCGGAATTGTCCAATCCGCATAAGAGAATCGACGCATTAGAAGAGCCGGCGCTGATGACTCCAAGCAATGATGTAGGGAAGCAGGTCGTTTTCGTCACGAATAACAGTAGCAAATCTCGAGTTGACTATAAGAAGAAATTGGACGGTATGGGTATACCAAGCTCAGTTGTAGGTTACAAACCCAATTCGAGACCTTGGTCCCACAAGTCCTAACGAGCTGTGATTTTTAGGAAGAAATATTCTCGTCCTCCTACAGCTCCGCAATATACATCTCCCGCATCCTCTCCCTCCCTGAAAACAAGCGCAAAGTCTTCGTCCTCGGCGAGAGCGGAATAGAACAGGAACTCGCTTCAGAGAACATCCAATATATCTGCGGCACCGACCCAGCGTATCGACGGGATATCAAACCGGAAGATTACCCCCTCATAGCTTCGGGTGACCCCTCAATGCTAGACCCGGAAGTCGGCGTTGTCCTCGCCGGTCTAGATTTCCATATCAACTACTTCAAGCTCGCGCTCGCGTACCACTATCTTCGCCGCGGCGCTGTCTTCCTCGCTACGAATATTGACAGCACGCTTCCTAACCAGGGGACATTGTTCCCTGGTGCGGGAACAATTAGTGTCCCGTTGATACACATGCTAAACAAGGAACCAACAGCGTTGGGTAAACCAAGTCAAGCGATGATGGATTCGATAGAGGGGAAGTTCAAGTTCGATAGGAGTCGGACGTGCATGGTTGGGGATAGGGTTAATACTGATATTAAGTTTGGGATTGATGGTGGGTTAGGAGGGACGCTGGCAGTCTTGACTGGAGTTAGTTCCAAGGAGGAGATTACGGAGGGCGAGGTGAGACCAACGGCCTACGTGGATCGATTGGGGGATCTGTCGGGGGGTCTATGATCGGAGAATTCTAGACTGCCCGATTTGCTCTAGTTGATAGACTTGGGGCTTTGGCCTAATAGAATGTGTAAGGAATTGCCCGGGCTAGATGGCTGGGTATATAGATCCAATATGGCAATTATAGAAATACAGATATGTCCATGCTTATACATACCGCTCTAAAAGTTCCGGTCATGCATCACACACCCCTGAAGCTTCCACAAGGCCAGCATTGCCTCCGCAGGTATGTTTCCACCAGGCCGGAAGAATAGAGCGGTTTCTCGGAATCTGGGGTGATGGCTCCGGAGTTGATCAATATCGCTCTCGGAGAGAAGGGCTCGAAGATCGAACACAGGGACCTGCGATCCCTGGATCGGAAGGGTGATTAGGTCCGGAAGGGAACAATCACTTCCAGGCTGGGGAGGGTTGCACATTCCTCCCGTCTCTTTCCCAGAGTTGCCATCGCGCATTGTGTCTGACCCAAACACTAAAACACCGCCAGATGCCATCCCTTCCAGCTCTCCGATCCGCTCCAATCCCCCACTCAATGTCTCTTCATTAATCACATCCCCGTTTATCCCCACAACCCTCCAAACCCCACCCGCATCTTCTACCTTCATACCTATCAGACACGCCTTCTTTAACGCTTTCACAGCCTCCTTCCGCAGCCCTCCCAGAACAAATTCCGGCATATCATCCCTCCACACAAGAGACTTTAGATCCCCTTTCATAAGGTTCCCACCAAAATTTCCTTTCCATCGTTGAGGGACTAGACGAGCGACATTCTGGTCTCGAGATCTGGGTGAGCTTGACAGATCCTTATGGAGGCCGGCACGGTTGAGGAGGTAGAATTTGCGAGCATGGGTGATTGTCCTAATATCTCCCTTGGGACGGCGCGTTGAGGTAGAACCGGAAACGTTGTCGCCCTCTCCATTCGCATCATCTCCAGCGCTCATCTTTGTCTGTTCATCGCTGTTCGTAGCCTCCATGAGTTCATCAACGAATAAGCTCTTCGGAATGAACCAGAGATTCTTTGCTTCATGATGTCGTACAAGCCCCCAATCTAGGAGACATTCGGTCGGCAAACGCGCACCTGTCGCTGCGCATAGTCTCACACTCGACGACAAAGCCATTGCCCATGCATTATGTCTTAGCCTGTCCTTGTCTTCCTTCGTTGGTTGTCGTTTTCGTTTTTTTACTGGTGGTTCGTCCTCATTTCCAGGGTTAAGGAAGGGGGATTGTGGGAGGAGTCGCGATCGGGAAACGGTTGTCGTAGAGCCGATAGTATCCTCCTCCCCCGTTCCTTGCGGTGATCTGGCAACGGAGGTCCGGGTAGCATCTTGTGCTGTGGAGGTGGCCTGTGGTGATCTCGTAAACAAGAGTTCCGGACCGTTGGTGAAGCTTCGTGAAGGGGAGCTCAAGCGATTAGAGTCTTTGGAGGAAAGGAAAAGGCGGCGGAGGGTGTGAAGACGCCAAGACTGATACGGAATATACCGTGAACAGTGACCCGTACTCATTTCGTCGATTAGGTACCTCTTCGAAAACGAAATATTAGGGAGTCGCGTTGGAGAAGGGAATGGGTTCAAGAAAGTTTCGGTTCCCGGACTCGGCCCGACTTTTTCTTGTATGACTAACATCGGGCCGATATTATTAAAGTTTGCTACGATTTTGACTTGTGAGATTCTTTGCGAACCGCATCTTATTTATTGCTACTGTTAAAGTAAGTTCTTCGAAGTATTGCTTTCATATATTGGATGAGGGCACAATCCGGGGAAGGAATCTTTGGTCTCGTGCTCGATGTCCCTCCCGCAAGGAACTCCGACCGCAGCCCTTTCCCACCAATCTACGCCCGTCTCAAACCTATTCACTCTTGCCATCCCCAAGCCTTCAACAAACAGAAGCAGATTACCCGCTGAACATTTGCCAGTATGGAAAGACTTGTCATTCGTACCCCAATGGAGTCTTCCCTCTTTGTTCAAGGGCCAGCAAAATTTGCAAGGTTTCGCCTGCAAAGTGAACAAAGCAAGGCGGCACAGCTCGACCCCTGCCCATCGCATGGCACACAGGCTTCAAGCGTCGACAGATCTTCCTTAATTAAGATGGTCATATGCTCCCATTCTCGAGAAACCTGGTCTCTTGATCTCTTCCCACTGTGCCTTGGCCAGTCAAAAAATAATTCCTCTCCAGGACAGCTTCAGCATGAAACTGTCGTCCTGCTAAGGCGTCAACCCTTTCCGCCCCCCGACGGGGACAAGGGAAAAGGTAGGTAGGCGTATTTGCAGCGGAGTTACCTTTCTTTTTTACTTAGTCTAAACTACCGGCTGCTGTTTCCCCACATTTGTGCTCGTTCAAAATCACTGGAGAGCTTCATTTCAACGACGAGAGAGATCCTGCCAGCGATGTTCACTCAAAAAGTTGAGTGACTTAGCATGTTGCTTTCGGGGAGAATTGTTTGCAACGAGGAAAGCTCTTCAACACATGGTTATGGCTCGTCTCCAAAGCCCGGTCTTGCATTAAATCACAGCCCCTGCTGTGGCTTGGCCGGTCCTGGTTGTTGCATTAATTCCTTGAGGATATTCATACGGCGCCTGAAGTTGCCTTTTTGTTGCTCAAAAGCTGTGCCACAATATTGCTTTTCACGAGGCTTGGTGAAATCAAGATCAGCTAATCATAGTTACACTGCGAGATGTGAAGTGTCTCATAAAGTCGTCTTCTCTCCGCCCTTCGGGGGTCAGCGTACGGTCTTATTAACACTTCCTCCATTGTATAAGCGACTGAGAGAAGGTATACTTCTCCCCTACCGCTCGGTTTCTTGCACTATGACTAGCGACTTGCTCTACAACTTACCTTTCTGCCCGGGTGCATGGCCATCTCACCGGTACAGCTCGTTAGGCCAAAGCTCTAGCGCTCAAAATGCTGCAGGCAAAGTGAATACATTTCCGACATCAAACTCTCCACAGAAAGGGCGAACCCATCGAACATTGAGACAGACGAGACTAGGGCGAACCTTGTTGAATGGAAACCCTTCATGGGATCTCTCAGGCGGTCCTGCCAGCTCGAATACGGGTAAGAGAGCGTACTCCGCATCACAGCCCTTCGGGCGGCGGCGGCGGCAATGTCGACAGCAGGTCCTAAAACAAACCAGGATAAAACAGAACCCCAAGAGCGGGGTGCTCAAGCTATCTCTCGATGATGTGAATGGCTTGTGTGAGGTGCTGTCGCACCTTCACATTTCCGGTTCCGGGACATTTCGCCCATCATATTCTGGACTTAGAACCCCAATACAGAAACGCAATAAAGCCTATCGGCAACTCCCGCCTGAATGGTCATCTCCTTACCGGCGCCCTGCAGAACCCCTGACTCCAAGCTCGACTGGTTCATCGACGTCGTCCGTATTTTCTCACAACTCTGCAAGCCCCGTGACCCCCGATACGCCGCCTCTAAGCCCCTCACCAAGGCACTTAGGGGCTAATAGGAAAAGCCAAAAGACCCGTTCAGGTAGCCCGAATTACTTTAATATAACGCGGTCGCCGTCTCTAACGCGCCCATCAGCGGAATCTTTACCATTACCACCTCCAAGGTTTAGGCTCTCAAAGAAGTCCGGGTCTACTAATGAGGCCATCCCCACAAATACCACTCAGGGAGGTGATATATTTTCATCCCGTGTTGAACCCATATCAGAGCCTGAAGCGGAGGTAATTGTCGCTTCAGCTGTGTCGAGGTTCACCTCGAGGACTAAGCTGCGAAAGAATGCGGATACACTCGATCACTATATTGCCATGTGTTTGATCGAGGGAGTAAACCCGGAGAGAAAGACAAAAAGTAAACAAGGCTTTGTTTATGTAGCTTCTCGACCAACTAGTGCGGGCTTCGTCAAGATAGGTCTTACAGCGGATTTAAACGATCGCTTGAGA
Source organism: Arachnomyces sp. PD_36 (assembly GCA_032988195.1). NCBI lineage: Eukaryota > Fungi > Ascomycota > Eurotiomycetes > Onygenales > Arachnomycetaceae > Arachnomyces > Arachnomyces sp. PD_36. Next base: position 643,779 of record JANTQE010000019.1, on the reverse strand, counting down.
ACAATCAGCCCTCGCGGTGCTTATGGAGACGTCAAGTTCCACGACGATTCTCACCAGCGTTCGCTCCGACATTTCAAGTTTGTGGAGAAAGTCGCCCACGTCGAATTACAGAATATCCGATATGATTCGGATTATACCCCAAGATTCCCAAGGCCCCCGGGGGTCAAGGAATCAGGGAAAACAGAATGGTTTCGTACGAACCCTGAATACGCCAATGAGGTAGTCAACAAATGGCGGGACTGGGCAGAGTGTGACCCTTTCAATAAGAATGGTAAATTAACCAGCTTCTGGCTTGAGAGGATTGAGAAACGCCAGAGGTATGATGGGGCATTGCATGGCGATATACATGCTCGCTGGTCGGCGTTGCTGAAACAACCCACCAAGAGCGAAATAAGGTGGTTCCGTTTGACTCAAGCAATGAGAATTTTGGGAACTATTTTATCCTGGTTTATTTGGGGTATTAAAATACTTTCAAACCTTCGTGGAGGGGTTTTCATTGCGGGCGGAATCTCTCTGTGGCTGCTGATCGGTTTCTGGCGTATTTACTAGTCCTGCCTCGCCACCAGCTCTTCCTAGCCGTGGTCTCGATATCAGATACAACTCTCTCAGAGAGCTTCTTCCGGCCCAGCCTGGATGTTGTTGCATGACTTATCTGGCGTCATTCTCAGGTCTCCTGCGGCTTTCTTTACAAAAGTGATTCTCTCCGAGAAGAGCAGCGCTGAGCGAGAGTGAGGCAAGGCCTTCTCAGTGGAAACGGAATATCATGTGTTGCCTCGGAGATGAATCTATTGGTCTAAGGAGGTTAATGCACGCATGACCACAGGGAATCCGGGGCAAAGTGACTGGCTCCTTCCTAAAAAAAGCCGCAGGAAATAAGTCCATGATGACTTCGAGGTAGATACGTCTTCCTTTATCATCGGACGTATGAACCAAAAGAGAGAGGTGCGCTCATGAAGGAAGCGGGCATGGGGGAGTCTCCACCCCGTCGCCGAACTCGAAAAGGAGATGCTGGAGAGGAAAAGCTTCAATTTGACAACCAAAGAAGCCAAGACAAGGCTGGGTTGCAAATCCGATGGCACCAGCGCATAATAACCTGTCGAACCCTAAGAAACCACCTCACCATCACTGAGTCGGTGTTCGGACAACGGCACCAGTCTTCTTCTTGAACAGCGACTCGGGGTAGAGTGGGTGGGGGGCTAAGAAACGCCTCAGCGTGTCGCCGAGAGAGTCGAAGATCCCCGATTCTAGACTTGAATGCAGGGACGGAGCACATTCCTGAATCTTTCAGCACTGGGACGTCGCTGAGTTTCGGGGGGCTGAAAATAGAATAAGACGACGCTAATGCACTGGGGTTAGCCTGCAGACAGGCAGACTAAATGATACAGGGGGTCCCAAAGCACGCCTGCGGCTGAGCATCGGTCATCCATATTACAGTAAGGTCCCATCCCCGAAGACTCGTGGGAGCTGATGACAGGGGTCATGAATTGAAGAGGCATTTTTTTCGCCAGGACATTCCACCGAGATGTTCATCGCTTTTAACGTTCTGACAGAAGTCATGGGCAGTGGCTTGAGAACCCCGAGTTAAATGATTAACATGCTTATATAAATCTAAATGCTAGTAAATCTAATTGAACCCTCAGCATCCTTCTAGAGAACTCCCGAGTCCCAACACCGTCTCGAAATGATTTTAGTTGTGGTAGATAGCCCATCTAACGTCATAGATATACCCGCAATTCATTTCCCCCTGAGCCCCGACTAAACCATTCCATTGAAACTGGTCGATCGACGCTTGGATCAGATCGATAACATCCTGATTCCCAACCTTGCTCACGGTCCCATCAACTTGGGCCCCAAACGCACAGGTACCGTGCTCAGCAATCTTGCGCTGAAACATCCCAAGAGACCAATCTCCTCCGCCGGCGATGTTGGTGATAATCTGCTGACAATCGGAGACGAGGGGAGAGCCACCCGAGGTTTGGTTCTCGAAACTTGAATCCCCGCAGTAGTCGTTCGATTCGCGCTTTGTCAAGTCCGATGAGACGGCGTTCTTCCTGAGGGATTGAGTTGGTATTGAGGCAGCGGAGCTCAGGGAAAGGAGAGCCGCAACGGCGGTAATGGCGGTAGCTTGAAATTTCATCTTGGGAGGAAGGAAGGATTTGTCTTGAGTGAGGGCTTAATTATTAAGAGGCGTGTTTTAGACTGATCAGCCTTGAAGAAGGAGAAGTTTTTGGATCTTGGCTTTTCCTCCATCGTTGGAAGGGGGATGCTTTCTCCTTTTGAAGTTTTCGGCAAGAGGACGAGTTTCCTTTGCCGTTGGGGAATGTATTGTTGAAGTTTCTTCCGCCACATGCGCTGACTGAGGCTCAAGGCACAATTCTGATCGGGATATCGACCTTCAGAGTGCCGAGATGCGATCATTTCGAACGAAATCGACGGTGATGGCACAGTGATTACCCCTTTAGGAAAACACTGGGCCACGATTTTCCCGTGGCATGCACGGACAGGGGCGCTAATGCAAGATAAACTTAGCAGGCCATTCAAGGTTCTCAATCGCCAGGGCTGAGCAACGACGAACCACCAACAATCCGGGCTAAAACTGTCAAATTGCACATTGACAGCAGAACTTCCTTGGCTCTCGCTGTTGTGGGCTGTGCACAGCAGGCGGCTCTTGCTGGTCCAATTAGACTGTATGTTCATGATCCTCAAGAACGGCTCAGGAACCTTTCGTGGTTTCTCGAAGGATTCTTCTCATGCGGGCGCCAGCAAAATGGATTTGAGCCCTCTACAAGAGAAAATACACCAATGACTATCATGATACTTGCTGCTAGTCTCGACCGGATCTTCACGCCTCCCCATTATTATCAAGGGGATCTTGAGCCCGACGGCATGAAGATGCCTACGATATGCCGGCCCAATCTCCGAGACTCTCATCAGGGTTCTCGAACACTTCAAAGGATTCGGTTTTGATACCGAGGAGAGCCGTGGTGAAGTAGATCTGGCCCAGGGATGATCTATATAAACCTGTCACCCTGTCCCTCGTCGACTTCGAAAACCAATCTGCTCTGCAATTCTTAAACATCACACTTGATCCAATTATCCAACTGGGCTCATCATGCGTTTCTCCACCGGCCTCGTGACCACTCTGGGTATGTCTATTCCCCCTTATTGACGGCGATTGCTGTTCAAAGCTAACGGTCGGTGTAGTCGCAACTGCGCATGCTCTGCCGAAACGCGCCACTGGTGTAATCCAGGCGCGAGAGGAGATTCCAGAACCTAGCCCCATCCCGTCTGATGTCCCCAACGCGTCAGTTGACGACGACAATGAGGGAAAGTCTCCGCAGCAGATCGTTGACGATGCGCCGGAGTACGTCGACGAGAATGAGACGGTTCCCAACATCATCAAGACTTGCCCTGCAAATGCCAAGACGACTGAGAACTGGCTGAACTATGAGGTTGGCGAATGGTTTGAGGTCTTGTACGGTATTCTCTTCCTGGTTCGTTATGATATATAGGCTAACCTCTCGTAACAGGGCAAATGGAGAGGAACCCTACACTCAAGATATTCAGAAAACTATCTTGACTTGGGGATATACCGAAGACGTCTACAAATTCCACTGTGAACCCATGCAACACTGCGACGCTTCCTTCGACATGAAGGATTGCGTTGAAAACTGGGGGACCGCCGGCATTTACTTCGTATTACAGTCGATCATCAACTTCAACAATTACCTGACCTCTCTCGCTAATGCTGTGGACCAAACCCATGGCATCGTTGATGGAAAGGCTGCTAAGATTGTTGAGGAATTCTCGTCTGCACCCGATGACTTGGTAAGATTCTTACTCTAGTTCACAACTCCACCATGATATAACGAGGCTAACCGAGCTCCAAAGACTATCTCTTCCGTTCCTGGTGTTCTCACTGCTGGTATTATTGGCATGATTGGTGCACTTTTGACGGGACCTTTGGCCATAGGGGCTGCTATAGGTGGTTCCCTCGCGACAACAGCTGTTGCTATTATCGGGCTCATCAATGAGGGACATAGCATTGAATTGTGAGTAAACTCTCACCCAATACCCAGTGCGTGATAAATTTGCGAAAATTCTGTGTCACTAACCTTAGCAAATCCTAACAGAGAACCCAAATTCAACGATTTCGCGGACGTCACTGCGTATCTTGCTGACGCATCTTCAACCCTCCAGACTGCGCTGGAAGATTATGCTCGCTGGGTTCTAACCGAAACCCCCAACAATGACAGGGAGAACGGGATATACTATATCGAAGATCAACGTGCTCTCCCTCGCCAACTTTCTACTGGAGCCTTTGCAGAGCCCATCGAAGTCGATAGATTGCCCGACAACCTCTACGCTTCCCTATTCAGCGGCGCCATTACGGAACTATGGAACAAGGATCAGGTTATCGTTGTCAAAATCCCATCTGACGAATCACTTCTGGATGCACCAGCCTGTGATGACGCGGGACCCTTCGTCGGCCGAAGATATTGCGATGACGATGGAAATTCCTACGTTTTGTTGAAATACCCCGAGCTCGGCTCCTGGTTGGATCGACCATGGGATGATTCGACTAGGGAGGCCTTTATGGATATCAACGGAATTGACAAACTCGAAGACTATGGGCTGAGCATTGGAGCTGTTGCCATAGGCACCGAAACCGCGTACATCCGAAACAACAAGGAAGCCGGCTACGGCTGGAACGCAGAGACGACGATGGAATTTTTGATGGAGGATCCAGAAAACATGATCCATTTCGTCACGTTCAACTTCCCATTCTGCGACCTTAGCTTGCATGAGCCTTTGCTCGGGAGGGTCGAGGACGATGCCTGCGATGCGGAATGCCAGATTCTCTATTCTATTACCCAACGGTGCACGCTGTACTTCCCGTGGGATCACACTGAGCAGGTCAATTGGAAGGATAGCTGCTCCTGGATACCTGGATACTGTGATGAAAATTGCTTTCCGGGAAGTGAAAACCCCGATGACTGTGGTGAAGGGGGCGTGTGGTGATTATTGAAGGGATTATGTTCAAGAATGTACGAAGTACTGTAATGGTGGTTGATGAGGAGGTCGTTTGATTGGAATCATGAGATAGCATTTTTCCTCCTTTTGTTCGAGCATCGTTGTGAATATGTAGAAGAAATAGAACTTGTATTTATCCTTTCGAAGTCTCCTGTTTCGAGGTCTCCTGGTTCACTTCGTTAATAATGTCACTTCTTAATAATTATTGCAGAGAATAGAGAACATCTGAAGAGCATGGATAAGGAGACTGGATCTCATTTTCCCATGGGGTTTTTGGAGATAATTGGTCCGGACGGGGATATATAAAAAGGGCACCTCCTGATAGGAGTTGATTATGGTGTTTTTATACACGATTTGAATGTTTCCTTTTATATTTGAGTACCATATTACAGGTAATCTTCCTTACTGGGAGTGCCACATTAAATATCGATATTTGGCGGCTTACTCGTTAAAAACCATTTACTACTCCGTTGGATCCAGAATTTGCTACTCCTGACCAGTTTTTCCCTGGTAAGGAGCTTGGAAGTGAGCCGGGGACGCAACCAGTTAGGAAAGCCATAGGAAGCGGTACATGGCGTCTCCGGAAACCCCTCTAGTGACGATACCCCCCTAGCTATTAGCCACAACTCCTTAGACGTGAGAACGCCGACGAAGGCAGGCATAGAGAGTGACGGATCCGGAAGAAATGCTTAGGAGGCCGAACATCTGACTTGTATGGAATCATATACACATAACCATCCTCCGCTCCAAGTCAAACAAACAGGACCGCAAGTTTCGGAAGTGGCTGAGCCGAAAGGCGGGGAGAGTTGGGGACGAAACTTAATTGAAACGCGGCTGCTATACCCCACGTGTGCTCGAGGTGATGAACGCGGGATTAGGGCGAGGCTGGGGTTTCCCATACCCAAGCTTGATAATGGTACTTTGGACCTCGTGGATATGAAATTTGATAGACGGTGCCCCTGAATGGCTCGCTGGAGCGCTAGTATAGGGGAAAGCGAAAGAGTCAGATTCCCAAGCGAATCGGGAGGTCATCCGAGCTGAATTCGATATATTCGGTGACATCCAGGTTCGCCCCCCGCTATCCGAGGAACGCCCGCCCCGAATCGAGAGAAAACAGGGTAATTCAACATCCCAAGTGCTATCAGCATGCATCGCAGGAATTTCGGATATGCCCCTTTCCGCAGCGGTTGTGAGGGGCAGTATCACCGTTCCTCCCAGTCGGGATCTAGCCTCGATCTTCGATTGAACGGCCGCTGAGCTGGTGGGCGATCTGCTCTTCATGATAACTGAGTATACCGAGGTGTACACCCGCGCGGTCGAGACCTAAGGAGAAGAAAGTCTTATGAACCCATCCTGGAACCTTCAACGTTCCAGCATCTTGAAAACATAAAAAGAGTGTTCTTAACAGTACACCACCACACTGTGGCAGTGCTCTACCTCCCCGCGCCCTCCTGAAACATGCTTCTCCAGCTTCAGTCTGTCTCAACGATTTGAGACCTCTTGAGACAAGTTAGGACTGGAGTCAGCCCTAAGCGCAAAACAAGCGAATAAAAACAACTAAAACCTCGGCAGATAGATCGATCTGCCTAATCCACTTCGTCGCAAGTCGCAGACATGATAAGATCAAACGTTTTTGATGGGTTTTGACGCAGCTAGGTGGTTGATGGTGAGGGTGAGGCTTGTGAAAAGGCAATCTTGGTAGATCTCAGGAGATGTTTGGGTGGAGGGAGGAGAATCGGAACCACCTTAGTCCGACAGTCTTTCTACTATGAGGGCGGGTTTGATCACTTTCATACTATAGCAGACAAGTCGAGAGGTTCGAAGAGCCCATCTGATAAAAAAATTGACCCTTGCTCCACATGATACGAGAATGGTCTGGTCTTCTACGCTCGGGAAGTCCGCGTCCCGAAGTTCGTTCGGTTCTCTACAATGATTTGAAACCGTTCCAGCACTTAGCTACGACGTAGCTATTCTCACACTGCGAGTAAGCCCGATTTGTGGCCAAGAACGTAGTGCAATGGTCAAGCAAGAAGATATCAAACTCCCTTGCTAGAAAGGCTTCCGTTCGGGAGGACTGAGGAATATATAAAGAGCCCCTCTCAATGGAGTTGTTCGCAATATCTCTCGATTATTCGCATTCCAGCGAGCCCTATCGATCTAACCATCTTTTAATCCCTTATTGTTTAAGTGTCTTTTCTCCATTTAATTTCCTGCAGGCTCAGGATGCATTGCTTCACCATTTATCCTTTGGCAGTTATCGCGTTGGGAAGCCTTGTTGCTGGACATGGAGCAATTGTCGCAGCCACGGGTGACAAGGGTGGAAAGGGAATGGCAATTGGCAGTATGTGAAAGACGCTCGCCCCCTTGGTCGTTGCTGTAGAAGCTAAACGGTGCAGTCGATACTTCCACCCCTCGAGATGGAACGGACGATGAACCTTTCCAACAAGACACCACCGTCTTCGAAGGTGACGCCGAATTTGCTTGCGGGGAAACTGATCAGGTAAGTTGGATGTGGCTACTCCCACACCCAAGACCTCGACTAACGAACGCAAACCCCAGACCTCCGAAAACGACGCCGTCAACGACATCGAATCAGGCGTCGCAGACGTGATGGCGAACGCTGGCAGCAACCAGCTCCCGCAAATTAGTCAGGGAGGCGAAGTGCGCATGACCCTTCACGAAGTCAATTCCGATGGTGGAGGACCGTATGTTTGTATGATTGATGCGACGGGGACGGGGCAGAACTGGGTTGCTATGGAGGTTACCCAGCAGGTTCCTGGTGACGATGGGGATAACGATGAGGGGGAGGCTACCGATTTTGTATGTGTCCTGTCCCGACCCCTAACAAGGAATGGTGTTTGTGTGAAGGAAGGGTTGCTAATTGTTTCCAGCCTCTCACTGCAGCCGTGGCTCAGGATCAGACTTGCACAGGGAACGTGGCAGGTCAGCAGGGTGTATGCATGGTTCGATGCCAGAACCCTCAAGGCCCATTTGGCGGCTGTGTACCGGTGCAAATGAACGGCAATGCCACTGCAGTGGCTAACCCGAAAATGTCCGAGACCGGTGGTACGGCGGAAGACGATATTGATGCCATTGTTGATGCTGCGGAAGAAGGTCAGGCTAGTGCTGAAGAGTCGGATGATTCTAGTGAGGATCTGTTTGATAGGTTGATGAAAAGGAAGGATAGGAAGGTGAAGAAGGCGATGAGGGCTGCGAGGAGGAACCTCCGAAGGAAGGAGCGGAGGGAGGCTAGGAAGGCGAGGAAGGCTGAGAAGAGAAATCAGTTGGTGTGAGGTGTAGGGTTGTTTGTATCCTCAAATGCGGCATGGCTGAATAAAATAGCAGACATGGATCAGTAATGGGGTGAACAGTGATGTGTTGAACAGTGATGTGATGATGGGGCCGTATAGTTAGTTATCTCAGGATGGAACTCAAGCAATATAATTTATGTTCCTCTGGAAATCGCTGTGCATTGTTCAATATGTTCGTTTATCCATTTATTTCTCGCTGCAGATGAAGCTTACCGAATGGTTCTGCCTCTATGAAGGTACTATCTCTCTAATCAACAAGAATTTTGCTCGAAAGATCCTCATAATGATCAAAGAAACCCTGGAACAACCTAATCGCATACTCAACATCCTGCGTACCGCCCGTCTCACGGATGCTGTGCATGCTCAGCTGCGGGTTTCCAATATCCAACGTCCTGGCCCCTAAAGCAGCGGATAGCATGGGTCCGATAGTGCTTCCACAGCTAGAATCATTGCGCACGACGAATAGCTGAAGTGGGACACCCTTTTCGCTAGACGTTGCGGTCTTGCCTGCAACTTGTTGGAGGAGTACGATTCCGGGGGAGTTGGTGGCATATCGGGCGTTTGCGTTTACCTTGATAACAGGGCCCTTGTTCATTTCTGGGCGGTGGTCGGGTTCGTATTTGAATGCGTAGTTGGGGTTGACGGAGTGGGCCATGTCTGCTGAGATGAGGAAGGATGTTGAGAGACTCTGCTCGTAGGCAGTGCTTACGTCCAAGCCACGGTCCTCCGCTGATGATGGGAGGACGGAAAGACGGCGGAGGACCGCGGGGAGAGCGTTGGAATCGGCTCCCTGGGCGGTCCGGCTACCGATTTCCTCGTGGTCGAAGAGGGCGATGAGGCGAATTGTCGAATCCTCGTCCAGCGCAGATTTGTCTGCAACTGAGTCAATTAGACCACGGGTTGCACAGAAGGACATGTTAAGATTGTCGAGGCGAGCTGAGAAGATGAACTCGTTCAGGAGGCCACCAAGGCATGCCTTCTGGGTATCGTAGAGAAGAACCTCGAAGTCGAGGACATCCTCAGGATTTGTCTTCAGTTCAGAAGCAATAAGTTCAATAAGATAGGGGTGATGACGGTCCTTTAATGTCTTGAGAGGTGCGAAAGCGGTACTGCTAACATCACCCTGGGATTTGTTCTCTGTTGATGGCTTGGATGGATCTTCACCGATTCTTTCTAATTCGGCCGCGACAAGACCAGCAATAGGGAACAGTTGAGTTTCCTTATTGAACGAGAAGTTTTCCTGTCGGTCGAGATGAATGGCAAGGGTTGGGATACGGAGAACTGTAGCGGTTAGCTATTGGCCCCGGGCACGAAGAGGTCGCAAAAAAGCGCGGCCTGGGTCGGACGACTTACTTGGGCGATCGATATGAACTAGCTTATGTTCTACGGTGCCATCTTTGCCCTTCACCATAACCCTTCCCGCAATGCCAAGATCACGGTCGAACCCTAGGCCAGAGATTAACTCTTGTCATCCTCGAAAGGTATGGTTTCCATACAAGTATGCCAAATTCCTCCACCATAGGTTTCGACTCCAACTTGGACAAATCCTTCCCCACGCTTCTTGGAGACAGGCTTTATTCTCAAGCAAGGAGAATCTGTGTGGGCACCGACCATGGAGATCGAGTTCCCGGGCTATATGCATTTATTTCTCAGCGACCGATTTCCGGGCTGAGGCCAGTTGTCCTAGAGTCGACCCACCTGCCACTTCTTGCCAATCGCGAAGGCAATAATCGTAGAGCCATTTCGGGTGAGGTAGTACTTCCCACCAGGTTCACAGGTTGAGGACCAAGAATCCCTCTCCTACAGTATGGAGGATATCGCAATTAGCGGTAAATTCCATGCGAGTGTAGTGTAAATAACGTGGATGTTCCCAGGAATGTCTAACCCTAATCTCCTTAAAACCAGCGTCGGTGAGAAGCTGGCGGGCGGATGCCACAGCATGGAATGCTAACAATCACCGATCAGTAAGGAAAGCATGGAAATCCATATATCGTGGAGTATTTACGAGTGGGGGATGCGTTGACGAAGGACAAGAACTCCGCAGCATCTTTATTTTGTCCCAAATCGGCCATCTTTGCAGGCGATATGTTTCGTCTACCGTTACTAAATTGACGTTGTAAGAGTGAAGTGCGGGATTGTGAGGGTTGGGCGACTGTCATGTGGGAGTTGTTGTGCAGACGAAAAGCCACACGGTGGTGGTGATGCGGAGCGAGTCGAGAACAGCGGCTGAGTTGCAGCAAGCAAGTACTCCGCAGTCGTGAGCTCATGAAGTGGCCAGACAATCGAGTCAGCTGTGGTTCAGTTGAAGAAATGCCTGAGGTTGAGTTGACTCTGTGCGATGTGTGGAGAGTTGATGCTGTTGGATCTCCGTTCTCCGACTCCAAGCGTTGAGTGGAAATCCCCACGCTCTTCGGATCAACCCGAGTTTGACAGCGGGGATTAAAATGCTGAGGAACCAAGCAGGGAGTCAGGGGCTGAAGAGTCAAGTCTCAGGGTTCATTTCTTTGATTCTGATCGAATCATTCAGCTTATGTTTCGCGTCTACCAAACAGCTTTACTTTCAGAATATCAACAAGACAGCTTCACTTAACCGCGTCCATGAGTTTGTTATTGTTTGAGGTCGCGCTGTTCTGTTTTGATCAAATCGCCAGATGGGATGTCGACAACGCGAAAATGTCAACATCGTGAGCATGCTTCATTCTTCTTCACCCACTCCCTTCATCAACGGAGGAATGCCTGAATGAATTCTGACCTTAATACACGAGCGCATTCGACCTCATCGCCGTTAAACTGTGTAGAAGAGATTCCACGTGATGTTGTTGTTTGAAGCAGTACAAAAGTAGTTTAGCGTGTATACGCGAAAGCATGGAACAACCTTTTATCCGATCCCTTTTCGACTATCCCGATCGGGAATTGAAGTTGAAGGAGAAACAAAGACGAAGCGTGAGACAGCGAGAGAGAAAGATAGATAGACGGAGACAGTGAGTTGGGAGAAGATACACCGACATCACTTCTTCTTCTCCACCTCTCACTCTCTTTCACATCCTGTTTGTGTTCTCTCTGTTTGCTTCTTTCCCGTGGTCGACCGACCCCCCCAGCCATCTCAGATTTCGCTAGTCAACACAACATAGCTTGATTGCGATAGTTACCGTGCCGACGCCGTATCAATCATCACCACGACCATTTCGACAACGTGGAATTTCAGGCAGAGATTGTGCGGCAGTGAGGTCTACTGAATGAGAAGGCCTGCTGCATTGTTTCTATATGAACAATCACCTTCTACTCACTTCCGTACCTCTGTTCACATCACCATCGACCCCGTTCACCTCCACCCCCCTATCTCCCTTCCTACCTGACCAGGACAACACACAACGTCGCATACAAACATGGCAGACTCAGAATCAGATCAAAAGGCGCCGAGCCCTATAGAGCTTATTGAGACCACTGGAAATGCCGAGAAAGTTACCGCGATGAAAGCTTCAAATCTGGTCTCCCCTCCCGGTTCAAGGACCCCACCTGTAGCGGCAAGCAAACGATCTTCTTTACGGCCAGATCCCGTCAGCGATAAGAATCAAAGGCGATCGGAATCGGTGAACGCAGATGCCCTTACGAAAGCTCTGAAGGAGTTCGAAGAAGCCGGTCGGCAAAGAGAAAGGACCCCGGGCACAAGTCCCAGTCGGAAGCGACAGAGAGTGTATGGTGACAGGTTAGTAGCGGAAATTCCCCCCGGTATTGCACTTTCGGGTGCTGCTTTGCGAGGATCTCATGGTGTTATTTCGATATTGCGATCGCGCGAAACAAATCGGGAATCTCGGGTCTAACAAGCTTGTGTTCAGATTTATCCCCAATCGCGAAGGTCAAGATCTCCAGGCTAGCTTCAGTCTCTTACATGAAGGCGGATGCCCAGCAACTCCGTCCAAATCAAAACGGAGGGCCCCCCAAGGGGAGCTTCATTTCCAAAAATGTTTGCAATACCCTATCCCTTGAATCATTTTGGATCGGATTTTTAACATTCCAAGCAGCCGAGGAAGCAAATCGAACCTACTCCCGTGTCCTCCGAAGCGAATTCTTCGGAGACAGTATCCCCCAGGTCGCACCCGATACCGTCTCTCCAGATCCGATATCCGGACATTCAACAACGATCCATGATCCGTCTCGTGCGCGAACCCCACCATCCCGAAAATCCGCTTCATCTCTACCACCAGCGAGTGGTACTCCTTCGACTCCTCATAAAAATCTCTTTACCTATATCTCCCCACGACACGCTTCCGGTCAACCGACACCCTCAAGAACTCCGCATGGCATTCATGGGCCGAATTTAAACGTCAGATCCGAATTATATAGTTCATCGCCAATCCGCTACAATAGCCAACAGATCCTCCAAAGTCCTCGGAAACAATCTAGATACGTCAACCGCGTACCGTTTAAAGTGCTCGATGCGCCAGAGCTGATAGATGATTTCTACCTTAATTTGGTTGATTGGGGAAGTTCAAATATATTGGGTGTTGGATTAGCGAATTGCGTATACATGTGGAATTCACAATCAGGGAGAGTCACACAACTCTGCGAATTGGAAGGAGACTCGGTGACTAGCGTGAGTTGGATTCAAAGAGTAAGTTCTTTCATCCCAAAGCATACTTTTTATCCCGTTTGGAGTCTAATAGAGATGACAGGGGACACATGTTGCTATCGGGACAAGTAAAGGTTTTGTCCAAATTTGGGATGCGGAACATTGCCGCCGTTTAAGGACCATGACAGGCCATACCGCCCGTGTTGGTGCCCTAGCGTGGAACGACCATATTTTGACGTCCGGATCGCGAGATCGCTTAATATACCATCGAGATGTCCGCTCACCAGATCAATTCCTCCGTCGTCTCTCTGGTCATAAGCAAGAAGTTTGCGGGTTAAAGTGGAACACTGAAGACGGCCAACTTGCTTCCGGTGGAAACGACAACAAACTCATTGTTTGGGACAAGCTGCACGAAACCCCTCTTCACCGCTTTTCAGACCATACTGCAGCTGTCAAAGCAATTGCATGGTCTCCACATCAGCACTCACTTCTCGCATCTGGCGGAGGAACAGCCGATAGGACGATAAAGTTCTGGAATACCTCGACTGGTCAGCAGATCAAAGAGGTTGACACAGGAAGCCAAGTTTGCAATTTAGCTTGGTCCAAGAACTCCGACGAAATCGTCAGTACTCACGGGTATAGCCAAAACCAAATCGTAGTCTGGAAATACCCACGAATGGAGCAGGTCGTGTCCCTCACCGGCCACACTTACCGTGTCCTATACCTCGCCATGAGTCCCGATGGCCAAACCGTCGCTACTGGTGCCGGTGACGAAACGCTGCGATTCTGGCGTCTTTTCAACAAGAAAGGGCTCAAAGATAATGGACGTAGCGTGAGTAAACTGGCTGAATGGGGAACTATTCGATAAGTTCCCATGACGGTACACGGCACGGCACACTCTCGGTCAATCAAGATTGTATTGACAAAACACACGAAAATAACGATCGGCGAACCCCTTGATAATAATTCTCGCATCGCCCATTGATCTTTTAACGACTCTTCTTTCTTCACCCTCGAAAACTCCTCCTACATTGGTCGGTACTACAGGCATGAAGCATGGCGTTACTGTGCATTTGCAAACCGGGGTTTGGTCTTTTTTTTTGCGTTGACGAAACTTTTCTAGCAATGGCGATGGAGGCTTTTAAATGGTCACTTTTTTCTCTTCTTTTCTCTTCTCTTTTTCTGCGGACGGATGATGAACGGTTAGTTGGCTGGTGGACTGGTCGGTCGGTCGGTTGGGAGCGTATTGTGCGCGTTGTTATACCCCTAGGGCCTAGGATTTGGGAAAAGGGGTGGTGGCAATCGCGTGCGTTTATTTTATCAACTTTTTCTTCTCTCTTCGATTCTTGTGCATTCTCCTCTTTTTTTCCAACTTGATTTGTTTGTTTGACTTGTTTTTTTCTTCTTTTTTTCTAAAAAGATACTCTATTTTGCTGGGACTGGGAAACTTTACTTTATGAGCCATGAATGGATGGGTAGGCTGGGTGGTTTGGGTCGGGTCGGGGATGGGAAATGGTAATGGAGAACTAGATGGGATTGGGGGAGGGTGGTGCTTCTATGGATGCGATATGTAGATTTGGCCCGGGTGGATGGCTCGTTTTGAGCTATTTGTGTTAATATATTCATGAACTCTGCCTTTATTTTCCCTGTACCAATGATTGTGTTCAGTAAGCTGATTGTGATATGCGTTGTGACTTGCATATATTTGCCGTACGCTTTTTGGGTTGATTACGAGAAGCGGAACAATGCAACCATGTTTTCACTTATCATTTAGGGGGGCGCAAGTTGGAGATACAAGATACACGCTACATTGCATTACATAGAGTAACTATAAGAACATCTAAATCACAAAAAAGGAGCGCTATTCCTCCAGACTCTGGACGAATATACAACTTTATTTAAAGGGGTCATGGACCCCTATAAAACCAGGCTTCCAGGGTTGACCTGAAGCACCGTCTTCACCCTTTCCAGAAAGACCTTCGCACGCTTCTCCTCGCCCTCGGGGACCGTAAGACTGAAGACGTTGATTGCAGAGTCTCCAGAAGTAGTTATTCCCGATTCAATGGCCTTCGGTTGCCCCGTGGGTTTCCGCGGCGATGAGGGCTTACCGGAGAGTATGTCGATGATATCTGCCTTCTCGACTTTAGCCTCTGTGGACTCCGTCACTGGGTCAGTAAGGTCGGCGTTGATGTCCGGCATAAAGTCGCCTCTCGTCGTTGATGATTCGACCGAGCTCTGCGCACCCACGAGCTGTTCGAAGAGCTCATCTGCGGATGGCGTGGTGTTACGAGAGCGGGGAAGGTCGTCGTTCGCTAGATCAGTTGCTCGCGCGAGGAATGTCGAGAGAGGGATTGTGACGCCTAGGGTCTTCTGGATTCGTCTTTGGGTGGAGAGGACGGGTGAAAGGGATACGGAGACTGAGACTTCCGTTTCCTTTGGCTGTGGGGGTAGAGGTGCTGCTGCCTTGGGCTCTTCGGGAGGTGGTGGTTTCGGAGCGGCGAGCTTGATGTTGCTCAAGTCTAGGTGTTGAAGGCTTTTGATCCGTGCTGACTGTGAAGAGGAGTAATCGGCAGGGATGGCTCCGACGTAGGAGAGCACGTCGCCTTTCAGGAGGCGGCCTTGTGGGCCGGAGGCGGGGATTTTAGGAACATCGGAGAGAGGGATGCCTTGTTCGCGGAGGAGCTGGGAGACGGATGGGTATAGCGGGTAGAATGAATTCTGGGATTGGGAGGTGGATGAGGTCTGGAGGCCTGTTTTAGATATTGTCAGCATTGGACGAAAGCCGTAGATAGATGGGGGTTCGGTGAGAAGAACGAACATCTAGTGGGGGTATGGGCACCGAGTCGTCGTCCCGGTAGTCCAATGGATAACCGATGAAGTCGAGTGCATGAAGCCATCGCAGCGGCGGGTATGGCTTCCGATTAAAGGGTTGCTTGAGCTGCGATCCCTCGTCGCCGCCAAATATGGAAACGGAGTCCGGCCGCTGTCGGAACCTTAGGCAGCCCCACGAACAGTTGTTTCTGCTAGATGTTCACCCTTTGAAAGTAACACCGGAATGGGCAGTGTATCCTCCTTCGGAACGAGTCTATGAGAAACAGCCGGAATGCGGACGAAGGTCACTGCTGCTGTTCGGAGAATCCCAAAAGTTCCTTAAGGAAGTTCCGTTGAATTTGTTGGGAGCTTCTCTTTTTCGTACGGAACATCTATTTTCCACTCTATATAAAAATGTCGATTCACTGCGACAAAGAACAATCGTCTGATCAATTGTGAATGAAGCTTTAGAGGGTACTCGTCCAAAGATAAGTAAGTATTATCTCTCTTCACTTATATCTCAATTATGTCTCTTACGCACTTTCACTTTGAACCACATCCGCAAAAATGTCTTTCGCTAACCAGACCCCTTGGTTTACAAACAGGTACGTGCTATACAATGTTTTCTAGAGCTCTTTTTGGGCGACATGCCTGTCCCCAGTTTTCACGTTGTTCCGCCTATAAACCGCCTGGACAACCTCTGCGATGGGATTCCCGGTTCTTTTCCCGTTCAAACCGATTACAGGCTCCCAAGAAGAAGAAGCTCGTACCCAACACAACAAGGACGAATACACCGAAACCCTCCCCTCCTAAACAAGACCCAACCCCCGCTACTCACTCCGTTCCTGTGCGCGAACCGCCATCTGGTGCTCGACTTGCTAGATTTGAGAACTTTTTGACGGCAAACGGAGGCAATGTCGTTCTTTTTAAAGCCCCGCCCCATGGGTCGTACATGTTCGGCGCATACTCAGTTGCCGCGTTTTGCTACGCATACGCCGGCATTAATTACTACGCCACCGCTGTGGACCCGCGACTTGAAGTGGGAAACATGGAAAAGATGCTATTCGGCGGTATATGCATAGTGATGGCAGCCATGGGAACCGTGTTTCTACTCCGCGCGTCCAGGCTGATTTCTTCCGTGGTTGCTGTCCAAACGAAAGGAACCACTCGGCTCGATATCAAAGTTCGGAGACTAGTCCCATTCTTGAAGGAACGGGAATTTTCAATCCACCCATCTCAGTTGTCCTGCACCCGGCAAGTTGTGGTGGCCCCTAAGAGTCCAAGCGAGAGAGCGGTAGACGAACTGAAAAAGGCCGAAAGCGATGCTCTTGCTCAAACGAGTTTTTTTAAGGCTCCCATCAAGAGGTCGAGTTACGCTATGTGGAAAGTGTTCATCAGCGCAAGGCGACTCTTCTCCCAGGAACATTTCGTTCACCTCAAAGTCGAGGGCAAGAGAGGCACCCTGAGAATGGACACCACCGGCGATGTCTCGAATGGCTTTTTCCTCCTTAATAATATCGTGAAGGAAGTTTAATACCCTGGAGATACCCTTCCCTACGGCCCGGGCAACATCGAAAACCCAAACCAATGTATTATTATGTCTTATCGCATACCAGCGCTGTTAAAACCTCCGACCTCGCTGTTTAATGTCTTATTATAAGTTATTTTATAATTTTTTCTCTTTACTATGGTGCTAAGACAATATATTCCAGCCAGAATGCAAACGGCCCTTTGATTCATGCCAGTAACCCTTTGTTTGGCGCCGCGGGCCCATCTCATTCCGGTTCCGGCCTTTTCGGCAATCTTCCACCCGGCAGCGGACCTATGGATAGCTTGTTTGCTAGCACGAGACATAGGTATGGGGAGCCTGGCTGGACAGTTAGACCAAAGGACGACCATTTCTCGACACCTGAAGGTGCCCAGTTCATTTTCCCGCGGGGTGAATTTAGCTACGAAGAACTAGAGGTTGAAGACCGACTGAAAATGAGGTAAGCCGAGCGATTAAGTAGTGATATCTGCTGAAACTTTGAGAAGCTAATTATTTGTCCAAGCTTTGGGATTCATCAAATTGCCGCGCCTATGGCGACAAATTCGGAACCCGAGAACCCACTCCACATGTTAGTTTCCACGTACATTATTGGGCATCGCCACAGGCTGCCTTACTTACTCTTGATAGTCTTTCTGGAGATGGGGAGATTGTCGATGTCGTCGTTGGGAGGACCGCGTCTCTTTGGAGAATCCACAAGCGCATCCTTCTCCTACACTCAGAATACTTTCGACGCGCCCTCACCGGACCTTCTGCCGACCCAAACTCCAATAAAGTGGTTCTGTCCGAGGACGACAACGAGATCTTCACCCTCTTCGTGCAGTGGCTCTACTCCCAGACCTTTACAAGCTCCTCGATTCCCGATTTACTTCGCGCACACGTCCTAGGGGACAAGCTTGGAACTCCTAAATTCCGCCAGCAGGTTCTAGAGAAGTTATACGGCCTGAACCTTCCCTCCCCCCAGATTACCGTTGAGCAAGCGCTATGGGTCGCCGACAATACGTTGCCTTCATCCATGCTGAGAAGTTTTACTATGGATACAATTGCGCTGGAGATATTGAATAGGGGTCCTGATAATTCGGCGCAGGAATTAGAGCGGTTGTCCCCGATTACCGTTGAGGTTCTTCAGTCCATGAGTTCGATCGCGAAATCCAGTATTAACGGCTGGGCCCCCAAACATGTTTCATCTTACGTTGAGCAATAAGGCTGTCGAGGATTTTGGCTAGGGCGGTCTTGAGTTTCAAATGCGATACTCCCCGCGTTTTTTCTGACTCTTGTTTCGTTTCTGGGCTAGGGTTTAGACTCCATTAGTTCCCTTCTATTAGACAATGAATTGTTCATGCCACCATTTGCTCTCAACTTGTTCACACATCTAAAGTTACTATTCAAGCTACAACACGAGCTCAAGTCTTTCAAATCTCATTCTCATACATTTTTAATATTGGATCAAGACGTTGAAAATACACGAAATACGGTTTATCAATGCCAAATCTATTTCGAGGCTCTCACTTGACGACGCTATACCCGTTTTTGAAAGTGAGCAAATGTTCATGTTAGCAGAATCGATCTACATATTATGCACGAGCGATATCTGTGAGTTCGGCGATTGAAGCCGTGATCCTGGTATACATGCGATACAGAAACACACAGCCTCTCCCTATCTGTCGCTTAGTTTCAGCTAAACATAACAAGCTCCGTTAATGGGGGGAGAGGTTGCATCAACGACTCATTCTCTAAGGGTCCAGGCAAGGGAAAGGAAGACAATCCTCGTTAACAAGGACAGCAAAAGAAGGGCAGAATATTGGCTGGAAACAACCACTCGGTACTGTTTGCGCCGAGTGTTCGGAATTACCGTTAACTTACTCTCAATTCTTCAGACAATTGGTACCCATCTCGATAAAAGTGATGATTATAAAAAGCATGTTTGCGGGGACAAGAGGGAGGAAATTATGTGTGGGCAAGGGACGGAAGAGGCTGAAAATGAGATGAGATTTCCGGACCCCAAGACGTCGTTGAGGAAGGATCTATCCGGGGTGTTCCTGAACTAGGCCGAGAAAGGCTTGTGGTCACGCGGAACACTCAGAGTCGGCATCTTGACCCGATATCACCAACGCCGAATTCTTTCCAGGGGCAGACGAGGATCCAACCAAACGCCGACATCCATTCGATAAGGCAAGTCTTAAAAAAGAACAAACATGGCAACGGTGTAGGGGGCTGAGACGGAGAGGTATCTCCTGTCAGCTCGACCCCGGCTCCCTCAAGTCTCAGGAATCTCACAACCTTTTTGCATTCAATTGCTGTTTTTGGACACTTGTCGCTACAAGTCTAGTCGGATCACGCTATGGATTTGATCACAGTGCCACGAGCATGCGGGCGTGTGAACGAAGGGAGAGCTGTGGACCAGATTGCACTCCTTCTAGGGTAATGCACTGTATTGGACGTACGGTCTATACTTAGTGGTGGTGTGAGGGATCTGCGAAATGAGATGAGATGCTACCTTCCAAATTGGACTCTTCTACAGGGTCCAGAGACGAGGCTATGGCGACGGCTGAGATGATATAAAAGTAAATCGTTTGAAAGGATCCTTTCGATGCTTAGGCCGCAATACAGCCAAGGAGATAAAAAGCGACTGCCGTCCCCCTCTGGCATTTGTCGCAACCCAGAAATCTTGTTTTCAGAGCCCCTCTACTTGCAAGAACCCCTTACTACATAATCCAGCATGCGTTCCACGCTCGCCTCCGCAGCTTCGGCTCTCTCTCTGGCCTCTCTGGCCGCTGCTCAGCTGGACAAGCCTATTATTGAGCCTGAGTTCCCAGACGGCGGGCTCGGCAGCTTGGATCAGGGTCTCGAAGACAACTTGGCGGTTCCCGGAAACACTTGGGATCTTTGGGATGCTGGTTGGATTCCCGAGGACTGCAAGACCCTTGCTGAGGCTGCCGAGTTCAACCCCCTGGACATCATCTCGTTCAACATCCAGTATGATGATTGCGAGGACCCATGGGTCATGTGCCGTCACAAGGATTCTGAATTTGACGAGCAGGCCATTGTCGACACCTTTGGAAAGCTACCGGTTCACTTCCGTTCGTTCGTTCGTCACATGATTTTCGTCCCTGGTGACCCGTCTGCCGGCAGCGCCGGAGACAACGTTCAAATGAACGGTGAGCTTGGTATCAGCGTATTCGTCCACGAGACTGCCCACAGCATGGACGGTCACGGCTTCCCCGACATCGGCGGCTTCTCCGTCAGCCAGATCTGGCTCGACGCCTACAACAACGATACCGCCGTCCCCGATGCGTACGCCCAGTCATCTCAGCAGGAGAACTTTGCCCAGCAAACCGTTGTCGCTCTTTACGACCTGGTCGTCCCCGATGGCATTGGAACCGTCCAGCCCAACTACCAGGCCATCCAGAACCAGTACACCGCTATCAAGACCTATGGCGCGGATCTTATCACCCCCGGAGGCCAATGCACTTCTCGTCTGGAGAATAGTGCCCCTGTCGAGATCGGTGCCTCTGCTAAGATGCGTTTCGGCGCCAAGCCCGATGTGTCTCTCAGCAAGAACACCAGGGTCATCAAGCCTTCCCCCATGAAGGACACTATGGAGCTCAGGGAGTTCAAGAGCGGAAAGGTGGTGGAAAAGAGGGTTGTCAAGCTCAACAAGTAGATTCTGTAGCTGCCCAGCTTGTATATATCAAACCTGTTTTAATATTCTTCTCGCTTCAAACACTGGCGATATATGTCCATGTCATATCTGTCTCTGTAGATCTCCGATGTTGACGTGTAACTATGCTCCGGAGCATAAGACCTGCATGGTATCTTATACCTCATCGGAAGCCTCGAAGGAGTTACGACCAGCGCCCTTGGATCTAGTGGGTCAAGTGATCGCGACGCTTGCCACTAATTGCTTCAAAATACGATATACCTCATCATGAAGATTCCGAGCGTGCCTGATATCGGTTGTGGTTGCAAGGGAGATGGCGAAACGGTCCTGGTTGCTGTCTGAAAGAAGAAGGGATTTGTCTGGTCCGTGCCGAATGCCAAGATACAGATCGCTTAGATCGCGAAAAAGCACGTGGTGAAGCTTCGTGTAGCGTGGTACGCGTCTATCAGGAACATGCGAAAACGCGTTAACATCACATCATTATCTCAACATTGACTACAAGACTCATTATACTCGGGAGATCTCTATCACTCGGAGACTGTTAAAATATGTCATAAATTCTTCATGAGCGCTTTGGATTCTATTTTAAGAATAGGGATTTGACATCTGATGTCACCATCATCCGCCTTTATGTCACTGTCGAATGTACCTAGTTTATGTTCTGGCGTTTATTCCATGACGCCCTGGTTTCACAGCAATGACGATGAGAGTAAAAGTGACTAACTGACTATTGGAAGTCGCTCTTGCCTCGAAAATAAGAAAGTGATGATGGTCTTTTTAGGAGAATGAGTGAAATTTCAACCGGGACCTAAAATACCCCCCAGGCAAGATGAAACCATTTAAGTCCACATAGTGTTAGAAGTGATTCTGATAAGAGGTAAACAAAATCTCTCAGTCATTTTATTTTAGTTAAGAGAAATGTACAAACCCGGAACCCGCCAACATAACCGCCTAAACTCCAAACGCAGATACCGAAAACAAAAATATGAATAGGAAAAGATCGTAAGATTTCATCACAATTTAGGGTCTTAACCCCGCCGCCAATTCCCCTCATGAGGGCCGCGAGCCTTTTTCAAAGGCTTAAGCGCCTCCGAGCGTTTACAACCCGCCGTTAAGCGATCCTCCACTTCCTGCTGAAGCTTAGACCCCTCTATCATAGCCTTCTGCCACGCGGGGCCGAGTTTTACCAATCTATCCAGCCACGCCTGGACACGCTCCGACTGATTCCGGAGTAGCTCCTTCTTATAAGTTAGAAATGTAAACAAAGCACGCTGGAAACCTTTCAATTGTGCAGGCGGCATATCCTCGAGCATTTGGGTTCGGTTAAGCTTGTAGTGAAAAAGCTCGGATAACCGTTCGAGATCGTTCCAGGCCAAGGACTCAAAATCGGGGAGCGGGTCGCCCGGGTACCAATGGCGGATAGCGGGTGCTTTTTTGCCCATTTCGCTGGCGGTGTATTGGCAGACAAGCTCTATTCCAGCGTTTGGGTCTATGTTTGCTGGGCAGGGCTTGCTGGGGTCTATCAAGAATGTGATCTCGGCGTGGAAATCACCCTCCCACGGCGGAGAATACTCCTCGGGAATAGCCGACCCAGAAGCTGAGCTGGGGGGCTGCAGAAAGTATGGATTATGTTGGGGTGGTTCCTTGGTATTTTTGTTAGCGAAGAACACGGGCATCAAAGACGGGGCCTTTCTCATCTCCATAATCTCAATCAAGGGAGCTTCCAAACATTCCCGTACTCGTTGGACGATTTTTATTTTGCTTTTCCTAGAAAAGAAGACGGAGGGACAGAACAAAAATGTACTTACATTGCATGCGCCCGTAGACGCTACGCCTGGGGTACCTATTACGCGTGGGGTACCTATTGGGTCCGCGCCGGTTGAGTTGTTGGGTGCAACATTGTATTCGGGGGTCGAGCCCTCTAGCACGTCAGCCCGAAACGGAGATACCCTGTTAGACATGATTTTTTTTAGTATCAACAACGGCTCGAGCGAGTTATTTAGAGTCAGGTCAATAAGTGTTTGTAGCTCGACGGGGTCGATCTAAATGTAAGTTAAGTTGTATGGATGTGTGAGGATGAAAGCAGAGAAGAAAAATGGATGACCTTGGGGGGGTTTATATAGCCCCAGATTATGGTAGCTACGCGCTCACCTATTTCAACGTCATGATAACTCAGAGACTCGAATGTATCGTTGGAGTCATCTATGCTCGTAGAAGCCAGGGACAATGAAAGCATATTGCCCGATCTATGACGAGTAGACGCGAAGTAGAGTCCCAAGGTAGGTACCATATCAAGTCAATGACGAGGTGACCGTATACTGGACACTGGTTTAGAGTTAACTATTTGCATGTTTCCCAAAAGGAACAGAGTTAAATTTTTTCGGGTCGGGAGAACCGGTCGGGCATTAGTGTCGCCCTGAACTCTGTCCCCTTTCTGAATATAGGGGTGGAGGTGCCCCTTGAAATAGGGTTTAGCATCGGAGGTTATCTGTATTAGCTCGTCATAGATGGAACAACCTGTGAGTAGGCTGGTAGGGTGGTTTCGAACGGGAGAAGGGGAATGTTGGAGTAAATGATAGAAACATGTTCCTCAATTAGATTGGGGTAGATATCAGTAAGTACAAGTTAGGATATAAGGCTGAAGAAAACTTTCTGTTTCTTGTCGCTTATCCCATTTCGATCCACCCATACCCAGCAAGGAAACGTGACGTCAATTCGGTAAAAGTAGATGCGTAAGGAGGAACCTAAAGAAGAAACGATGTTACACTTCCTCCGAGGAAGGGAAAGGTGAAGGGTAAGGTAGAAGGTCGTGAGCAAATCCCGTTACAATAATGAGGATTGTGATGGATAGACATCATTGGTATTTTCGGAGCTGTTCGATGTTTGTTAGAATCGTGCTGAATATAAAAAAGGGATGATGTAATGGGGTAAGGAAAATTGATGAAGAACATACATCCATCGTCAAACTCTTGCTGCTGTTGGCGCTCTGGTCTCTGTAGATTCCAACCAGTGCTTCGCTGTTCTGGAACAGACCTGTCTTCAAACTAATGACGATAAACTGCATACCAGGGGCAGCGTGGTCGCGGATATAGTTGGCAATTCGTGCGACGTTGGTGTTGTCGAGAGCGGCATCAACTTCGTCGAGAACGAAGAATGGCGAAGGCTGGTAAGAATGAACGGCGAAGAGCAGAGCAAGTGCTGCCATGGTCTTTTCACCACCCGAGAGATGTTCCATATCACGGAATCGCTTGAGAGGTGGCATGGCGTGATATTTAATACCGTCAAGGTACGGTTCATCAGAGTCTTCGATATCAAGATACCTATTGAAACATGTGGTTAGAAGGGTATTGCTACGATGCGAGAGTGTAATGAACTTACGCTTGACCACCAAGTGGATAGTTCGCACTTCTTGTTAGATCCCTGTAGATAGACCCAATCTGCTCTGAGATATGGGAGAATGCCTTGTTGAAGAGGTCAGACCGTTTGCGCATCACATCCTCGAAGTTATCCTTGGCTTTTCTAGCGCGTTTCCGGGCATCCTCGAAGTCTTTCTCTGTGCTTCGTAACTTATTCTCAACACCCTCAAGGCGTTCCATAGCACGCATATTGGGTGCCATCTTGTCGAGTTCGGTATTGAGAGATCGAACACGGTCTTGAAGTTCTTCATCAAGTTTATCATCAGACTCCTAGAAAGAATGTTAGCGGGGATCGAATTAACGTGGTATACTTGGCGGCTTACTTCTTTGAGAGAGTCCCCAAGGGTCTCGAAATCAACTTCTATGCCGTAGTCCTGTACTGTTGGTGCCTGGACGCCACTTGAATTGGGGTCTTCGTCGATATCCATCGCATCGGGGTCACCACCTTGAACCTGTACTAGATCGTCAATAGGTAGGTTATCAAGTGGCGCGGATTCTTTGTCAAGTGGAATGTCGATATCTTCCAGTTTGCATCGTCGTAATAAGGCGTAGCGACTCGACGAGTTACGTTGAATATCACCTTCCAAAGCGCTAACGGCCTTGAGGACGCCTTCGACACTCTTACTTCGCTTCTGGACTTCTCGGCGATGATGGGCTAGTTTCTCTGCTGATTGACCAAAGAGTTCCTTCTCCCCTTCGAGTTTTTCGCCTAGGAGGTCCAACTCAGCACCGAGCGTGTCGAGTTCTCCCTGGATCTTTTCCCGCTCAGCCTTGAGTTCAGCGATCAAAGTGCGATCTCTTTGATCCTGAGCCTTGAGGCCATTGATTCGATCATCGGTCGCTTGTAGCCGCTGCTTCTCGAAGCCAAGTTGATTCTCGATCTTACTCTTCTGCTTTGTAAACTCGAGTTTCTTCTGAGCAGCTTCTTGCTGAAGAGAACCCTGTTGGGCTTCATATTCCCTGATGTCACCATATCCCAAACGTCGGCAAAATTTACCGTAAATCTCGTCCTCGACACCGCCGATGGAATCTTTGAATTCTTGGATATTGGTGTCGAGGTCTTCCAAGGAGCTGGACTTCTGGAGGTATTTTGGCCGCACTTCCTTCAATTGACGCTTCGTGAAATCAAGCTCGCTGGTCTTGCTGGTAATATTTCTCTCAAGAGCTTTCAATTCCTCTTGGGCATATGATAGCCTCTGTTGTAAACCGGTCAATTCGCCTTGAAGACTCTCCTCTTCGGTGCCTTTGCGATGGCCTTTCGGAAGGTTGGCCAGGTCAGCAAGAAGTTTCTCCTTCAGCTTGTGAAGGCCTTCAACTTCGGCATCTTCCCAACGTTTGGCGTTCTGCTGGCCTGGGCCTCGTCCACCAGTCATCAGACCTCCTTTATGGATGACTGTGCCATCAAGTGTGACAGCCTTAGCGTCCACCCCCCTTTCGTAGCAAAGATATTTGGCAGTTGCTAGGTCATCGCATACGATGGCGTTTCCACAGGCATATGTGACCGCTCGAGAGACTGCATTGTCGTAGTCGACAGTCTCAATTGCAGGCCTCATACCACGGTGCATTCCTTTCAAATTCGAGTTGAAAGCCTTAACTTGGATCGTTTCTAGAGGGATGAAGGTCGCCTGGCCTGCTCTTTGATCACGCAGATGCTGGATACATTCCTTCGCCGTCTTTTCGTTGTCCACGACAATGGCGTCGAAATGACGGCCAAGAACAGTACTAACAGCCTCCGCATATTTCTTCTGCTTGGGCTTGCACAGTTCGCTGACGCGGCCCTTCACGCCAGGGAAAATGCGCTTGAGAGTGGAAATCATCTCCTTGGTCCGCAGCTGTTTCTCGCTCTGTTTCCTGCCATCGTCGGCCTCAAGGAGCTTCTTCAAGACGACTTGCAGCTTCTCCTCAAGCTCTGTTCTCATCTGGGCAACTCGAAGACGTTCTGAAGTAAGGCTGTTGAGCTCCTTCTTCTTGCGATCGATATCCTCAGACGTAGATCCAATTGTTTCCTCGATATTACTCTTGCGTTCGAGGATAGCATTCATGTCAGATTCGAGGCTTTTGATCTGCCACTCGGTGCTCTCGACCTTGCTTTTCAGGCTATTCACCGTTTCTCCATCAGTCTTTCTCTGGCGCTGGAGATTGTCAAGCTCAACCTGGTCAGCGGAAGAACGTTTGTTGACCTGCTCCTTCAGTTTATTGTATTCTTGGAGATCTTCCTCGCTCAGTTCCTTGCCGGTTTTGCTTGTCGTTTTCTTCCATTCGCTTTCCCATTTCGACTGAGCCTTTTCGATAATCTTCAGGTCTTTCTCGAGCTGTTTTGCGGTGGCAGATTGGGTATCACGTTCCTTAGTTATTTCTGCAATTCGGTTGGCGTACTTCTGGATCTTATTCTCCGATATGCCGATCTTTTCGTCCACCGGAACGAGGGAGTTGGTCATATCCTCGATATCCTTCTCCTTTTTCTTGATATTCTTTTCGACCTTGGCGACATCCCGGCCAACCTTCGCATGGTCCTTTTTCGCTTCCTCGAGGCTTTTCTCGTATTTCTCAACACCGCGGCGATATTCTTTCAACTCGTCCTGGTGTTTCCGAATTTCGTCGCTAGATTCTTCGATCAAACGCTGGAAATGAAATAGCTTCCAAAGGATATGTGTGATGATGGCCTGGTCACGCTCATCGGCTTTCCGGGCGTAGTTGTCGGCCTCTCTCTTTTGCTCTTGGTACTGCTTAATTTCCGAATTAATCCCACGACGCCGATTAAGTTGAAAAGCCTGGTGCTCAGACGCCTCTTCCTGTTCGACCTTCAGCTTTTCGTACTCAGCCTTGTATTCGAGACTTCCGGAAATCTGCTCGATCAACCTCGTCAGATCCTTTGGTGATTGAGACGCGATAGCTTCCACGTCTCCCTGAAAAACGAGGAAGTTGCGCGCTTTGATCAAGATGTTCTCCGCCTCCAAGGCTTCATTGTATTGCGTCGCAGTAACGATGCGATTGTTGATCCGGTATTCGCTAACGCCTTGACTTGTGATCGAGCGTCGCCATTGTTGCTCCTCACCGGCATCATCTTCGTAAACTGCCATAACCCAGGCGGTTTTCGGATCATTGCGCTCTGCTGGTTCCTGGGAAGCCTCGACATCAGAGCCCGCATCGTTATTGGCGCCTCCATCCGCGCCCTCTCCATCCACCGTTGCTGAGCCATCGCCGTTGATTTTGGAAGTGCGCAAGACGCGTCCTCTATAAACTAAATCGCGAAGGTGGGTAGATCGAAGGTGGGATGATTTGATTCCGAGGACGAAGGAAATTGCGTCCATACTAGCTCTCTGTTAGTCTCATCTTTGAAGAGAAGGCAGGCGTGTGACCAACGAATTGGATTTTCCGGAGCCATTGGGCCCAATAATCGAAGTGAAGTACGCATCGCCGAAGAGAAGGGTGTGATGACCCTTATAAGACTTGAAATCTAAGCGCAAGGCTGTTAGTACAATTCGGCCGTAAAATGAGGCGCGAGTTCCATACTGTATAGCTCAAGTCGAATCAGCTTCCCCATCTTGGAAATGTTAGGACCCGTCAGGCCCGAAATTCAGGTCAAGCCAGTTGATGTTAAATCAATGCGACAAAAGAGAGTGAGATCGGTTGAAGGGTTCTGATCGCGTAGCTGTCGCGAAGTAATGGAAGTGAAGTCGCCCTCCTTCGGATGATTTCGCGATCTCTCCGTTGCCACGTCGTGAGGTGATTGTTCTGGTCGTCTTCTCCCTTCAACCCTTCAGTTCTGCCTTCCCTTTATTATTGGAATCGCGTCGTCTTTGCGTCAAACGCGATTGAGAGCCGCTTCTTGGCATGTGCACGTTAGGTCACGGGAAATGTTATATAATCCAAAATAAGCTTGTGTGCGTGTGAGCCAATCACGTGTCGTCTACCTTGAGCTTTTGACCCCCTGACCAGATTAGATAGACCAACCATCCGCGTTGAAGCGACCACGTACAAGAAGAGCTCCAACTTTCTGGAGACAAAGAGTTGATGTCGATGCGCACAACAACCACGAGGTTTATCAGAAGTCACAACCTTCGTGGGTCATGATCAGGTTGCCGAGTGAGGGGATTTACTGCCTGTTCAACTCTTTTATTACTGCGATACCCGTATCGTAGCTCTCCCTCTTGGACTTTCTCTCCAGAGGTTTCAGGGAATACGCTCTGCTATCTTGGACTTGATTTCTTAATTTTAAGGTAACATACGACCCTTGATACCTTGCCTGCAGGTTTTCATTTGCTGATATTTACGCTGTGGTAGTTTACTTGCCCTTGACAATAACCGGAACGGAACACAAGTTTGATACTACCAGCCGCCATGGCGGAGCCAGTACCTGCAGCGAAGAGCGAATCGGAACGGTCTAGTGGTGACAGCGATTTAACGCCAGGGTCTTCTTCCAACTCGATCGCCGAAACAGCTGAAGTCAGCCCACTTCTTTCTCCCGTAAACGATGGCGACTCCTCTTTCTCCTCTCCCACTGAGCATTCAAGAACGCCGTCGTTCAGCAACAGCAGTTCCTCCTTCCAAGAAGATTGGGAGACGTTTCCACCCCTTGATAAACTTACTGTCTTCGATGTCTTAAGCAACTTGGCGTTACCACAGAAGCTGGAAAAGTGGCAGAATACCATAACTGCACAGAAAGAGAGGGTTAAACGGCAGCGGGAGAAGCTCAAGTCAACGAGTCAAAATGCCAAGGATCGCGTTGTGGGAGAATGGCGCAGACGAGTTCCATCGTCAGAGGAACAGCTGGATAAATACCGGAAACGCGTGAGGGTGTCTGTGGATCGGCTAGGAACGCAGTGGAATGCCACCGCTACAGTTACCCTTCGGGAGAAAGTGGCATTTATTGCTGGTGTACTCAACATCTTTATCAGCGGGTACCTGATCGGTGCCTATCCCGAATACTTCTACCTCTGGTATACCGGACAGCTGCTCTTCTTCATGCCCATTCGGTACTACAGGTACCACAAGCGTGGCTACCACTACTTTCTTGCGGATCTTTGCTACTTCGTCAACTTTCTGGCTTTCCTGAGCTTCTGGATATTTCCGAATTCGAAGAGAGTGTTTATCAGCACATACTGTTTGGCATATGGAAATAATGCTGTTGCGATTGCTATGTGGCGGAACTCCATGGTTTTCCATAGCTTGGATAAAGTGACGAGGTAAGCTATACATTCCATGCTCTTGGTGAATGACAATGCGCTAACATGGGGATAAACTAGTCTTTTTATCCACATCATGCCTCCCGCTGCACTCCACTGTCTTGTTCACTTAACTTCGCGTGAGGTCCTGCAAGAGCGCTTCCCAGCAGTTTACGACATCAAATACAGTCTCCCTGGCTCGCCCGAGCACTATTCACTCGGTGCGATGATGATCTGGGCTACGGTACCATACGCTGTCTGGCAACTGTCTTATCACTTCCTTATTACGGTTCGCCGCAGTGACCAGATTGCGGCTGGCCGTCCGACTAGCTTTACGTGGTTGCGAAGGTCTTACGCGAAAACTTGGATTGGGAAGATTGTACTCAGCCTGCCTGAATCCATGCAGGGAACTGCCTTCATGTTCATCCAGTACATATATGCGCTGTTGACCATGATCCCCTGCCCTCTTTGGTTCTGGTACCGGTATGCTAGCGCCAGCTTCCTTGTTGTGGTATTCGTCTGGAGTATTTACAACGGAGCTACCTACTATATCGACGTGTTCGGGAAGAGATTCCAGAACGAGCTGGAACAATTGAAGAAGGATGTTGCCAAATGGCAGTCGTCTGTGGATCCTATGAGCCCCGTCCTTGGACCAACGCCCGATACTGAGAAAACACAATCCCAGCCTGCCCTATCGGCTGTCTTGACGGAAACTTCGCAGAATCTCGCCGAAGACGGTATCCCCAGCGCGGACCCGAAACCAGGTTCCACAGGCGTCGATGGAACTTCGCCGGGTGCTGCTACTTCGAGTACTTGAAGATACGGATGATGTTATGCCCCTTTTCCACATCGTTTCTGTTTGCGTTCTCAAGATTCACCATTTTAGCTATCGTCCCTTATTTTGCAGGCGAGCGTGTTGCTATCGTGCTTCAATGGACGGAAGGGTCTGTATCTAGCGACCAGCGTGTTGTTTGGATCTCTTATCGGTTGGGTGGCGTTTTTTATTCCCATTCTCGTGTCATAGCTTCTCCTTACACGCTTTCCTAATAACGATAATACTATCTTTCAGTCATCGGGCTTTCAGTCACTCGCTTGGTATTGGTTCAGGTCGCAGGCGTATTTTGCTGTTCATAATATTCAATTTTTTTTATATATCACCCTCATCATCTCTTGATATAGTGGTCACTTCATCTGATGCTCAGGAAAGAACCGATTAAAAGCCTCAAGTTCACTCTCCCCTTCTCTCTCCCCATCATCACCAAACTCATCTCGGGACCACTCGGAGTTTCTTCATAAAAACTCTGATGACGTTCTGCAAGAAATTTGCTCCGCTCCGCCCCGGACAAACCAATGATATCCGATGGTTGAGAATCCCGAAGGCAAGCCGAATCTCGGATTTTTCGATAGTGAGACGGAATTACTTTAATCCACTCAACATCAACCAGCACGCAGATTCCAACTCTGAGAAGTCCGCAAACTGAACAACATCTTCCCCTGGAGTGTTCTTCAATCTTGCTTCTCGTATTAAATTATCTAGAGCCTTTCACCGCACTGAATAGCTTCGCCCTTCTTCAAATCTTTCGTCTGTTAAATTTTGGTCCCGTCGAAATATTTCACTACCCTTGACGGACCATAAGCCTTGGCGACTCCCTCCCAACTATGAGGTCGGTCAGTTTGGCGCGCAGAGCTTCTGCGCAGCGAGCGACACTACCTGGTGGTAAGTATTCCGAACCCCCTGTTCTATGATATATCTATCAAATCTAATAGATCGGTAGCACGAAGCCAACTCTCCGGAAGCCTTCGGCCCTCCACCATCTCCAGAGCAGCCCTCCTATCGGGTAGGGGAAATCTCCCACATCAAGTCCGAGCACTCGCCATTCTAGTACCGCAGCAGCGACGAGGGTATGCGACGGAGCCTTCGACGTCGTCTAATTCCGGCGGTCCTTCGTTCCCACCTCCGGGGTTTGACGCAGAGAAGGCTAAGCAGCCACTGACGGAAACCGAACAGAAGATTGATGCTGGGAAGGATGCTGTGAAGAATGCTAGCCAACCCGCTGTCTCAACCAATGCAGCAGCTGGTGTGGCCAAGTCCAAGATTGACCAAGCCGCTTTAGCCGAATTAGACAGTCGGAAAGAGTCGGAGAAGAAGGTTGAAGAGAAGAAGGAGGCGAAGAAGCTTACTATTGGGCAAAAGATCAAGAAAGAGGTTCAACATTATTGGGATGGGACAAAGTTGTTGGCGACAGAAGTCAAGATTAGTTCTCGGCTTGCGTTGAAAATGGCGGCTGGTTATGAGTTGAGTCGAAGGGAAAACAGACAGGTTGGTGCATCTTTGCTTATCTCCCACCTCAGGGTATTCTCGACTAACAATTTGTAGCTCCAACGGACTGTTCAGGATTTGGGCCGACTAGTCCCTTTCTCCGTCTTCCTTATTGTCCCATTCGCCGAACTGCTCCTTCCTGTTGCCTTGAAGTTGTTCCCCAACCTTTTGCCCAGCACATACGAGGGCCAGAAGACGCGTGAAGCGAAGGCAGCAACCCTCCAAGTTACACGTGGAGAAGTTTCTTCCTTCCTCCGAAACACACTCCGAGAGACTGGTCTCCCAGTCAGTGCGATAAATGCGAGGAAGGAAGAATTTAGCGAGTTCTTCCGAAAGGTGCGGGCGACCGGTGAATCCCCTTCGCAGGAGGATGTTATCAAGGTCTGCAAGATCTTCAAGGATGATCTCACCTTGGACAACCTTTCTCGACCACAATTGGTTGGAATGTGCAAATACATGAACCTTAACACTTTCGGTACCGATGCTATGCTTCGCTACCACGTTCGCCATCATATGCGCCAGATCAAACGCGATGATAGAGCTATCTCCTTCGAAGGCGTTGAGTCGCTTTCCGTCCCCGAGCTACAGATGGCCTGTGCCTCCCGCGGCCTCCGCACTCATGGTGTTTCGCCAGCACGCCTCAGAGACGATTTGTCGATGTGGCTTGACCTCCGCTTGAAGCAAGGTGTTCCGTCCACCCTTCTTGTATTGAGCAATGCATACATGTATACTCAAGTCAAGGAGTCTGAGATCTCTTCCCAGATCGACGCTCTCCAGGACGTGCTTTCCAGTATCCCTGAAGAACTCTTCCACGAGATCGAGCTTGAGGTTCACAACGCTGAGGGCGCTGCTACCAACAAGCAACGTCTCGAGGTCCTCAAGGAACAACAGGAGTTGATCGAGGAGGAGAACGAACAGAACACCGAGAACGAGGAGACTGGTGTTGCGCCACCCAAGGACGACGCCGATATCGATGAGAAGGAGGAGGCAAAGGCGGAAGCCTCTTCCAAGCAGGCCGAAGAGCAGCAATCATCCGATAGCGCCGAAGCTCCTAAAGAAAAGGCCGAGGCTGACCAGCAGAAGGAACGCAAGGAATAAACATCCATTCTCTTACGAGCTACCCTGGGTGTGGCTTTCCCATCTGCTGGACAAGCTGGTAATGACTCTTAAAGACGATGATATTTTCCTGTTTTAACCTGTCATTTCTAACACTTGTCATTCCTTGACTTCCCTTCTTTTTTTTTCTTTGCTCTTTCCCATGTCTATAAAGCGATCATCCTACCCTTTTTTACATATATTGTATTATTAACTCCAGACTCCTTTCTCTCTCTCTCTCTCTTCCATCTCCCTACGCTAGATTTCCGATCTTCCATCTCACCCAAATGGACCAAGGAATATGACCAAGAAAGCAACATACAAATCTAATACTTCCTTTTTGAGGGGGGTTCAGGCCAGGTTGGGTAGGGTTTTTGGGTGCGCCGGTTTTTCGGTGGCTGGTTCATTTGGCGTGTGCGTTTTGTTTTTGAATTGATATAGAATATAGAACACATTTCGCTTCGAATCTATTTCCTTTCTATCTCGGAGTTATATTTTGTTATCTTTGTGGATTCAACTCCTGCTGGTAGGTGCGTTAAATTAGGGGACTCTAGGATTTACTGATCGGGGGGTTCCCATAGGGTTATTATATATTTATTTCTACTACGGGAGGGATTAGAACTTGAGAGAAACCAGCGGCTCTTTTTCGACAATAGACGAACCGTTAACCCCAAGTCGGGCCCCAGAACCCTTAGAACTCCATGTTGACTGCCTTATTTCCCTCCTATTGCTCTTAAGGATACTGAAGGAAGATGTTGACAGAAGATCGGTCTTCATCGCCCCGAACTTGGAGCCAACCACAACCACAAGCCAACCTCGGCAAATAGCCGTACGAGGAGCCCGCGCGACAACCTGTTCCCCAATAAGCCACCACCACAATGCGGCCCGAAGATTTCACGAAGCAATATAAAATGGAGCTGCATCTCCATGGACTAGGATGATCAAACAGGTCTTTAGATGCCTATATCATAGCAGCTCTGCATTTAAGCCTGCGGTAATGGCTCCGTTATCTCCGGCTTCGGCGGTGAGTACATGTGCGCCCGCGCCCGCGTCTGCCATTCGGACGACTTGACTTTGTGGAAACGGTAGACTGATGGATGCTGCAAGTAGAAAGCGATCGATAGGCTTAGAGGATATGTTCCTCCGCCGACTAGCTATACGTCCGTGCCGCTTTCTCGTCAGGCGGCGGTGTTGATATTGCTGTTCGCTGATCGGAGGGGTGACCTCCGGGTTGTTCTCACGCTGAGGTCGAATACGCTCAAGTCATGTATGGGTTCAGCATTCTCAATAGCATAGGGAGATACAAGCCTCCGCTATGGTCCAGAACGCGCAGGCCCGCTAACATTTGTCTACAAAACAGACCCTGGCCAATCCGCTCTCCCGGGAGGTATGTGGGAAGAACCAACATTTCTCGGGTACAAATTTACTAAAACGGAAATAGGCAAAGCGGATTCAGTATCAGAAACTGCGTTCGATACAGCCCGCCGAGAAGCACACGAAGAGATCGGCCTCCCAAACAAAGACTCCGAGCTACCCCGCCCCTTCCGCGTAGAGCACCTTTGCGAGCTTCCTGCCAACCTTGCTAGAACCGAGCTCGTCGTTCGGCCGTGCGTTGCGCTCTTACATGCTTACGATGAGGCGACGGGTAAATCTGCGGATCCAGAGGTTTCTCTTATACCGCGGCTAGATGCGAAAGAGGTCGCGGCCGTTTTTACGGCTCCATTTCATAATTTCTTGATGGAGAAGGATGAGCCTCTAGGGGAGAGTGATGGGGAGCTTCCGGGTAAACCGTCGGATTGGTATGAGGGGACTTGGACTGAATGGCATCAGTCGATGTGGAGAAGTAAGTTTTTGATGATAACTATATACAGGACAACATGCGTTTTGGGTGCAGGATGGGGGTACTTCGGGTCATCCCCCGGCGTAACATGGGCTAATGCTCGGTAACCACCACCTCTTATTAGTGCATCATTTTTTCGTCCCCATTACGAACCAGACTGTTTCGAAGCCCAAACATAAGAATAACCCCGAGCAAGAAAGCACAGTCGACCGTCTTCAAGAGGAGGAGAGTTCCGGCGATCTGAAAAGATACCGCGTCTTCGGCATGACGGCTCGCATTCTGGTCGATGCTGCGAGAGTCGCATACGGCCAAGAACCAGACTTTGAGCACAACAGCCACTTCGGAGACGAGGATATGATCCAGCGATTGAAGGCGATAGGCAGGCTGAGTCCTATCCGGAAGTCGGGGGATCAACTTACTGCAGATGTCATGCAGAAAGCTGCGTCTACCAACAAGTTATAAAGGGGCGGTGAATAATAAACAAGGGAAAGAGGTTTATGAATCCGGAAAGGCGTTGCGTGATTAGGCGGCTATTTGCTGCTTTGCTTTATATCCTTACTGACGTTTTAAGATTTATTTTAGACATTTTTTTGGTTCCTTGGATCATTCAACCCTCTTGCATAATACTCAAATCTCATTGTTCCCACCGACATTGATATTTTCCCCAAGCGCAATCCTGACAATATCCCGAGTTTGCCGGGATCTTCGTTTTCCTACTTTCACGCAACAGGGCCAATTATGGGTTCTGGAGTACAAGTTGTTCTATATCAGGATATCCTTTTTTTGATTAAATATTATCATCCACGTGTTTTGTGTGTTTTACTAACGGGGCCAATCTTCTTGTCGCTTCCCCCTTCGTTGGTCGAATCTACTGCTCCCGGAAATGGAAGTCTCGCCGAAAGGGTCTTTGTTGAAGGAAGAGGGTGCGGGATCGTGGGGAAGAACAATCGAGACAGTCAAATGTTGCCTCTATAGATCTAGAAGATTTGCACGGTTGGGATGGTACGTCACTCGATGAGGGATGTAGACACAGTTGTCAATTATACCGACCCCTATCCCCGTTTATCTAGTGATCTGTTACGAACCGAATCGACCTTCTTACGACATATCTTGAGAACATGCTTCCGCCGCCAACTCGAGCCTTCAGGCCAGCGCCTCCCGACTCCCCATCAACATCCCTTATGGGGATGGAGCGGGCTATACCTCCAGATCGTTCTTTTCCGCCACGCTCGGGACGGTCACTCAACTTTGACAAGCCTCTCCCTGCACTCCCAACAGAATCGCCAAGTAGGAATAGTTGTCGAGGCGGAAATGAAGAGACCGTTGACCTTCATATATATGAGAACGAGGACCCGGGGTCATCGCGAGAAATGTCCCAGGAGGAAAGAGAAGCTTACGATGAATGGTGGAATCAACAAAATAGGAAGTATTCCGAAACGGTTGTCTCGTCGCAAGCTACTATAGGGGAGAATAGAGAATCTTGCGTGTCCCTGAGAGGGTTTCTATCGGGACGGACCGAAACTGGCCGCACCCCGGCGAAGACACACCCTGATGTGCTGGAAAAGGAGAAGGAAATCGCTTTCTCAGATCCCAAAGATCAGTCGACGTTCCAGACAGCGGCCACGGACGCTTTGGGGAGATGGAAGAGGGCTCAGGTTACCGGTTCTGAGTTTATATCCTGCAATCGGATGTCTCAGTGCTCGCTAGTTCCTCCCCCCCTCAACTTGAGTCACGAACAAGTGAACACCTCTGTGGATACGATGAGCCGGTTCTCCTCCTCAGATAGCGATAGCGATAGCGAGGTCGACGCTCCCCAGAGTCCTACTATTCGCGGCTCTGTGCTGTCATATATGCGCAAGATGTCACGGCGCAAGCCTTCAGGGAGGAAGAAAGGAAAGCAGCCAGCCAGCTCGATGTCGTCTGTTGTATCATTGGGGTTTCCTGAGGGTTGTATCCCTCCTCATTATACTGCGGTATATGATATCAGACCCACGGTCTCGAGAGCTAGTATTCAACGAGGCGTTGACGACCTTGAAAAGAGGATGAGAGTAAGGTCCGTGTCTTGCGCATCAGATATGGCTGAAGACAGCGACTTTGGCTATACCCGATTCAGCGGTGGATCTAGATATGGATATGGAGACCAGGTGGGGGAGGGAAGTCAAAGGAGCGAGGACTGTAGATCGAGCGGATCCTGTGGACGGCGAGGACAGCAGTTGGCAGTTCCGACTAGCCCCTATCAGAAGTACGGGCCTCAGATCTGGGATCCACCCGGGCCGCAGAAGATTCGGAAGGGGTCGGCCAGGAAATCAAAGAATCGTTCAGAAGGTGGGGATGGGACAATGAACAAGCGAGAGAGTATGTTACGGAGATTCCTGACATTTAAAATCTGGGGCCGCAAAAGCAACAACCCAATGCCACAACGATCAAAGGAAGGAGTACCAAGGACAGGAGAACCCAGATCGCCTTCATCTCAGCGACTAGATCCCAATAGCCGTGGTCACAGTCAAGAGTGGAGTCAGAGTCGAAGCCGCAGTCGAAGTCAGTTAACGGAGGTTTCCGAGTATGTGGAGGCGTTCTACCGTGGGACAGACCAAGTGACATCAACGTTTGATATGGCGAAGAAGAAGTTGGGGATAAGTACGGGAGGGGATAAGCGGCGGAAGGAGTTGAAACGGTCGATTGTCGTTCTGAAGCCTTCGAATTGCTTTGTAGGAAGAGCTAGGTCAGAGCAGTGGGTGTAGCAGCTTTGGGTATGGTGAAGCTGGCCTATTGGGATCTTCTCACTTCTCCTTCCGGGCCCCCTTTCTGGAGAGGGATTGATTTTATGGAGTTTTTGTTTGAATTTACTGATACCTACGTTGCGATCTCTATATATACGGGAAAATAAGCTATATTAAAGCTCCAAGCACATCTAATTTACAGACACAATATTAAAATGCACCGACCTTGGACCTTTTTTTTTGATTCTTAGAATTAGAGATGACTCCTGGGTGTCAAATGATCTAGCATGGAAAAGATTGGGCGTATAAGATATCAATGCGTCTATGGAGGGAGAAGACAATTTTCTATAAGAGGTATTAAGGGGTTGTTATAGGGATGGGCCTCGTGGGAAAGGCTCTACCAGGGGTAGAACTCCTTAAGATGGTACCGATCACATTGGTGAAGTATGCCCAATTTCTAGTTAAAGAAGCTCCGGGGAGCCCTGAAAGTTAGTGGTAGATCGGCCCTAAACTCCAAAATCTTGGGTCGTTCCAGGCTTCCTTCCCTCTTGTTCGCTCTCCTCACTTTGGTCAGCCAACCAATTGCAAGTATCGTGATGGCCGGATACCTGCAGGGATTCCCCTCTCCACTTTCCCCCGCAGCAAAACACATCATCACCAATGTATACAAACATAGCAGTGATGCCAAAAGGTATATATGGATACTACGTCGCTTTATGAATAGCTACGTTCCCTCCTGTCTGACCTCAATTGATCGTTCTTTTATGAGCTCGTAGCTCACCAACGATAACTACCACCAATTCACCTATTCATATCCACATCTCTTATATTAAACAGCTTCCCGGTGCCATAAATAGCCAACCATGGGTGGAGAAGCTCCACCGCCGTCATCAAACACCTCCTACCCTACGCTTGCCCACCGTCCCGTCGGACAGCAGATTCGCTCCATCTACACGGACCGACTGCGTCAATTCACGGCCGGGGGTCAATATGCGGGCCAGAATCTAGTCTCGTGCGGCTTTACTTTTCCTTGCTTCTTTCCATCCCTTCCTACACTGGATTCAAAAATAGAACTGAGAGGCTGACTGGTATAAAAATACTGCGCCAGAAAATTCTATAACGGCACCAATGACGACCAAGATCATGTCAAATTATCCGTATACTCGGTCCCCAACCTTGCTCGGCCCTTGTTCAAGGAAGCTACCTCGCATGAGTTCAAACCTACTAAAATAGGAGCCTCTTTCGGCCCTAGCTGGGCTACGCACTGGTTCAAGATCCACCTGACTGTTCCCAAGGAGTTGCTCAAGGAGGAGCGTCTGGAGTTTCATTGGGATGCGAATAACGAGGGGATGGTTTGGACCGAGGATGGAACACCTCAGCAAGGATTGACGGGTGGTGGGGAGAGAGTGGAGTGGATTTTGCCGGACAGCTTTAGGGATGGGAAGCAGCACGTCTTCTATATCGAGATGGCTTGTAATGGCATGTTTGGGAATGCTCCTGGTGGGGATTCCATCCAGCCTCCACCCCCGGACAAGTACTACAGGCTCTCCCAGGCGCGGATTACGGCGGTCAATCTGGAGGCGAGGGCTTTGTATTATGATTTTTGGATGATTGGAGGTGGGTAATCTCTTTTCTAAATAGGGTATATATCCCTTTTTATTACGCTCTTGCTAACTGATCCTATAGACGCAGCTAGGGAGTTCCCGAAGGACTCATGGGAATCACACGAAGCGCTGCAAGTTAACAACGCGATCATGGACGCTTTTATTGCGGGCAATGGAAGTCAAGAATCCATAATCAAGGGTCGAAAAATTGCCCAGAAATATATTGGCGACAAAGTGGACTCAGCTGCAGTCTACGATACCGATACTACGCCAATCGTATACTCTATTGGACATTGCCATATCGACTCCTGTTGGCTATGGCCATGGGCCGAGACTAGGCGTAAGGTCGCCCGATCCTGGTTGAACCAAGTCAACCTGATGGAACGATACCCTGAGCATCGATTCACCTGTTCGCAAGCTCAGCAGTACAAATGGTTGGAGCAGGATTACCCAACAGCCTTTGACCGTGTGAAGCACTGGGTTAAAAAGGGATCATTCCAACCTATTGGTGGTAGCTGGGTTGAGCACGATACCAATATGCCAAGTGGAGAATCGCTGGTTCGACAGTTTCTTTACGGTCAACGTTACTTTGAGAGTCACTTTGGGGAGAGATGTACGACATTCTGGCTCCCCGATACGTTTGGTTACTCGAGCCAACTTCCACAGCTATGCCGTCTGGCTGGAATGAGCCGTTTCTTCACCCAGAAACTCAGCTGGAACAACATCAACAATTTCCCTCATACTACATTTAACTGGGTTTCGCTCGATGGTAGTCAGGTTATCTGCCATATGGCTCCCTCGGAGACATACACGGCTGCGGCTAACTTCGGTGACGTTAAGCGTAGTGTCACCCAGCACAAGTCACTGGATCAGGATAACACCTCCCTGCTTGTGTTTGGAAAGGGAGACGGTGGTGGAGGGCCAACCTTCGAGCACCTGGAGAAGTTGAGGAGAACTCGTGGCCTTAGCGACAAAACTGGCCTTCTTCCCCGCACGCACATGGGAAATTCGGTCGATGATTTCTTCGCAAGATTGGAGAAGAAGGCCGCTGAAGGAACTGACTTTGTTACTTGGTGTGGTGAGCTTTATTTCGAGCTTCATCGTGGAACATACACTACCCAAGCCAACAATAAGCTCTATAATCGCAAGTCAGAGTTTTTGCTTCGCGAAATCGAGTTCCTGGCAACTCTGGCGACGATCAAGGATTCCTCTTATAAATACCCGAAAAAGGATCTGGATGATATGTGGGAAGG
This sequence comes from Arachnomyces sp. PD_36, assembly GCA_032988195.1. Classification (NCBI taxonomy): domain Eukaryota; kingdom Fungi; phylum Ascomycota; class Eurotiomycetes; order Onygenales; family Arachnomycetaceae; genus Arachnomyces; species Arachnomyces sp. PD_36. The sequence continues at coordinate 603,433 of JANTQE010000019.1, read as the reverse complement.
TGTGCTACTTTGCCAATTTCACGATTGTCTTCCTGGAAGCTCTATTGAAATGTGCTATGATGACTCCGATAAGGTCTATGAGCAAGTCTTTAAGACCGGAGAGAAGGTTAGAAATGGGGCACTTAAAGCACTCGGGTTTGCTGAAAAGAACAAGAGTGCGGACCAAGGCTTGGTTGCCATTAACATGCTTCCCTGGCCACGGGAGGAGATCGTTAAGATTAACGACAAACAGGCTGCGACAGCAGCCCCTAACTACGCTCTAGTTAGCGGTGATATGGGTGTCATTGCTGCAAAGAACTTGGGCTCTTCTGCATCGTCACCATCCGTCACCGTAAGGGAGACGAGAGCAGGTGTCTTCCAGCTCACTAATAACCAGCTAAAGGTAGAAATCTCGAAGGGCGTAATCACATCCTTGTATGATCGGAAAGCGGAGCGAGAGATTATACCTGAAGGACAAAAGGGGAACCAGTTGGTCATCTTCGATGACAAACCCCTTTACTGGCAAGCGTGGGATGTTGAAGTTTACCATCTCGAGTCAAGGAAGGAGCTGGAGTCTGGAAAGACTTCCATTGCCGAGAACAGCCCCCACCGTGTCAGTGTTGTGACCGAGACGAAGATAAGCGAGTCTAGTTGGGTGAAGACTACTATTAGCCTTTCTGCTGTCCTCGGTGATAGTCCTTCATATGTGGAGATGGAGAGCGAGGTCGAATGGCGAGAGACTATGAAGTTCCTTAAGGTCGAGTTCCCTGTCGATATCAGGAATACTGAGGCATCTTATGAAACCCAGTACGGCATCGTCAGGCGGCCGACTCATTATAACACTAGGTAAGTTTTTCCCGTCCCAAGTGTCTATGATTGGACAGGCTAACATCACCTCGGCAGCTGGGATATGGCCAAATTCGAGGTCTGCTGCCACAAGTGGGCTGACCTGTCTGAGAACGGATACGGAGTCTCCATTCTAAACGACTCAAAGTACGGTTTCGCAACTTGCGGAAACGTGATGCGTCTTTCTTTGCTCCGTGCACCAAAGGCTCCTGATGCTCATGCTGATATGGGCCGGCACCATATTCGCTACGCAATCCTTCCTCATGAGGGCCCTCTCGACTCCCGCACTGTTCGTGCAGGGTACAACTTCAACGTCCCGCTCATCCTCCAGCCGGCATCTGGTCGTGAGCCTGCTAATCTGTTTAAGGCTATCCGCCTTAACGGCTCCCCGTCCCTCATCCTTGACGCTATTAAGCGTGGAGAGGATGACGAAGATGTTTCTAGGGGTGAACTACCGAAGAGGCCTGGTCAGAGTATCATTCTCCGTATTTACGACTCATTGGGAGGCAAGAGTCGCGGAACCATTGAGACAAAGCTTCCTGTGAAGAAGGTGTACAAGACTAACGCGTTGGAAGACGACCAGGAGACTCTGGAGATATATGGATCTGACAGCGGGACCGGTAAAGTGGACATCGAGTTACGGCCTTTCGAGGTTGCGACGTATAGGCTCCAGCTCTAAGGGAACTGGAGGCTTGGGGGGTGGACAGTGGGCATGGAGGCAATGGTGCTGTTCCATAGCGGGTTTATGGTTATTATTAGTTCCTTATCGAAACACAGGTTATCATAGTACCTTCTTTTTATCCTCCCTGTTCTGCGATCGCTAGATAAGTGGGGATCCTGTGAAAATATGCTTCAAGGGGACCAGCTGTTTCACCCCTATGTAGTTCTCAACCAACACATTCCAGGGTATGTATATATATGTCAGGAGTTGGAATCAAAACTGTACTTGCTCTTGCACTCAGTTCGGTTAGCTCTATCTCATACACGTATATGGATATAAAGTCGCATCCTCTCTATGCCAGCAAAAAAACCTCCCTGCCCAAGCATCCGAAACTCCACAGCGCTTGATGAAAACGTATGCCCATTAGATAAACAAATCCGTAACTACCCCGTTCCATAAACAACTCCGTTCCCCCACCAGCTCCAAGATATCGAAGAGCAACAAAAAAAAGGGGGTCTACCCATCCCTGGAATAACTAATCTTCAACCTCTTCGTCGGCGGTTTATTGCTCGGCCCATCCGCTCCATCCGTCCCGTCATCCAGTTCACTCCTCCCTCTTACACGGGATGAATCGCCCGCTGTAGATGCAGCGGTGGATTTCTTCTTCTTATTCGTAGTCTTTGTGTTTGCGGTTGTGATTTCTTTGGAGTTGTTGTTTGTGGCGGGGCCGGAGCCGGGAGCCTGGGAGGAGGAGCGGGGAGTCTGGTGGGACGGGGTTGATTGGGCGCTTGAGGGGGCGGGAGAGTCCTATTTCAATATCCGTTTAGCTATGGACTCATGAGAGATAGGGGGGTTGGGTGGTATCTTACTCTCATAAAGCTCGCAGAACTTCTTGAAAATACTCGATCTTGGTCTGCGACTTGTCCCTTCCGACGGCCTGCCCCTCCGCCAATCGAACCCAGTCCGCTGGTATTGTTGGAGTTGGCGCCACCGGTCGCGGTGGATCCTTTGATGTAGTTATCGAATCCTTTGATGATGTTTCCGGCGCCCGTTTCTTCGAGGTAGGATTGTTCGTAGTGGAATATTGATTCTTCGAGGGTGGTCTGGAGCTTTAATATTAGCGCATGGGAAGTGAATTGGGAAAAGGGATGCGCAAATTGAACGAGGGAAAGAGCGGAAAGGGAGGTGGTGCCGTACCATGCTCTTATCCATTAATCGCTTCCGCTGAAGTGTATCTTTGAGCTCCCGCCTTAGTTTCTCGTAGTATGGAATTCCGCGACTTGGGTTTGAGTTGTTTTGCGTGCCATCGGTGCCACCTACAGGCCCCCCGCTACCTCCGGAAAGGCCTTCATTTGGGTTTGCGGCAGCAGCGGCCACTGCAGGAGGGATATTCTCCGCCATGATGCTTTTTGCGTTCGATGCGATCGGCTGGGATGGGGCGGTTGGAGCTCCACGGGCGACGGGAAGAGGGTTAAGATGCAAATAGACGGCTTCTTAACAGAGTCATAAGCCACGGAAAACGAGAGAAGAGAAACCGATGTCCTTATGGATGAGGTTGAAGTGTTAAAATGGACTTTCCTTCTTCTCTATTTGCTATCATCGAATTCGCGGTTCATTCACTTTGAGATCGCGATGCCGATAAGTTTGGGTTTGCACTGTTTGCATTATCTTCGGATATAAGTCTTGGCATCAGCTATCGCGCAAGATGGCTTCGTACTTTCAGCCTGGCGCAAGTCGTACACGACGAGAAGTGGCATCTACGGCTTCAGAGAAGTGGGAGGCAAGCGGATTGATTTACGATTACCCATTCGCATCTGCAACGAATACCTATTCTTCCTTACTCGAGTAAACAATACCCTAAGCGCGATCCTTGATATTACATACACCCGAACTACAGAAGCTGAAGGAGCTTCATAGCACACACCATGGATCACTCGATGCATCACGCTGGTATGGACCACGGCGGCCATGACCACATGGATATGGGCGAGTGCAAGATGAACGTTCGTTCATAACCCCCCCCTCTCGCCATTCCTCTGCACGCTGTAGCTCTTCACGAGCCCATACCCGGCGATTCAATGCTAACGGTTACTGTTATTCGCTTCATTAGATGCTGTTCACCTTCTCTACCGATGGACTCTGCATTATCTTCCCACAATGGCGTGTCACTGGCCCTATCTCTCTCCTCTTGTCGCTCGTGGCTGTTGCCCTTATGACTGCTGGATACGAGGGTGTTCGGGAGATATCGAGACGATATGAGGCATCGCAGGCCCAGAAGAGACCCTTCTCGGGAACATCATCCTCGACAGCTGTAGGAGGTACGTCCCCCATATCTACCTTCACCCCCACTGGCCCACTCTCCTTAGACCCAACCCAAACCCCCTCATTCCCATGGCATTGTTATCACATCTAAACTGTGAATCATGGCGAAATTCAAAAATAAAGATGATGAGAACCCATCTCCCCCTCCCGCCGTCAATAACAATCTCCCAACAACCCCATACCAGGACGAGTTCGTCAATGGTATCAATAATCAGAGTGAGACAAGCTCACTACTCGGTTCTTCAGGCAGGGATAGGATGCGAGCGGAACGGAGGGGGAAGACTGTTACTGCGGCGCTGTATGCGGTGCAGGTGTTTTATAGCTTTTTTATCATGTAGGTTCTTTTACTCCCGTTGAATGATTTGCTGGGTTGGGACTAACGGGGTTGAGGTGATAGGCTGCTTTTTATGACTTATAACGGATGGGTTATGCTTGCGGTAACTGTTGGAGCTTTTATTGGGTACATGGCTTTTGGGCAGTCTTCTGCGACGAAGTCTGTTGCTTGCCATTGATTATGGGTGTCTAAGTGGCATGCTTTGCGGTATTTTGCAAGCGTCCTTTTTCCCAAACCGGTGAAAATGGTGTTGTGATGATGTTAAGAATGTGTGAGCGATACTGCTGGGATTTTTTGTATTCGTTACTCATTTACTATTCCCAATTCGCGGGGCTATTTCGGATTAATGCTTCTGATTCAAGCATTGGATATTCTTCATGTCCTTTTTCAACGTCATCTTCTATGAAAGTGAAATTCCTCCTCTTAATCAAGGAACCTCAACATCACTCCCCTCATCCCCAAACCCAAAACTAAACCCACCCCCTTCCCCCTCCTCCCCATCCGGCCCATGAACAACCTCATCCCACTTCCTCTTCTTCTTCTCCCCCGCCTCCCTCTTCTCCAACTCATCCATCTTCTCCCTCAGCAACTCGGGAAACTTCTCCTCCATCCTCTCCACAAACGTCTTATACGGATCCAACGCCAACCCACCTTCCCCTTGCCCCTCAGCCCCATACTCAACATTACACCTGAACCCCGAGACCTGATCTGGCTTATTTTTCAAGAAATCGAGAGCTGGGACGATGTGGGAGCGGGAAATGAAGTTTTGGGTAACGGCGATGGTGGGAACGTTGGGCTCTAGGTTCACGACGAGGTGCCACCAGCCTGAGGGGACGTAGAGGAGTTCGCCTGCGTGGCAGATTGCTTCTATGCAGCCTGGGGTGCGGCGGGCTTCTGCGTGGAAGGAGAGGAACCATTCTGCGATGGAGAGGGGGGTTGTTACTTCTCCCTGGTCCGGGGAGACGTAGACTCCTGGTGGGGCGGGGAGGGGTTCGCGGCTTGAAGATGTGGCGGAGAGTCCGGAGGCGGTGGAGGGGAAGGTTATCCAGTACTTGGAGCCGCGGAGAACGGCGTTCCAGGCAGACGTGGCGTTGGGGTCTTTGTGGAAGGTGCTGCCGCTTCCAGAGGGGCCGATCACGAGCCAGCGGTTATCTGGGCGGTCGTTGCCAAGGACGGAGAAGTAGTCTTCGCCGAAGCAAGGGGGGTTGGTGTATGCTGGGGGTGGGGCACCGGGTTTGGGTTCCTCGTCGTCGACGGTGAGATTCATTTTGTTGACGTAGTCTCTGTCGAAGAGGTAGAGGGGACTTTCGTCGGAGTTGTTCTCCATGTACTCAACGTATGTTTTCATGGGCCAGTCGACGACCTCAGCGCGGAAGATGGTGTCGCCGAATTCCTCGGCGAGGTACTCCATGGACCAGTCCTTGTAGGCAGGCCATTCTTTGACAGGTTCGGTGAGGATAAATGGACGGTCGGACCATGACTTTTGGAACTCCTCTGCTGAGAGGTCTGGCATCCGAGTGATCTCGTTCTGGGGCGGGATGTTGCATGCATAGTCGGGTAGAGGGATATGTGCACAGTAGAACGGACGGTGTAGGGTGTCCGAGAACATCTGGGAACAGTCGACTGGAGGGATGGCGGACGGGTCAATGTTGAGGTAGGTAGCCCGCCAGGTACCTCTCCAGTGGAATGACGGCACTGTGGGAGCCCTGTTGATAGAGAAGATATTTCAGTACCATGCCACATTCTCGATTGTAGGTTTGCTCTATATTTAGAAGTTGCGTATGACAACGCGCATGACCATGACGCCAAAGGGAAGGTGGACATTGGTAAGATATGTTTGGAATGGATGAACTAAACGATTTTTATATACAGTAGATCCTGTTCCATCCATCCATGTATCTTAGGCCATAAAGGAAGAAAATGAAATAAGAAGAGTTAAGAACGAGCACAGATCAAATGCGCAAGGAGGCCTTACTGGATAAACAGAGTCTTCCAAAGCTCCTCTGCCCTGGTGAAGGCATACATGGCCTTGCAAGTTCTTCCTAACCGAAGAAGATCAGGAGCTTCGAGATACTCCAGCAAAGGAAGGATCAACTCATCGGGTAGGATGACCAGCGTGCCAATAGCAGCACGTAAACTCCAGGTAGCCGTCAAAGCATTGCCACTGGGCTTGACTCCGAGGGGGTGATGAGGGATAGCAGCATCCCCGATATCACCGTCATCTTGCAGATGAGCTGCCAGGGAGTCCGTCATGGGTGACTCAGACTCAGGTGGGAAGGATGCATGGCCCGGCTCGCTTTGTAGAGAGACAGAAACAGTCATATCTGCTAGTTCTTTATTCTCTGAGTCTTCCTTTCTTCTTGCCAGGCGGCGTGTCTTGAGTAATGACTTGTCTCTTCTGGTGCTTGAGAGTCAACGGCATCGAATTCAGTGTACCTTCTTCCACTGATTGGGTTATGGGGGTGATATTTCGCACAATGAAGTCGAAAATACGAGTAGAAACCACCACCAACACAGCGAGGCAACAACGAACTCACTCAGTAGTAGTAAAGTAGTAAACAATAATAGACTTCACCAAATGCAAAAACAGTCACCGCGAAGTAATCAGGAACAGAAAGAAAAAAGTCGAACAAAGAGGCGAATCTCTTGTCCTTTCACTGTCTTTTTTTGCCGTTTCTCACCGAAGAAATTCTCACTGAAAATTTTTTGGTGCCGAAAAAAAAAAGTTGACGCTAACGATAAAAAAAACCTCAACTTTCTCTCTCTCTCTCTTATTTTTTTCTTTCACACAACAACTTCATCTTCTCAACAACTTAACAAACAAACACTACAGAAGTTATCACCAACTAGTTCCTTTCCGTGCTCTCATATAAGAGAGTGCTTGGTTCTAGTTTATTTCCAGAAGTTTAACAGCGACCTCACTGCGATATCTCGTGAACGAGTTATCGCTTTCTAACCCCACGTTCGACAAAGATCACAGACAAGGACTGTGATCACCTCTCTCAACCGCAATCATGGCGTCTAATGATAAGGGTCTCGAAGAGATCCCAGAGGGTATGTAGTGTACTCGATCTCATATGTTCTTTGTCTTCCTGCTCGTTTTTCTCTTCGTCTGGGGGGGTGTCTAGGGGTCGTTATCTTATCTAGTGGCGAACCTCCCCCGCGAGAGCGAAGCGACAGTGAACTCATGTGCGGTACAAAGAAGAGTGGTAGAAAACAAGCTAACATGAACACCAACAGGACAAATCGAGTCCAACTACGATGAAATCACCGATTCCTTCGACAACATGAACCTCAAGTCCGACCTCCTTCGTGGTATGTACTTGGATTATCCCTTGGTGGGGATACAAGGTTGCTAACACAGATCACCCAGGTGTCTACGCTTACGGTTTCGAGCGCCCCTCCGCTATCCAGCAGCGCGCTATCATGCCCGTTATCAAGGGTATGTCAAGACAACACCACACACCGCTCCCAAACACACCCCATACTAATGCGACGCAGGTTCCGATGTTATTGCCCAGGCCCAGTCTGGTACCGGAAAGACTGCCACTTTCTCCATCTCTGCTCTGCAGAAGATCGACACCAACTTGAAGGCTTGCCAGGCTTTGATCCTCGCTCCCACCCGTGAGTTGGCTCAGCAGATCCAGAAGGTTGTTGTCGCCATTGGCGATTTCATGACCATTGAGTGCCACGCTTGTATCGGTGGTACCAATGTCCGTGAGGACATGAAGGCCCTCCAGGATGGCCCCCAGGTCGTCGTCGGTACCCCCGGACGTGTCCACGACATGATCCAGCGCCGTGTCCTCAAGACCGACAGCATGAAGATGTTCGTTTTGGACGAGGCTGATGAGATGTTGTCCGTGAGTAATTTCCAGTGCCGATTTTGGTCATCAATTGATACTAACAGCTCTTAGCGTGGTTTCACCGAGCAAATCTACGACATTTTCCAGTTCCTCCCCCAATCCACCCAGGTTGTCCTTCTCTCGGCTACCATGCCCCAGGACGTCCTTGAGGTTACCACCAAGTTCATGCGCGACCCCGTCCGTATCTTGGTCAAGAAGGCTGAGTTGACCCTTGAGGGTATCAAGCAATTCTACATTGCTGTCGAGAAGGAAGACTGGAAGCTCGACACTCTCTCCGATCTCTACGAGACTGTTACCATTACCCAAGCTGTCATCTTCTGCAACACTCGCCGCAAGGTCGACTGGTTGACCGACAAGCTCACTGCTCGTGACTTCACTGTCTCTGCCATGCACGGAGATATGGAGCAGGGCCAGCGTGATGTCATCATGAAGGAGTTCCGCTCTGGATCTTCCCGTGTCCTCATCGCCACTGATCTTCTCGCCCGTGGTATCGATGTCCAGCAAGTCTCCTTGGTCATCAACTACGATCTCCCCGCCAACCGTGAGAACTACATTCACCGTATCGGTCGTGGAGGACGTTTCGGACGTAAGGGTGTTGCCATCAACTTCGTCACTGCTGATGATGTCCGCATGATGCGTGAGATCGAACAGTTCTACAGCACTCAAATCGAGGAGATGCCCATGAACGTTGCTGGTAAGTCGCTATTTCACCCTCTTCAGGCTACAACACTCATACTAACACATATTTCACAGATCTTATCTAAACGCCTTGAACGAATCACGCATTCTCTTTTGTGTTTCCGAAAACGGTTTGTCTGTCATCCTGGGGATCGCGAAAGGGGTTGGGGTGGTAGCTATGCCGTGGTTCCCGGGCCATGACTAGCTTTGACAGATATTTTTAAAAAGTGGTCTTCTTAAAATTTCATTCGGCATGCAGTGCTTTTTCTCTTTTTCAGGCTTCACAACTCTTCAGCCAAGGATTGGATAGCGCATTCGATACAAGTGCATGTCCAAGCCGAGGCTGGGAGAGTTGAAGTCTGGGTGTTTTCTTTGCACTGGGCTGGTGAAATTCTTAATTTCCTTATTCTTCTCTGGTCTATTCTTCCCTTTTCTTTCCTAGTTTCTTTCCTTTGTTCTTCCGAGTTTAGTTGTTCTCTCCCTCTCTCGTGCTTCCGCGCTTAGTTGCATTTGTTTCCTCTCGTGTACTATGTCTGGCTCTTGGGTAAGGATTTGCAACTTATCAAAGAGTTGGGCGGCATTCGGCGCTTTTCATTATCTCCCTTCCACCACCCCATGCACAGACTGAGAGAGAATTTTGTGAATGAATGATGATGATGGCAATGAATGGCGGTGATTGCTGCTGTGCATTTCTCGATAGATAAGAGGCAAATGCCCTTGCAATGCTACTACTTAATTTTCAATTTCTCTTCATTAATCATGGGTAGCGATATCCTTAGAGCTCTCTTATATTTCCTTAATACATGTTGTATCCCTTGAATATACGTTGAGCCTCAAGTCTTGGCCATTCCAAAAAGGGAAGTACCCAATATCAACGACAAGTCAAGCGCCTTCGAGGTAGAAGAGTGAGAAGACAGCGTTATACTCAACCTACTAGCCGAAGGGGAGATAAATAGGTCAGCAAGATCATCTAAAACCTGCTAACTTATCCCATCTTACGCTCAGCCTGACTGAAATCATCTTTCCCGAACATATAGAGCACCTAAGGGGAAACAATGCCACCAAAACAACAACAACCCACACCCCCCTTCTCAAAACTGCCAACAGCCTCAACCTCAACCCCAATCCCATCCGCCTCCCCACCTATCGCCCTCCTCTGGGCCCACCAACTCCGTCGCGAGAACAACGCGTTAGTAGAGCGCATCCTAAAACTCGAGAAAACGGTCCGTGATGCGGTTACTGGGATCGAAGAGGAGCGAAAACGGGAAAGGAGAGAAAAGAGCGATGGGTTGGAGGGGTTGAAGGTTGAGATTGAGAAGTTAGAGGGGCAGATGAGCGCCTGGGAGGAGGGGTTGCAGAGGGATGTGGAGGGGAGGTGTGTGGATTTGAAGGTGGAGGTTGGGAGGGGGCTGGAGGAGATGAGCGACTGGAGGGAGGGGTTAGAGGAGAGGTGGAGGGGGTTGGAAGGGTGGCGTGGGGGGATGAGGAAGGGACTTGAGGGGTTGGAGGAGTGGAAGGGGAAGGTTGAGGTTGAGCGGAGGGAGAGGGAGAGGGAGGTTGAAGAGTTGAGGGAGGAGGTCAGGAGGTTGAGGGAGGGGATGGGTAAGTGTCGACTTGAATTCTTCAATTCCCATGGTTCTAATAATTCAATGCGTTCAGGGCCAGATCGGGAAACTATCGTAGTCCAAGACTCGCAAGCTACTGAAACCCCGTCTGATATGACGCCCGAGGTTCCAGATTCTCAGCCTGGTAATCAGCCCCTGGCCGAAACGCAGCTACGCACGCAAGTTGAATCTTCAGTACCCCCGCGGCCTTCAATTGAACTGGGTACTCCCACTTCACTCCCTGCCCGACATAAACAGGAACTATCACAAGATTCCTCTTCTATACGACTTGCACAGGGATCTCTTTCCTTAGCCGAGTACCTACAGCTCGGAGAGGATATGCGAGCAAAACATCCAGGAAGGGCCCAGGAAAGTAAGGCTAAGCAGGGGTCTAGCCGTGAGAAAGGAAAGGAGAAAGAGAACAACGTTGTTGGAGGCTGTGGGCGGAAAGAAAGCCTAGAGCTGGGATTGTGCCCGCCTACGGCGGAGAAAAGTAAAGGAAACGACGACAAGGTGCTAGAGAAGAAAAGAAAGCGGAAAAGGCCTAGTATCCCTGTTGTGCCAATCGACGATGAAGACGTAGAGTAGACTCTCTATCATTGATGGGTATGCGCTAGATTGGGTCAGTTTGTCAGCGTTGATTACTCTTGATTTCTACAGGAAATGTAATTTCTACATATACATAGCCCTGGCGAAGAGTCTCGGTCTATTGTATATCATCTTTGACGAAAGCCTCAGCAGACAAAAGCCTCAGCAGACAAAATCAAACTTAAGTCTCCCTAAACTCAAATCTCCCATGAACCCTATCCTCAACCGCAACCTCAATCCTCCCCTCCTCAACCTCCTTCCCATCAACCTCCAACTTCCCAGTCATAATCTCCCCAGCATTAACCTCCCCGACTCCCTTCGGCGTCCCCGTAAGCACCACATCCCCCTTCTCAAGAGTCATTACCCTCGAGATATCAGCCAACTGCCTCGGAATCCGGTACAACATCAGCCCCGTACTGTCGGCCTGGACGGGCCGGGTGGTTGATTCGGCGAGAGTCTTTGCACCAGAGGCGATGGAGAGCCGGAGGAAGGCGTTGTGGGGGTCTGGGATTAGGTGTTTGGGGATTCGTTGCGAGATGGGGAGGAAGGTGTCGAAACCTTTGGCGATGGACCAGGGGAGGCCTTTGCGTTTGGCTTCGTTCTGAACGTCGCGGGCGGTCATGTCGATGGCGAGGACGTAGGCTGGGATGGGTGTTAGTTTGGGGGGTTATTTTATATACGCTGATATAAATGAGGAGTTTTGGCTTTTTCTGAAGTTTTGGTGGCTCCAATTATGGATTCTTCCATCCTTGATGAGGAATCCGGATTGCAGGAAACTTGCTATTATCGCGTAGATGATAGAAAAAGGCATCACAAACAGTCAATAGCCTCCAGAGCTCCCTTCTCATCATTTGGGTCCAAGTCTCGCACTTCCTTCCCCATAACGAGGCCCAATTCGACCTCATAATGCAGGCTTACGCCCTTTGGCCTGAGAACCGGTCCGGCTCCAGGGACCAAGATTGAACTTGGTGGCTTCAAAAAGAAGAAAGGCTGCTTCGGAGCGGCATTGTTGAGTTCAGCGATATGTGCCCTGATGTTGGTCGTTAGCGAGGGATTCTCGGAGCAAGCCATGAAACATGCTAGAAGAATTGGAAAGAAAATAGGATACAGGCGAACAAAAAATGCCAGCAAAAAATCGACCACGCAAAAAGAAAGGGTATAGGAATGGAACGAGGAAACGCATCATGGTAGCAGGTTCACTACCCGAGTAGCGCATAAACCACGATGGGGCTAAAAGAAAAAAGTAGAGAGTCCAGAAAGAACGATGAGACGGAAGTGCTCAGCTAGAAAGAATAGCCTTTCTATCCCTTCCTTGTTCAAGTATTGAACGTGAACAGCAGAGACGACGAGATAAACCAGAACGGATCAAAGGTGAGACGATGAAACGAATCGATATACGTACGCGTAATTCCTGCCTATACAGACAATTTTCCTGCAATTCGCCCTTATGGAAGACATAGTTACTTATACCTTTCTTCACTGATGTTCTGGAGAGCTGGAGATAGAGCAATGGGGGTTATGAGATGATATCTGAAGATTCAATTCTGCCTCGGGCGTCATCCGAGATTGACTCCGAATGAGGAATGTATGATGACTCAGCACATCGACCCCTGGCCACAAAGTTTCAGACATGGGGACGACGAGAACGTCGAGACCCGTTTTCTGCAAAAAGGAGATCCTTGGACATGCGCATGTCAATCTCAGTCGAGGCTGGCTACATAATTGAGGGATTTCTCGAAGCCCCATCTGTGAAGCTCAAATTCAATCGCCAACTCAATCTGCTCTTCCCGAGTCATGCGCGAATCTTCACGGCGAACTGGCGACTTGGGATGTCCCAAGCCACGTTTCAACATGGGAGGGCGGTCAAACCTTGGTTCAGTGACGGAGATACCCGCTCCTATTCCTGGCCATCGATCGGAGTTGAGATGATGTGCTTCCAGGCCTGAGCCCGAGATCTGCTGTGAAGAACTTTCATCATTGGTTGAGCTGATGTCGTGAAGGGCTGGCTCAACGAACACGAACGAGATCATCAAACAAGAATCGTCTCTTGCCCCTCTCCTTCTCTATGTGGAATAGGTTAATCTATTTGGGAGGCTTGACGGCGTAAGATCACAAAGCCGAGTTTGGCTTCGGCGATACATAAAGTATCGACACGGTGCAATGGTGAAGCTGACGAGCTTTACCATTTTTTTCATTTTGTGAATGAGATAGAACGCCTCTATCTCCAGAGACAAATACCTGATTGATTTCTTATGACGAGCCCAAGCGCGTATACAACTGGCGGCAAGGACAGCGGGGATGTCAGCCGCCGAACAGAGCTCATCGTTGTTCTATGGATCCTTGCTGCCGTTGCTGCGGTTATTCTAGGGTGTTCCTTATACGTGAAGGCGATTATACTCCGTCGCGTGCGCGTTTCTGACTATGTGATGATTATGGCCTTTGTAAGTCCATCTACCCCGGCATAAATTGATTCGTGCTCATTTAGGATAGGTCAGCGGAGTGATTCACAATTCGCTTGTCACGGAAGGAACCCGTTGGGGCTTAGGCAGGCATCTTTACTATCTCAACGAAGAACAGAAGATGCAGGCGAGGAAAATTCTCTTCATGTGTGAAGGTTGGGGCACCGTCAGTCCGACGTTTGGGAGAATTGCGTTCTGCTTCTTTCTATTAAGCTTTGCGGTTACGAGATCGGAAACATGGCCTCTTCGGACTATGATTGGGGCGCAAGTTGTTGTAAACAGCATCATGATTGCAGTTATCTATGCTCAATGCGGTTCCCATGTGTCCGCTTTTTGGGACCCTACCATCAAAGCGGATTGTTGGAACTCTTCAGTACACAGGGATTATTCCTACTTTCAGTGCAGTATGTCTGCCATCCTATAATATGTTTTCTTATTAACTTATATCTAGGTTGGAACTCCTTGACCGACCTTGTTTTATCCATCCTGCCGGTGATCATGCTATGGAAGCTGAAGTTGGAACTTAACAAGAAAATCGCGGTAATCGCTCTCTTTTGTCTGAGCATTGTGTAAGCATACGATCTAAACTTTGATAGATATAGCAATTACTGACCTGATTAGAGCCTTGATTGCTTCCATCATGAAAGCATACGTGGTAAAAGAGGTGGCCGCTTGGGATGATCTCACATGTTAGTTTCTCTCTACGAAATGCCCTACTCCGCACTAACGAATTAAAAGGGGACATGGTTCCGTTGATTGCTCTATCGGCAGCAGAAACATTCATCATCATTATTGCTGCTACTATTCCTACTCTTAAACCGCTCATACGCTGGGGAAGGCAGCCATCGAACCTTGTGGGAGAGGAAGCGCAGAGCAGTAGACCTCGGAGAACTCCAGATACCGGGTCATGGAGGCAGTGGGGAGCGCTTTCATTCATGAATACCGCAAGCTCGCAATCCCAGCACATACCGGAGCCAGGTGAAGGTCTTGCTCTCGAAACCAAACCGTATGTGCCACCTTAGGAGCTGGAAGTAGATGCCGACGATACAACCCAGGAAAGGAGTCTGCCTGCCATTTGCATACTCGGAGACTATTCGAGCTACTTATGAATCACTCGTCTATCGCGTCAACTCAAATACAGTTTCGTACTCGAGGTATGAGTTCACCACGCCTAGGGGGTTAGAAAGCCACATTATAAAACTCCTATCAAACACACCGGCATTAGGGTGTAGCCCCGAATCGACTTGCACCGGTCGGTAATGATCCAGCATCCAAACACCGCAGGAGCCCTTCTATCCTTACGAACCAAACAGCCCGAATCAAGTTTGATACCCGGTTTAGGGGGCTGGCTGTGGAGGGTCATTATAGATCCAATTACCGACATGATCAGGGCCGAGCATTGAGCTTCCGGGAAGCCGAGATTTACGCCATACACGCTCCTACCCACCGACTCCCTTGGTTTTGGTACCAACACGGTGCGCCCCATTCAGAAATCTCGTTATGGAATAAGAGGAAGCTCTTTCGGATTGGGACCACTCTCTCCGTACCTACTGGAGCAGCTGCTCCGATCATCTAGACTATACCCCAGCACCTGGCGTTCATGGCTCTGCAGCAGCCGGCGGACTCCAATCCAATCCCAATCGCTGCGATGACACACTCTTTGGCCATGCCAACAGTCGCTTGATATCTAGTTGACACTTGAAGGGGAATGAGTCAACGTGTTTACAAAGAGCTACAATATAAAGCGCATACACTCAGTCTTTGAAAGCACAGGGTTCCTTCATCTGTCACCTGTCTTCATCATATAGCGATCAGATGCCTAAATATTTACCTACAACATGTAAAAAGCTTGAACAATAGCCGGTTCAGGACGCTCCCTAGTCTGCTGGTCCATCAAACAAACCTCACGGAGGAGATCCGCTTTCTCTATACATCTAAGTACCAATGTAAACCTACATATTTAGTTAATATCTTCTTCCCGTAACATCCAGAGATCGGAGCTGGAGATACTCACCCGACTGATACCCATAATCTCCATTGGCTCCCCAGTCTTCATATCGAGATCAAGGGGGTGTGCATCCGTGTCATAGTGTGCTCCGATAACCAATGTATCACCAATACTGACATCCCCGAAATCTTCGCACACGCTCGCTGCAGAAAGGTGCTCGACACCACCCATCCCTGGCATACCGGGCATGTCGCCACCCGGCGACACGTAGGCAGGGTCACCTCCATATTCCATATTAGAAACACAGATGGCTTCACCGTTCTTATAGATGGTCGTGTCGACTCCGCCATCATGCTCGTGGCCATATGCGGATAGCAAGCGGCCGCTGACAGTGGAACTCCAACCATTGGATTTTAGCTCGAACTGGCCTTCCCGAGGGCGAACGTATGAAATGGGACAGTTGCCAGTGACGTCAAGCCAGGCAACTGTGACGGGTTTGTAGCCTTCTGCGGCAGCACCGTCGACCCACTCGTATGTCTGGATATTTCATAATGGTAATGTTAGGTAGTACTATAGCCTGAAGCTATTGAGTGTTACGTACCATGGTGATGAAATATTCCTGTGGAGAGTCCGAATGATTCATTAGGTCGTATATCATACCAATGCTACCGAGCTGCGGAACGTGAATCCCATACTTCAAATGCCGATTTGCCCTAGCGCAACCACGCTCATTTCCAGACGCATATACGCGATGTGGGCCGATGGGACAGACAGGGTCAACAAGGCCAATGCCATTGACGTAAAGTACCATATGGTGTAGCCATGCACCAGTGTCGATGTTCGCAGACGTCCCGTTGGCGTACTCAAGCCCAGCTTGGAGAGCGACGATGTAGCAATCGCTACAGGGTTGTTCGAGGTTGAGATCTGGCCGATTCTCGACCATGTCCATTGCGTCGACTGAGTAGGGGCCATACTTAATCTTTGTAATGGTGCCTCCTGGGGTGAAAGGTTCGCCCGACGGGTCCAGGCTAGGTTCGAAGAAGTCGCCCCCTGGTGAGGATGGCGAAGGGGTGGCACTCGTCTCAGTTGACACCGTCGGAGGATCCATAGTCACGGTGGGATCCATAGTCATTCCTGGGTCCATCGTCATGCCTCCCATACCTTGGGGCGCTGCTGCTACAAGGTGCAGCCCGATAAGGAGAAATCCAACGTACTTCATGTTGTGCATGAGTGGTTCCTTAATGGCTTATTCCAATTCAGAGACAAGATAGAGACAAGATATAAACACGGTTGAAGACGAGTCAACCCCAAACGATAAACAATTTAAAGAGACATAAGGCATGTTTAAATATACACATGACATGCCTTGTCTACTGTCCCTCACGGGCAGGTAAACGAGGAGAGCTTCAGCAAGTCCCGAACGTTCTTTTCGGCAAGCGAGAGTTTGCACGGCAGTTAAGACAATTAATTAACTAAGTCGCAACCGTTTACCCTTTATCTAAATACATAAAAGAGTATGTATCTTCTCCGCACCCTACTTCATAAGGCGGACTTCATCCTTTTGTGGCTCCTTTCCCAGGGAATGACAGCCAAAAAGCTGTGTTAACTTGATCATATCAGATCGCCTCAAGAAGAAACACACCATCTGCCGAACAAGGAATCATTCAGGATGGTGGGATGATAACTGCTCCCTTTGATGGTATTGTGAAGAGTTGATGCTTGAACGAAATGATTTCAGGGGTTGAGCTGATCTTGATGCCGAGGCTCTTGGCGGGAATGAAGCTTTCCTTAGTGCAGCCAAGATTCTCGGCATTTATTGGCATCGCCTCATCGTGGCATCGGCGTTACGGGCAGAAAACTGGGGAGTATGAAAGGTTTAACGAAAATGAGATGGTATCAAATAAATTCAAATACACGTAAATCAAGTCGCAACTCATTCATACAAGTCACTAAATATACTATGTACAGGGGTTTTGCGGGTCTCACTCTACCCTCACAACAAAACCTATCGGATCAGTCACTGACCTCTAGAAACTTCCCCCGACCTTGATCCAGGTTGCAGACTCCCCTTCACGCAGAGGCTCTCCCGTCTTCAGAAGACGGAAACCATAGTAGGGCTTGGCGTCGGGCAAGCCACTTTCGGATTCGGTGTATTTGATAGCCCAGCTGGTGGTCTTATCGTAGCCGAGGAAGACGCCATCAAATCGGTCGCCTTCGTGAGAGTAGTGCTTGTACGCTTTGGGGAACTCAAAGATGTCATCGCTCCACATGACAGCAGTCTCGGTGTCGGTGACATTGTTGATGCTGACTGTCATCGGAGTCAAGGGCAGATCGTGAGCTGGGGCCTGGACTGATAAGACCTCGACACCCCTGGAGACGACAGAGCAGCTGAGTTTATTCTTGGGGGGCTCGTCATTGGTGAGAGGGAAACTAATCTAGGAAATTATTAGCGGGAGGTGTTGAAGAGATTGAAATCGAGTAGAGGAACCTACAAGGCCCTCATCGGACGGCGCGCCCCGAGATCCGGCCCACCTCTCGACGTTGTTGGGGAACCCTTCAATGTCACAAGGCTCATTGGTGGTGGAATTGGTACAGTGGTCAATGACAAGACTGAAATTTCCGAGGCCGAAGCCATCACAGGCAACACCCGCGATGACAGGGGTGACCTTTGGGAGGCCGTTAGGGTACTCGGGGGTATCGGGGTCCGCGAGCATTCTGGGGAAGGCGTTGCCGACGGCGGCTAGAGATCCAACCACGAAGGCGGTGACGGAAAGAGAAGAATGCATCTTGATATCTCTTGATTGGTGGATATTCTAGAGAGTCTAGAAGAATAAAGTGGATGGAATGAGAGAACGAAGAAATCGCAACCCGTTATGAACAGTTGGTTGTTTGGGAGTTTATAATCTCAAGAGACAGCAAGATCTTGAACCTATATACCCCTTTCCGTAGGGCCAAATTTTAAATTAGCTTGAACCACTCCCCTACCCATAGTCACAGCCTTCTCTATGTATAGAAATGCTTGGTCAAAGGAGTACAGAGTATCGGCAAAACAGCCGGAAGGTGTACAGAGATGCTCGCTTGCCCTGCCATCCAGTCCCGACGTTCCACGGGCCCACGGAGCATACGCATATGGTTATTGTGGAGCAACGTTGGGGTCAGAAAAAAACCAAGGATTCCATATTTCTAAAGCGAACTAGTGGAAGGGGAAACGGCAGCCATCTTTCAACACAAGCGGGAACAGTTCTCATCTTTTGGTCTGGCTGTGGCCCGTGGGAGCAATCAGAGTTCGTTGTTACCCCTGGCTGTTGATATTAATAAATGGGGGCGATGTTAGTGATCTTCACTAATCCCCTGCACAGGAAAAGATGGGGTCTGCCAAATTCAATCTTCCACTGCTGGCCAAAATGCCATGACCTCCTCGACAAAAATGTCGATGTTCATTCAGATCTTCTGTTTGTTTGGTGAGAGGGGAACGACTTTACCCTAGTTTCCACTCTCTAAACTAGACCCCTCTCGTAGGAGAGACGATGGCTATATTCGCCTGTCTATGGCTAGTTGAATATCTGCCATCGATGCTACTCGATGTCTATCTGACTCAGTCGAATCCAGGAGATTTTCTGGCCCGATGGTACCTGTAAACAACAATGAGCTGCATGTCTGACATTCGTGAAAGGTTCAGGGTGATCATAATTCCCAGATGCTCTGTGACCCTATCAACCTCGAAGATGTGAAGTTTAACAGGATTAACAAGAATTGAGAGGTGGTGTTGAAGCTGGGCCCGATGTCAGAAGCTGAAGGGCCGATTGAGAGTGGGACATAGAGTAGATCTAAGGCGTTCGGCGACGTCAGCAGTGCTAGGGAAATGCTGCCGTGTATCTTATCGGCAAAGAGGGCACCCTGCAGGTTCATCGCAAATAACGTTACACCGAGATACAAGCCTTATATCTGGTTCTTATAAATTGCTTGTTCTGCAACCCTTACGGGGAATATGATCGGAGGAACGACAGATTTGGACTTCAAGAAGGGTACCGGAAGATGGCATCCGTGATGCGACACGATTAGCCGACCCCAGAAATTTTGCCGAGCCGTGATGAAGATCTCACGCAAAGGAGATTGTTGGGGCGGTGCTTGACGGGATCTTTCTTCCTTCACGTTGGTCAGCACCGAGTAAGCTGATTTGAGCTTGAGTCAAAGGGATGTGAAGGTTCCGAAGAAATTCACAGCTTTTCAGGAACCAGAGGAACTTTTGGTCCCGGATCGACCTTGTCGTCTGTGGAAGTTGAAGAAGTGGAAAGTTTGTCCAGCCGCAATGGAAGACCCACCGCGGCTCTCGTGGCTAAATAGTCACGTGTGTCACTATAATTAGAGACCCACATCCATCAACAATCCAGAGTCGACGATAACGATGAGAATTCAAAGATCGGGAACCACAGCCACATCAAGCTCCAGACTTCGCAACGATGCAAGTTGCAGAGATACTCTCGGATCTAACATCATTACGAGTTTGTGTAAGTGCTGCCCTTTTCGCAAAAGCACTACCCTTCAGTTCGCTGACGCATTGATTCACCTCTTCCTCAGGGCCATTCCCAAGCGCACTCTCTAGTGAACGTCCATCGCAACCTGAGCGACTCCTCCGCGCCGGCCACAAACGATCCAAATGCGGGGGAAGGGGGGCATGTGAAGGAGACTCAGAGTCCTGATCTGAAGCGGGCGACGGAACTCGTCGAGCTACATTATGATGTCAAAGCGAAACATTTCGAAGGAGAGAACTGGGTTGTCGAAAAAGACCTTCAACGAGCAAGAACAGACGTAAATCGGGTGCTGCGTGATTTGGAGGGAAAGTGAAGTTAGATGGCCCGTATATTGGTTCTCCGATGACTCTCCTGAAGCGACGAAACCGTATCCCCGAAGCGCCGGGGATGACACGTCGGTGTGCTACGCATTCCGCCGAGGCGTGCGATTGGGTATGTGAGGTTGGAAGACGGTGAGCAGTACCGCGACGGCTCGCTCTCGTCGAATAAAACTGGGGATTGCTTCATCATGGAGGCCTTACTCTACCATTTGTAATATCTTGGTCAATGTTGCTATAGTTGGTCCTTGTGGCCGAGTCCCCATAGGAGCATGTGTTATCCAGAAGACTGGCGCTCGAAGCTCTCCGTACCTCCCAAGTGCAGAGATACCCCAAGAACCTTCTCCTAAATTAGCATTGAATGTAGCGAATTTGCTCGACAATTGAAGAAAATATTGTTTATATTGTTTGTCCGTAGCCAAATCCCAACATTTCATAATCAATCAAGTATCAAAACAGACCCAACAAATGAGTTTGAAAGTATAAAAAGCATGGCAAAAGAACAGCCCTTGACAATCTCATCTAAGCAACATAAGAGAGTTCGTCTCTTTGGGGGGGTGGTAGAAGAGGTGTTGTGAAGAGCCCAGCACACGCCGAGAGCTCACTCTCAAAACTTTTACGGTTGACTAAAATGACCAAAAATGCACAATTTGTCACCGTGCTCCAACTCTCACATCAAACGAACGCAGCTTTCACGTCAAAGTGAATCGAAAGCATTTCGCAAATTCCCGTTAGCAGGTCAGCTTGACTCTCGCCTATTCTGCCGAAATGGCTTCAAGTGTAGATGCGAAACTGCTGAAGCAGACGAAATTCCCTCCGGAATTCAACAAGAAGGTTGATATGACCAAGGTGAACATCGAGGTTATGAAGAAGTAAGCTCTGGTTACTCCGTCAATCGCGAATAATTTGACAGCTTACTGACTTTGGGCTCATTAAAATAGATGGATTGCTGGGAAGATATCAGAAATACTCGGAAACGAAGACGATGTGGTGATCGAACTGTGTTTCAATCTTCTCGAAGGCTCCCGATTTGTCCGTTCCCCCTCAAGCGCCTGTTCGATGCCATTTCACTGACTGAGCCTGGGTCTGAAATACAGCCGGATATTAAACTCCTCCAAATTCAACTTACGGGGTTTTTAGATAAGGATACAGCTAAGTTCTGTAAGGAACTCTGGAGCTTATGCCACAGTGCGCAAACTAGCCCGCAAGGGGTTCCCAAGGAACTTCTGGAGGCAAAGAAGCTGGAGCTGAGACAAGAAAAGGTTTGGTTTTACTCCAGAGCTTCCTGGTAGAAATTCTAACTAACACCGAAATAGCTTGATGCAGAGAAAGCTGCCGAGGAAGCCCGTCGCCGCAAAGAACAAGAGCAGGCAAGGGACCGCGACATGGAGAACATCCGGGAGAGGGAGCGAGCTGAGCGCGGTCGTCGGGGTGGAGGCGGAGGAAGAGGAGGACGAGACTTTAACCGACGGAATGGCAGGGATTCTTACTCTCCTCCAGCAAGACGGCGATCCCCAGACCGGTATGAGCGCCGCGGTAGTCGGCGAGAATTAGATTCATATGTTCCTGCCGGTGCACGTAAATCTCGTTGGGATGGGGATAGAGGTCGCCGGGCATCAAGGTCTTCCAGCCGACCCCAACGTCGAAATACTTCGTCCCCAAGCCCTCCAAGACGCTCCCGGCAGGCGGACAGCTCCCCGGACCGAAAACAATGGCGGTCGAGAAGCAGGTCGAATTCACCTGACAGACGGGATTATAAAGCGGAAGGGGGGCGGGGCAGAAATTCTCGTGATACACGGGAGAAACTCGGTAATCGTTATGATTCTGAGAGTTCGTCACGCTCACGTTCACCTAGAAGACGCCGAAGGAGATCATGGTCGTCCCCATCCCGCAGCCCAAAGAATTCGCCGCCACGCAGACATCGTCGTGGGACACGTGACGCTGATTCTATGTCTCGCTCGCCGTCTCGATCACCATCTCGTTCTCGATCGCCTCCGACACGCGGTCGTGGTGGTAGGGGAGGCAGACGGAGAGGATCTCCTTCTTACGACGCAAAAGATGATAAAGAAACACGCGCTGATATTGGCAAGGCTGAAAACCCCCGTGATGACCGCCGTTTAAACCGCAGTAGAGAACGCACCAGCCGCCGACACCGCCGAAGTCGTAGCAAGAGCCGTGGTCGCACCCGAACTCGAAGCCCAAGCCCGGATCGACACCGATCCCGTAGTCGAAGCCGTGGTTTTAGGAAGGATAGAAGGAGGCGTCGGTCAATTGAAAGATATGCCCCAGCTGCCAGGAGGCGGCGGGGGGGATCATCTGCCTCCCCACCCAATAGAAAGCGACAGAAAATGGCTGATTCAGAAGAGCGCTCTCTATCAAGATCCCCCACGACCGGTCGACTCTACGACGAGGCTGGAGACAAAGCCACAAGTCCTGAAGAAGTGGGTAATGATATTGCAGAAACCGTTGAGAAGGAATGAGGGGGTCCGTTTCTTTAGTCGCGTCGTGGAGTTTTCTTCTTTCTATCGTGTGACTGAAATGTCTTCTGGGCAGTAGAAGAGAGCCGATACGCCTACAATACGACGATTGACGTCCACAGAAGTACGAGAGAAGCTCCCCCATGAAAAGGCTAGAGCATTGCGCCGGGTCAGGTAGGTGATAAGTCACTCTCCCGATGCATTGTTACATATAATTTTTTTATAAATGGCGTCACTTGAATCGGGGTCAGCATTGCGTTTCGGGAGTTTCTTTGTTGCCTCCATGAGTTTATTCAGATATGTGCAATCTAGAATAATTCTATCAGGCCTTTCCACTTCCCCTTGGGCTTTCCTACTACTACTTAATGACCCTAAGTTGAGCCTCCGGTTGTTGCGCCATTGCCTAGGAGCGCAGCTACTTAGACTAGCCCACCTGTAGGATATAGCCAACCTAGATAATCACTTTGTCTCGGCCCAGATCTTATATGGATACAATGCACAATTTTTGGAGCAAAGCCTTGATCAAGAGCGGCATCAAGCTTTCAAGCTTTGCGACTTTGCCAATCCATCGGTATCTCTATCCGGTGAACTTCAGCTTCGTTGCCATGGAAACCACTGTTGTTCATCTAAAAGTCACGTGTACACACCTACATTTCGCGTTTCCACTTCAAGGAATTTGTAGATATTTTACTTCACTCCCATTGACGAAATTAACGGGTTTTTGGCTGAGCTTTTGGGTCGAGCGGTCTTCATGTCTGTGATTACACGTTACGATCTATTAATATGGCAGCTGCCGCATCACCAACGCCGCTCCCTGTAGCTTACAGCAACAGCAACCCTCGACGACCTTCTTCACGACAAACATCACGAACAACCACCGCCCAACCATTATTTCATCGACCACCAGCGACGAACGACACACCTAAATTAAAGGAGACGCCAATGTCAAGAAAGTACTCGGATGGGGATAGCTCTGATGACGATGTGCCTGAGCCAATTAAGTTCAGCGCATCTGTCAAGGCATTGTTAGGAGAGGATGCTTCAAGTTTAGATGTATCGCCCAAGCGCGAGTATAATGTGAATTATGGGAAACCCTCGGAGGATTACGGCGATGGAAGATTGCAGAAGGGCAATCAAGATGGGAGACAAGTTCGCATTGTCTCACCGAGTGAACAATTGGATGGAAGCCCAGCCCCCAGGATTGTACGATTTGGATCCGCATCCCGAGCAGACCCTCCACCACTACGACAAAGGACTAGCTCCCTGTTTAATAATAAGAGTGAAGGAAGAGCATCTGGAACGAGGTATCGACAGAACGACCTCATAACGCCAGCACCTCGCTCCCGAACCGTCCGTATAAGCGGCTCAAGAAGCCATACTCGTTCACCAACTTCGGGTTCTCCCTCAAACAAGGAGAACTCCGACGGAACGACCTATGAACAGCACAACTCGACAAATTGGTCCCAGTCAGGCGACGAATCTCAACGTCGACAAAGCGATGAGCATTCCGCTCATATCAACCCACCTACAGCTACGCGGCCTCGCACAGGTGAAGAGACTGGTGTTCAGAGCTCGTTACGCATTAAGCGAGTAGGGAAGGTATCGGGATCTTTCTTGAATGGCCCCGCTCGGCGTGGGGTGCTAAGGAGACAGAGCGAAGAAAATCAAGAATCAATGTTGGATGAGAAGCCAGTGGGTGATTTTTACCCACCAGATTCGGAGGCGCGGAACCCTGGGCCGGAGAATAATCCTATCGAGGATGTGGCCGAGCCAGCAAAGAGATACGATGAGGATCAACGTGCGCAAAACTTGGCGGAGAAATCCTCTTTTCACCATATGAATTCGGACGCGCCACGGCAACGGGAAGAAGAAGCACCATGGCTTCAGAACGCGTATTCCGTACCGAAACCCTCCCCTCCCCCAGAGAGGAAACCCTCACCGCCCCAGCAGCCACACAGAGAGGAACCCGAAGCTCAACCAGTCTTCAAAGTCCCGCCAATGCCCGAGTTACCGGCAAAACACGACCAAGAGAACGATCCGCCTTCAACCTTTAAACGCCCAAAACCTCAAGGATTCCCTCTTCTAGACAAAGCAGACAAAATATCTGTGATATACGACGATAAAAACGAAAACCCGCTAGGAGCAACTTCCCCACGCAAGGCGCTGGCTCCCCGGAGCAACAACACCCCTCTCAGACCCGCACCACCTCCACCAAAGATGTCCGTCCTTGAGACCGCTACCGCGAGCGCAGGTGCCGCTACTACCCAACAATCTCGAAAGAGACGCGCGCAAGTTACCATCAACCACAAACCTTTTACACGGATGAATTGCATCGGCCGTGGCGGTAGCTCTAGGGTTTACCGCGTAATGGCTGAGAACTTTAAGATATTCGCGTTAAAGAGGGTCAGCCTTGAGGACGTCGATCCCCTCGCGATGGCTGGCTACAAAGGAGAAATCGACCTGTTGAAGAAATTGGAGAACGTGGACCGAGTAGTTCGTCTGCTGGACTGGGAGTTAAATGAAGAGAAGCATACCCTCAGTGTGCTCATGGAACTTGGAGAGTCTGATCTACATACCATTTTGAAATACCGCCTCAACACCGAGAACGCCATGTTCGATATCAGTTTTACGCGGCATTATTGGAAAGAAATGCTGGAGTGCGTCCAGGCCGTTCATAACGTTAATATCGTCCACTCAGATCTCAAGCCAGCCAACTTCCTGCTTGTTCAGGGTCGCCTTAAGGTGATTGATTTTGGAATCGCAAATGCCATTAAAGATGATACGATCAATGTTCATCGAGAGCAGCAAATTGGAACGCCGAATTATATGTCCCCCGAAGCTTTGGTTGATTGTAATGCCGCAATGGGTCTACCATCCAGTGCTGGAAAGCTGCTCAAAGTTGGAAAACCAAGCGATGTTTGGAGTCTTGGATGTATTCTGTATCAAATGGTGTATGGGAAGCCCCCGTTCGCACATATTACGAAGCCTTTTGGACATTTCATGGCTATCCCTAACCCCAAGGTCATCATCGAGTTCCCTACATTCGGACTTGGTGGTGTCCATGTACCCCCTGGTCTCATCCGCACCCTGAAACGATGCCTTAATCGAGACCAAACTCTCCGCCCGACGATCGAGCAGCTCCTCGGCGAGCAGAACCCATTCCTCTACCCAGAAACCCAGTTCGAGGGCACTGTCCCCATGACGCAGGAGATGCTCGGACGGATCTTGAACAACGTGGTGCATCACTGCCGCGTAAGGGGCCCTCCGACAGACGAAGAGCTGGCAGGCTGGCCCGCGGGATTCTTTGCAAAGATCAAAGCTGCCGTGGAAGAGAATGGGGCATGATGATCCTTATGAATTTACTCTTTTTTTTGCTGCACATATCTAACTAACCTAACGCCTTTTCTTTCCCCTTTTTACCTTTTATCAACCTACAGTATTGTTTGGTGTGAATGGATTAAGATATACTTCCTTTTGTTTCGGGTGGAAAAGGGATGAGGGATTGGAGTTTTTTTATCTTTTCTTCTCGGAGTTGGTTATGCCCTCTTCTCCTTTTCTTGTCATTCATTCAGCTGCTGCGTTTGAGCATTGCATAACCTTCTTGTGTATATCAATTTTTCGATTCTTGGACTGGACTGGTCAGCATCAGCGAGCGAATTTGACCTGTACTTCTTTTACCTTCATCTTGACTATGCATCTGGACATGGCGCATAAGCTTTACCATCCATTCTTTAGATCGTCGAACTTTACGAACTAGATTGGGGCATTCGAATCCATAATACTTCACTCATGACTGGTAATGCTCAGAAATTGTATGATTTCCTAGATGTACAGTTATGAAAAACATTTGCTCGATTAAGTAAAGTACAGGTTTTTGCAGTTGTTGCAGGTCTAGATGCAAACAATGATACCTCCAACGTCAATTGGGATATCAACCTTCTTTTCCCCAAGGACACCATCGGAAGTTGTCCATCCACGGAGAGAACTTATCCATCACTCCCCCGGCGACGACGATGCCTCCTCAACCTTCGCCTCCGTCCCCTCCCCATCCGTCTCAACAACCTTCGCCCCCTCGGCAACCAACTCCTCCACCCCCTTAACCTTCACATCCACAACCCTCATAATCGTATACCTATGCTTACTCTTCACGGTCTTAACATGCCTCTGCCTCCTCTTCGTCTTCTCCTTGATCCTCAACGGCTCGCTCTCCGTCCCAATAACACGCACCCTGCACTCGAACAGTCGCTCGTCGAGGTACCGCGATCCGGCCTCCGTGTTGCCCTTTAGCGTGAAGTCGCGGGATCCGAGGTTCGAGGCCCGGTTTAGCCGGATTATGTCGCCCGGGGAGACGTCGGGCATGAGGAAGGGGAGGCGGAGGGTGTCGCCTTCTGTGAGGAGGTAGGGCCGGGAGTGCAGGTGGGCGGTTATGTAGTGTGGTTTTTGGGTGGTGAGGTGTGGGAGGAGGGTTGTTAGGGAGGGAGGGAGGGTAAGGGGTGAGGTGAAGGTTGGGGGGGAGGGTGGTTCGTTGGTTGGTGGGCCTCGGGGTTTTGGCTTCGTCGTGGATTGTGTGAATTGCGGCTGCGGTGGGATTTGGGAGGATTGTGGTGGTTTGGGAGCCGTTGATGATGGGTCTTGAGGAGGGATCTCGGGTTGGGTAGCTTGGAATTGGGTTGATGTCGAGGATTGATGCAGACATGCTGCTCGGCGGGAGGCTATTGAGAGGGTCTGAGGAGTCGAAGCCAGTCGGACCTCGACAGCGGCCTTGAAAGCAGACCTGGAAAACATGGTGATAACTTTTTTCCTCCCCTATCGGCCTGTAGTCTTCGGAGTGAGAGTTGTTGGTGGAAAGGCAAGAAGTTCGTGATAACTTCGATGTTTTTTTTGAGAGCAAAATCAAGCTTTGACATTATTGGCTGCAATTTTGGCATAAAAGTCACATGTTATATTTCTGCATAACCACACGTGATCTTTATGAACGCCAAGATTTCACTTTCAACCACAACATTTTTTCGATTTTGACGACGTCGAGGGGAAGTTCAGGCAAAAACATCACACACAAGCCACTCACTCAGTCATCATGGTAAGTATATAAAATGATAGTAGTACCCTTCTTCATTGTCAGCGTAGATAGCTAACCTTTTCTTTCTCCAAAACAGCCTCAGAACGAGTTCGTCGCACCGGAATCCCCCCCCACCGAACTTTGCGGATAGGATAGGATAGAGCTGATAGATTTTCTTGTATAGGTATATCGAGCGCTTCCAGAAGCAGCATGGGAAGCGGTACGTCTACAACAATGCCTTATACCCCCCCCTCTCTTCATAACAATTATACTAATAAACTTCGCAACAGCCTCGACCATGAAGAACGCACCCGCAAACGCGCCGCCCGCGAAGGCCACAAACAATCCCAAAACGCCCAAAACTTCCGAGGCCTCCGCGCAAAACTGTACCAGAAGAAACGGCACAATGAGAAGATCCAGATGAAGAAACGCATCCGCGCGCAGGAAGAGCGGAACACAAAGTCGTCCGACGGACCGGCCGAACCGTCGCAGACACCGCTGCCGAATTACTTGCTCGATCGGTCCGAGGCGAAGAATGCGAAGGCGTTGAGTAGTGCGATTAAGGACAAGAGGGCGGAGAAGGCGGCGAAGTTTGCGGTGCCGTTGCCCAAGGTTAAAGGGATAAGTGAGGAGGAGATGTTTAAGGTTGTGAAGACGGGGAAGAAGACGGCGAAGAAGTCGTGGAAGAGGATGATTACTATGCCTACGTTTGTGGGGAATGATTTTACGAGGAGGCCTGTGAAGTATGAGAGGTTTATTAGGCCGATGGGGTTGAGGTATAAGAAGGCGAATGTGACGCATCCGGAACTCGGGGTTACGGTGCAGTTGCCGATTATTGGGGTTAAGAAGAATCCGCAGAATCCGATGTATACGCAGCTTGGGGTTTTGACGAAAGGGACGATTATTGAGGTTAATGTTAGTGAGTTGGGGATTGTTACGACGGGGGGGAAGGTCGTTTGGGGGAAGTGGGCGCAGATTACGAATAATTGTGAGTTGCTTGCTGTGTTTGCTCTTCCCGTTTTGTTTTTGTTGGATTCGGGGTTAACTAACATATTCGACTTCGAAGGCGCAAATGATGGCTGTATTAATGCGTGAGTTTTATCCTATCCCTTTTTATCCCCGTTGACGCGAATACTAATATACCACTCCAGTGTTCTTCTCGTCTAATGGATACCCAAACACCCACCCCGACTTCACCGATCAATCAATTTCCCGTTTCCCCCTCATTTGCAGACCAGGCATTTGTTCATATACATTTCCATTCCCTTGTTTGGTTCAGGATATTTCTGCGGTGAACCTATCTATTGTTTTAAATGATGGGCTGGCGTTAGTGGATGGATAGGCGTTATATAATAAGGAGCTCAAAAAAAGTCAGTCGGTCACCTTGTATTGAAAGCTAGGGGGGCTGCTGGTGTGGTTAGAATAGATACGAATAAATAAAATAAATGCTTTTATGATGAATTTGCTAGGGTTCGAAGTAGTGAATGCGGATGTTTTCGGTGGTACTACCAAGCTTCAGGAGATGAGGATATATAAAAATTGAACCACCAACGGCTTCGGAGCATACAAAAACGGTTGCACTGAGTTGCCCTCAAAATACCAAAGCAGTCTCCAGGATAATATAATATATCAAAAACGTCAAGACATACCCCCCACCCAATATACTCCTACGAAGAAGTTGAGCTAAGAAAAAAAAGACCTGCAGAAAATCCCAAACAAATCTAGCCTCCCACCATCTCTACCTCTTACCTCCCTCCCTTCCTTCTATTCTAAAAAAAAATAACTCAAGCATCAAGCGTCAACATCTCCACATCCTGAACACTCGCACCTTCACCTCCCCCCCTCTCATCCCCAGCACTAGACGCCGACGTCGCCGGCGACGCCAATCCCGACATCCCAGATGACGAACCCGGTCGTCGGTCAAACGTATCCGTCGTCGACCCCTCACATCTAGAATGCGTTCTTTGATGGTGGTGGTGGCGATGACCATGGCCCCGTTGCTGCGGTCTCTGCTGCCCCTGCTGCTGCCCCTGTTGCTGCTGCTGCTGGCCTTGAGACGATGATGAGTTGGTCTGTGTTTGACGACCTCCTCCTCCGCTTGATGATACTACGACCCCAATCTCAGGCTTCTCGGGTACATTCCCCACCAATCCCACACCCATATCTAAACTCTCAACCGCGAACCCCAGAAACGCGGCATCCCGCCTACTCACGCTCAGCGTCCACCTGAACTCGCCCAGCCGCGTAGCGTAGAATTCAGCCTCCTCCCTCGTTGGCGCGGTGACGCGCAGGAGGATCCCGAATGTGCCGATTAGAGCGAAATTTGTGCGGGATGCGGCGGGCCAGAAGGAGCGGAGGTGTGTTGGGCGGAGGCGGTTGATGAAGTCCATGGCGGAGATGAGGCGGGTTTTGGCGGCGGAGCGGCAGATGTGTGAGAGGTATTGGTCTGTTGAGGGGGAGGAGGCGAGGGAGCGGATGATGCGCCGGTGGAGGGTGATTTCGGTGGCGAAGTAGGCGAGGTGGAGGCTTCCGTTGGAGGTTGTGGAGGGGTTGGTGGTGGAGGAGGAGGGGGAGGGGTCGTTGGGGAGGGTGGTGATGGTGGTGTCCATGCGTAGTTCGGTGGGGAGGCGGGCGAACCAGTCTTTTAGGCGGATTTGGACGGGTTTGGCGCGGTCGAGGATGAGGCGGGTGCGTTGGGAGCCGGCGGCGGCGAAGTCTTCGACGGCTTTGAGGGTGTAGAAGTTGTCGAGGATGTCGGAGAGGATGGTGGTGAGGGAGACGAATTGCATGAAGAGGAGGGGGCCGCGGGTGGCGTTTGGGGAGCCGTCGGAGTATGCGGCTTCGAAGTCTTGCTCGTCGAGGTCTTTGACGGTCCAGTTGCAGTCGAAGATGTGGGATGGGCGGCCGAGGACCAGGGATGACCATTTGTCTTGCATGTAGAGGGCCCATGCGAGTCGCATCCGGAGGCCTTTCTCCCAGTCTTCGATTTTCCAGGTGGAGCAATCTTGGTGGAGACCTAGTTCAAAGCCAGCGGTGACTAGTTGGGCGTTCAAGGTGGCGGTGCTGAGGGATGAATTCTGAGCGAGGAGTAGGCCAGCTTGGATGGTGGATAGCTGGGGGTTTGGTAGAGATTCGCCGAGGAGTTTTAGGGCAGTACTCTGGAGACGAGCAGTATCTGGGGCACGGTTGGCAGCGGCAGGGGGCTGCCCTTTGGAGGAGGGATCTAGCCATTTTAAAGCCAGAAGATAAACAGCAGATAGTAGTAGTGGGGGCAGCCCCCTCTTCGTCTTGTGAGATAGGCGGAAGGTGTCTTCGGTGAGAACAGGAAAAGTTGGATGGACATGCTGGAAGAACAGATCGACGAGAGCATGGCCGAAGGGAGCGACAAGACTCTCTACAGCATCGACGGAGACGGTCAATGCATCGGAAGCAGCCTGGATCTGGGCCCGATCGGGCATGCGTAGGAAGGTCCCGTCGTCGGACAGCTTGCGAACTTTGGTCTCACCGAGGAGGCCTTCGTCGTTGGAGTCTAGAGGGAGGTACTCTAGGAGGAGAGTTTCCAGCTCGGTGGTCATGCCGATGTGTCGGCTTGACTGCAAGAGAGAGCCATCGCGAGCGGAATGTTGCTGCAGGGATATGTCGGACATGGCACCACCGGAGAGTGGAGAGTAGGGGAAGTCTTTTGAGAGTCTGTATGAGGTTTAGTACGAGTAAGCCTACAGGAGAGGGAACATACCTCTTGGCAGATTGATCGTCGAGGGCGGAAGAAGAGTCGTCGACCTTCCTCTTCTGGGCGGGATTAGGGTTGGGATTAGGGTTGGGGTTGGGATCGGAGAGGGTGAAGGTACAGTCCTGGCGATGAAAGTCACAGGAATAACACTTGTTGACCATCTCATTCATGGCACATCTGCTCTTCCTCCGGAGACATGCATCACAGGTAGAGCTTGTGGTGGAACCGGAGGAGGAGCCCGGGGTGGTGGTGGTGGGGGTGGTGGTGGAGACGGGACCGTAGGTGTTTACTACGGATCGAGCGGTGGATGGTTGGGTGGACTGGGACTGGGAGGGTGGAGCGGGGGTGGGAGCGGAGTGGATGGGGGAAGATGGTTGGGCGGTGAGGGTAGTGGCCATAGCGGGGGGAGTGCAGTTCTAGTTGGTCCGGGGAACAGCTGCACTACACCGGAAGTAGAAACAGGGTGAGTGGAGTGGAGCGGAGTGGAAAAAGTCGGAATGATATGAGAATGATTGGATATTGGTTCCGGTTCTTTTTCTTTTTTTAATGTTTTCTTTTTCTTTTTTCTTTTACTAGTTCAAGCAGTGGGTGATCCCGCCAGGGACTGCAGGAGGATGAGATGGGCGATGGTCCTGGCCGTCATTGGTGGTTGGAAGGGGCAGGAAGAGGGAAGAGGGAAGAGGGAGGGAAGTACCCTAGAGCGGAGGGAAGATAGGAGTGTTCACAGTCAGAGTACAGTAGTAGGCAGTAGTATAAGTGATAGAAGATGAAGAGAGAGAGAGAGAGATAGTAGTAATAAGAGAAAAGAAGGATATTAATAAGAGAGAAAGAGAGAAAGAGAGAAAGGCTATGCTTGACCTGGATGATTAATAACAAGTCACTCTCTGCCGGACTGTCGGTGGTAGGTACATCCTCTGCTCCTTTGCTCCTCTGCTCCCTCCCACCTCTGGCATTCTCAAACGTAACAGTTACTGAGTTCGGGGTTCTTCGGGTGGAAGTTTGTTGGTTGTTCTTTCCTTCTTTTGCTCTTTCTCAGTCAACACTGTTACTGAAAAGATAAGCCCTGTCCTTCTGATTGGTCGGGGGATATCTATCAGGAACTGCAACCTCTTCTTCCGATCCATTACGTAACATCCCTGCATGCCAAGTCTCTCTCTCTTTTTTTTCCGCGGGACCTGTGCAACCACCAACCACTACTGGGCAGACACACTGCATATTAGCAGGAAGAGTTGAAGCACACTGTCGTTGAGCTCGCACAGAGCTTTACCGAAGAGATCGTCCACAGCCAGCCACAGCATCCACCAAGCATACGCCTCTCTATCCTGGAACTGACATGAGCTATGAAGCTTCCTCCATCCTCTCTTCAGGCTAAATCCAACGCTGGTGATCCGTGGAGAAACTCCTTCCCTCTTACCTAATTGTGTGGGGATGCCCTGCCCCTATGCATGCTCTCCTGGCCTTATCTCCATCTTATCTCCACGTCAACATGTCCATCCTGACTCAGTTATCACAGATAAGACCTCCATCAGTGTCCAAGCAGAAGGCGAGGATAATACTGATAAGACACTCCAAGCTGTGACCACATACGGAGAAACTCTCTAGAAGCTTTGATATCTCTCTTGGGAGGAGTATCCATTACCCAATGATCAAGGTCTAAGTGCACTGTACCTAGCCTCTCCACTACACTAAGCTTGCTTCAATGGGCCGATCCCGAAATCTCCCACCGTCCTGGGACCGCCGTCTTCGCCTTGGGAAAGATGTCACGTCTGGAAGACTCACTATGAAGCAGGGACCAAGTTCCAGACTACACGATTACGGACGGTCAGGAAAAGTAAAGGACAAGGCAAGCCTATGGATAACCGGAAAAAAGAATCATATGCAAAATTAAAGCTGTCTATCTAGGTATATGTATAACTACCAACCCCCTAAACTCCATGACTGAACCGGAAGAACCTCTTAGCACAGGGGCAATAATCACCACCGCCAAAGTAACCATAGATACCAAGCCATCGCCACCCCCGCCACCTTCAGCATCGACCGTCCAAACTCCCGCATCGCTGCTACCACCTGTCCTCGGAACCCCGCTGTCCGTCGAAAGTCGATCTGTGTCTGTGTCCGACTTCTCGCTCTTCCTTTCTGGTTGGCGTCGTCGCCGCTATGTGCCGACGTAGATGATGTCGATACAAGTTCCGGGATACGGTCTAGAAACGGTGGGGAGCCGCGGCTTGCTATGCGCGAGTTGGCTCGCGATCGGGTCCGCGTAGGGTTGGTGGAGGAGCTTGACGCTGTGGATGGCTTGTTGAACATCGGGAGGAGGGGGAGCGGGTCGACTCGCGCTGTTTCCGAGGGGTAGATGACGAGTGGGAGGGTGTAGAGGATTAGCATGGTGATGGTGAAGCCGAAGACGTAGCCGTATCGGATGAAAATGGCGAGTTGGTCGGGGAGGAGGCAGAGGTGGTTTTGGAGGGTCGCGCCGGAGGATCCTTCTGCTCCTCCTCCTCCTTGGAGGGGTTTCCCCGTGTCTATATCGACTGGGTTCCAGAGGCTGGTCAATTGGAAGCCCGGGCGACGGACGCCCATTGCCCATGAGAGGGATTTTACGGTGATTTCTTTCGGGGAGCCGCTGAATTCGCGGTGGTTGATTTCGCAGTAGTCGTGGTCGTCGCCCGAGTAGATGTGTGTGATGTCGCCGATTTTGGATATTAGTTGGTTGGAGACTGTTGTGGACAGGACGTTCTGGTACTGGTATCCACCCGAGACGCTGATGGCGTTACGGTCGTCCTTTTCTGGGAGGGGGTTGGTTGAGGATGGGGGGAAGCGTTCGCGGAGAGGTCCGCAGGGGGTGCCAGGCGCTCGGTAGAGAGGGACGTGAGTGAGGAGAATTGTTGGGAGTTGGGGTCCCGGCTTGTTTTTACCGGTAGCCGTCTCTTCTTCATCATCAAAAGGGGTATACGACGCGCCGTTTTGCGCGTCCAATGCTCGAAGCTCTTCTCGGGCGACTCTTCCTTTTCGTTCCTTCACACCGTCCAGGAAAGCCTTCGCAAAGGCCCAGATATTCTCGTTCGGCTTGGCGCCATCTCCAGCGCCCATCCCTGAACTGCCCGTCTTTGGATCAGGTTGTTCCATAGAGCTAAGTGCAACCGTATCAACGGAGACGAAGCTGTGGTTCCCGACCACGTCTACCCGGTTTCCGTCTCCAAAGAACGCCCTGAATCTCCTGTGTACCGGCTCTTGTATCCCGTTGCCAAATCCAATATCGTGATTCCCCGGAAGACTAGCAATCATCTTTCTATTTCCTGCTTTTGTCTCCGGTCCATCGCCCTCCTTCCAGCGGTCGAAGAATATCTTGCTAAACCGATCGTATTCGTGTAACCAAAATTCATCGCCGTACTCTCTATATCTTAACTCCGGGCTAGTGCTAGTTGCGGTTGACCATTCTCGTCCACCGTCAAAGAGATCCCCCAGGAAAAAAAGTGTGTCGGGGCGGAGCTTCCTCTCCAGTAGCGAGTGTACCCGTAGCATGTAGAGGTCGGTATAAAATACCGTCAGCGAGGAAAGCGGCCATGGGCGACCAGGATACGTATGCGGATCGACGAGTTGGGGGTCTGCGATGAAGACAACATGATGGGGAGAGGCTTCTTGCGGCTACACAAAGACAAAATTTAATTAGTTTACTTTCCCTTCAAATTACCATTCAGAGCCAGAGTGCATTGACAGGGTAATCATTACCCATTCTTCCCAACCGCCCCAGTCGCAGTCCTCAATGCTCTGCCGGAATACCAATCTCTCCCCCCACCAAAGCGTAAACAGCCAGAGGAAGATCAAAAGATTCGGTATCCTGAACATACGGCGGATGGTCCTTATCCCTCCTCTCCTAAAATCCCCGATCCCCCCTATCCTCCGAGGCGACCACGAACCGACTTGAGTTCCAAACTGCGCAGTTCGGTCCCTGATGAAGGGAGGGAGTTTGTCCATCAGACGGCTTGGGAGACTTGTTGAAGACCCGGATGGAGAGTATATCCCGAGCCCACTGCCGCCGCCGCCGCTGTTATTTAGGTATGCGTAGTTTGTAGCCATCGTCGCCCGGCTGTGGTGCGCGAAATTAGGTTATGTATGGTAGGATAGGCTAGCTTGCGGTTCCTGCATTGTCTCCTCCCATTCTGTTTTTTTCTCCCTCGCTTTATTTCGTTTCGAGCTCGGTGTTCTTTCCGCAGCTTGTCTCCTCTTCCTATAATGGTTGTAAATGCGAAGGTGACGCCGTCATTTCTTAGATTCTGGAGATTCGGTGTCCAAAACACAATTATGGGTCTTGCTGCGGAGACCCCTTAAGCGATGTAAGCAGTCGATAATACGTGGCTTAGGGTCGGACTTTGGACTGAATGCGAACGGTGTTTGAAAGCACTATGCAACAGATGTGAAATGCCAATCGCCGAATACCTGGTCTCGACTGATGGAGGGAAAGGGGTTTGTCTCTCTCTCAAAAAAAGTTGACAGCGACAGCGATTGATATCATCACGTGACGATATACTCGAACGCCAAGCTTCAACTCTTTCATTGACATTTCTCTAACACTCTTGTAAAGATTCCCCGCTGCAATCTTCAAGGGAAAAAGGTTTTCCAAGAACTTTGGGCTCTATTCTTCATATCTAGAGGGAGTAACGGACGCAACCCGCGGAAGCGAACGATAACGACACCCCTGAGCTCCAGCCCTGCCGTTGTTTGCCCTTGGGGCGGAATATCGTGCCTATCCAGTGATAACGACGACTGGGCATTCTATTTAACCCATTTGCCATCAGTCCAGAGCGCTGTTGTTATGGAGAGCTCAGAGTATCCGTGGCTTGAGCGTCTGGCATACGCGCTTCTCTGTCTCCCATCTCGGTTTTCCTGTCTAGTTTACCTTTCCTTTTTGATCCCATAGATCAAGGCCCGTGGTAACGCCTTTGGAGACATGCTTTGTCTCCCTATTTGTGTGCTTCACTACAAGGATGTTCTTACCATGCGAAAAAAATAAAGGAGTTCTCCCTCCAACCTCCCCCCAAGGATTGTTAGAGACGGGCCTACAAACCCTTAGAAAGGGAATCATGTCGGGGGAGCAGTGGGACCCCGTGTAAAGACCTCTACGGTACATTGGAGATGAAAAGCTATCTGTTCCGTCATTGAAGCGAGGATAACGCCAACTACGTCCGTTCTTTTGACAGATATTCCCGGATTCTCATTTCATACCCAGACGAACGGCACAGGCACTTTTTTTGATTGCTTCGCGGTAAGATATATAATATAAACACTGCCATTGTTATAACCTATTTCTATCGATGCTAACGGGCTCTAGAACTAGCCACCTATTTGACGGTAAAATATGTGACATGCCGATGTCTTACGATAAGCGAATTTGCACGTCCTATTGACGTTCTTTGCACTCGCAATCATCCGACCGAGGTCAGAACGTCCAGCTGTCCGTCTTCCTTATTTTATTTTACATGGGTGGGCAAACAACGCATGGTTTCAGTCTCACCTATCATCCGCCCCCTTCAAAACGTGGGCAGTATATTCCACCCTGTATTCGGTGATTACTCGCTACTATAAACTGCGCCGCAACCCGCACAGTTTCTTTGTCTCTTCCGCCGCATTGCCCCCATTCCCACTCTCAAACTAGGCTCGGCCAAACACTCCTACGACTAAACTCGGCGGTCACGGGTTGAAAGGCATGGGAAACACTGATAATATTTTCCTGACCAGCTGGTTAGTGGACACCACACTTCGATGACACCTACTTTCCCAGTGATCTCAAGCTCTTGGTGCGCGCATTGAATTGCCGCAAAGATATATGTGGTGTTCCCCAGCTATCGGAACGGGGAAGCCGTATCCCCTTCTCGGAGCATAACCGATCGAAAATGGAAGGAGCGACCCAGGGGCGCATTCGTACCTGCCTTATACATAAACCGACCAAACGAGGAAGGAACGATTCCCCGTTCCTTCCATATTGAGATAAACCGGATGAAATAGGAAGGCGCGACCCAGAACGCACCTTCCTAATCCTATAACCGGACTAAAAGGGAAGGAACGACCCAGCGTACCTTCCATATTAGAGTAACCGATCGAATCGGGAAGGCGCGACCCTCATATCGTCCCTTCCTTAATGGGAAGTGAGCAAATAAGGAAGGAACGATATGAGGGTCGCGCCTTCCTTTTTAGTCCGGTTATTCAAATTAGGAAGGAGCGATATGAGGGTCGCGCCTTCCTAATTTGATCGGTTTACGTATAAGGAAGGAACGAGGTGAGGGTCGCACCTTCCTATTTCGTCCGGTTTACCTCAATATGGAAGGAGCGATATGAGGGTCGCGCCTTCCTCATTTGATCGGTTTATGTATAAGGCAGGTACGAAGGCGCCCCTGGGTCGCTCCTTCCTTTTTAGTCCGGTTTACCTCGTCGGAATAACCAATATATGGTTTCCCTTTTGAGCCCCCCCTCTGTCAAGGGGGAAATATGAAGGCTCAGCCTTTGCTAATATCACTATTCATTGATCGGACGGTACGACGCGATCACTAGGATGTCCGATTACGTGTGGGCCGGGGGCATCAGCAGGAAGCTTCCACTACCGGCCATTGACGTGATGTAGCGCGCATGGCGGATCCGTAATGGTGTGGACGACACTAGCTCAGAAATCGCAAGGAATCAATGAAGAAGCCAAGTCCGATGAAGACTGCCTTATTCTGTAGTATCTCATTCCCAAGTCTTATCACTTATTTGGGTTTTTTTATAGGCTGTTTATTTGGATAACCCTGGGTAATATCTCATATCTACATATGCTTCCTAGGCCTTAGAAGTGTCTGGGAATATGTACTTTTATATTGGTCCGTGCTTTAA
Organism: Arachnomyces sp. PD_36; assembly: GCA_032988195.1. Taxonomy (NCBI): domain Eukaryota; kingdom Fungi; phylum Ascomycota; class Eurotiomycetes; order Onygenales; family Arachnomycetaceae; genus Arachnomyces; species Arachnomyces sp. PD_36. The sequence goes on along the minus strand of JANTQE010000019.1, from coordinate 565,172 downwards.
GCTTAAATTTAAACCCCTTGAAACCCGAATCATGGACTCCACTATTTTTCCGCACCGGTACCCGCAGGCGATGTTTGCACAACACGTACTTCCACGTGGGGCAATGTCGTCTTTAAAGTTTAGGGACATGTGGTTATGACGGCAGGTCAGACCCGCCCTTCCTTTTAATTTATTAATCGAAGGTGTCTGTTTATCGGATACACTATGGATAAGGGCCACAGTATTATACGTTTTCTAACAACGTGACTTCTTCCGACATAGAAGATGCTGATACTTTACCGAGCCTACTGACCCTAGAGACCCTCAGAATAATCAATATTGCTTCCTATGGTAGAGCATCGATGACAGGGATATCATATTGTCCAGTCTCGGGATAACATGCCTAGGTATCTTAGAAAGAGAGATAATGCAAGATTGAGCATAGCCTAAAAATCAAATGAAGGATAGCAAGTATCCACGCTCGGACGATTGTCATAACGCATACGTCGTTGGGAAAAGAGCTTGCCGTAGTCTTGAATTTCAAACTATCCAGGAATAAACTCCGTCGCGCCTCAATAGAAGTCCTCCCAATCAATACGAACTCGTTACAAAATCAAGATTGCCCATTTACTACTATATCCGTAGTTTTATTAATACTCCAGCCGCCTTCCTCCCTCTCTTTGTGTAAGCCCTCTGTGGATTCAGAGCTATGGATTATTTGTGAAGTAAATATTGGGACACCAACTATCCACCTGCGGACCCACGAATTCGTCGAAATTGGTTTGTGATGTAGTGGTGCGAGCGATGATGGCTGCTGGTAAGGGGCTTCCGAGGTTTCCTGGGTTGGCGTTACGCCCTTAACAGTTCTATACCAGCGCCTAAACAGAGGGTTCAGGTGCGGGCCAGAGCCTGTTATAACGGAAAGGTTTGCTTCTAGATGGCAGGTAACGAAGGTCAGGTCAAACGTAAGATCATCGTCCGTATAATAAAGTCGGATCATGTATATAAAGCGGAGTAAGGATGCTGCAACGACACTGAGATACAGGTTAGCCTGAAAGCCCGTTTTAAGAATTTAACCCGATTATTTAGGGGTTGCGAAGTACATCTCTTTAAAAAAGCGAATACTCACAACCAACCCAATGATAGCAGAACGATAACCCCTATCTTCTTGACCAACGGCATTTGGAGATTGTAGCACAGGGCCGTCGGGATTATTGCAATTAACAGATCTCCGAAAATCCAAAGTCCGCATCCGAGAGTATTTCCGAGGGCGATATTGCTGCACACACCAGGAATCGAGGGGTCCCAGAGCTTCTGTATCGGTATACACTTGAGAGGAAAATAAATGAACCACATCAAGCATGAAAGAGAGCACCAGATTGCGGCGACCCACAGCCAGAAACGGACTTTCGCCGTCTGATCTAGCCGGGCAAGAAATAGCAGAATTGAACTCCTAATGAAGAGCATGGCTGGCACGTAGAGCATTGAATCTATCCAGAGATACTATATGGTCTAGTTAGGAGATCTTCAACGGTCAACTCTCAAAGGAAAGATGTTGCCAACCATGTCACCCTTGATCTGACTCTTTTCGCGCGAGCGATCCTGACCATCAATTCCGATCTGCTTCTCGTCTATATCTGGAGCAAGAGGCAAAGATGTCAATTTCCCGAATCAGAAGAAGGGGGGCCAACTCGACTCACAAACTAAGGTTGTTCCGGTCATAGCAACAGCACACATCTATAATATTAGAATCTTTGATTTATCGACAGAAGCCAGCGAACTCACCCATCCAGGTATCATAACGAGATCATCTACGAATTGTCAGCCACTTCGTTTCTCTCTCGCATTCATAAACAGCCTTCCTGAGTATTAATAACATACCGCATCCAAAGTTCTTTGTGACCTTTCTAGACCATATGCGAAGTAATATCGATATGGTAGAAGCACAGCCAAAGAAGATAACGATTGACTGAGCAAAGCTCTGGTTAGGCGAATACCCCATCGTGCTTGAAAACCGCAAATCCGATGTTAATTGGGAGGGGCGGTTTGAAAGAAATTTGACTGTTGCAGTGCTCAAGGTAGATAAATGTTTAAGGTGAATAGTACTCTCGTTTTGTACTTCTTGATGAAGAACCTCTTATGCGGATAGGAAGCCATTCCATCTTCCTGTCCCAAGGTAGCACGCAATTGGAAGTTAGTACAAAGTAAGTAGTTTGAGATCGAGTCAGGATCTGATTCAAGCAAAACCTGGGGGACGAGTGAAAATACCAAGAGAAACTTAATGCATCATGTATCATGATTCACTGAGATTCCGTCAAGATATTCGGGTCACCTCGATTCATGTCAGAATCAGCTAGACGGCGGACAGACCCCGAAACACGAGGAAGGAATCATGCCCGTCATGCATGCATGCTGCGGAGGAAGTCTGATCACAAGATCGTGTCGTTTTCTGAATATTTCAACAACGGATTGAAAACCAGAATATACCCTTAATATAGGTTTTATTTTCCTGCTCAGCCCAATAGTGTCGATATAGGATGGGGTCTGTTGCCGTCTTACGGGGTTCTACAGGATCAGACAATTCTTCATATCCTCAGTAGTCCCACAGGTTGACACAGAACTCAATTCCCCGCACAGCATAAAGGAAATCCGGGGAACGTTTTCGAACCGGTTTACACTGAAGCCAAAGCTTGGGCTGCTGAGGGAAGATTTCGTATGGAACTGTGATTGAAAAGCCACCAGCATATATCGCGATCTTGATTTACCGCTGAAGGAAATGGCGAGGTTGGGAGCGACGAGGTTACGAATTCAAGTCACTCATGTTGCTACTAGTGCGGACTTCCCGTGCCGTGTTTGATAACGGCAGACTCTCCTTATTATGTCCCAGCTTCTAATTGGATATTTGGTGAATCCTTCCTGCGACGAATTTAGTTTGGTGTGTTGCCCTAATTATTTTAGTTCCGTCAATTCAACCTTAATAAATCGCCAAGTATAAGTGTGTGACAAGCCTTGCTCTTGATGAGAAAACCTGAGGAGAAATACGGGTTCTTAATTCCTAATGCGGTTCGCTGTCTCCATGATGTGATCAAGGTGAATGAAGTTTTGAGGTATCTTAATCCCTGCTTCGCCTAGAAGGTCCTCCCACCGAGTCTGAAAAGAGCTACCATGCTGAAGGTTACTCACATTAACCCCTGCGACCGCGCTGAGTTCTGGGAGCCAATTATAACTCCTTGGGTTTCCTCGACTATTGGTGGTTCCGGTTATGAAGCCCCTATGTATACGTGCGCTGTAGGGAGGGAACTGCCCCATGACGTATTCCGGGATAGAAGACTGCCACCAATCTGACAATCTTGCTTGGCTGTAACACCTCGACCCCTGCGCCACGCGAGCGCAAGGCCTTATCGCCTGGTGTTTGGGAATCACTTGTCCAATAGACCTGCTAGTTGGGGTCATCGCTAAATTCTGGGTCAGATTCCTATCAAGCGTTGCTCTCGTTTTCTAGCGCCGGTCGAGGTATTTCTATTCATCCAATATCAACTAGTTTCGGTATTTTCGAAGGATGGCGGCTTCACTCCGCTTCTCATTTCTATAGATGGACGACTCGCCCCGTACTCACGCGCCAATACATACTCAAGGCCCACACTGTCTTCGTTCATAATATTCGCTTCACTCGAGCGGTCTCTTGAACGGAAGAGGGGTCGAAGGGACGGCACACAGGCAATGATGATGAGAAAAAACATCTAGATATGTCACTAATCATCATCGGAATTGGCAGGTTTTGGAATTTCTTGCACGGACGTACCTCGATGCTGGGAATGTTCAACGAGGGCATAAATCAGTCAACCGTCCGCCTCGACCCTTTCACCAAAGAAAAGAGGGGACTGCTTACATGTTCCAAAGATTGATGTAAGCGAAGGAGCCTATGATCGTTTGTCAAATCCGTGGTTTCTCTTATATGATGCCGCCTCTGAACATTACTCACCGGTAAGAATATGCTGCAGTTCATGGGCTTTGATACCAGTTACGATCACACCAAATACTCCAGCACCCATGACTATCACAAGACCAATTTTGCGTAGAAGAGGGATATTCACTCTCCAAAAAACACAAACAGCGTAAACCGCAAGTAGGAGGTCCGTTAGCGCGCTAGTACCTGCACAAATTAGCCATTTGCCCTCTTGCGCGCTGCTTCCAAGTTCTTACCGGCCTGGGTCATGGATATTCCTAGGTGAACCTGTTTATTTATACACGAACCCTCAAAATCGTCGCTATATGTCGCTACCAGTGGCGCGCAAGAGCGCCAGATTACAATGGCATTAGCCGCAGACATCACAAACGCAATGAGCACCATCGTCCATATTAGGTAGAAGTGAGCCTTGACCACTAATGGGCCGATAAGGCGATTCAAAAGAAGAATGACTGAGATTTTTCCCAACGCAACGCTCAAGATACTTAAGCTTGAAGCACTAGAGACGTGCCAGGCGTATTTGGTCAGCTCAGATAGAGATTTGCCGTCATTTGTTCCTAATTCGTATCGTTCGACGGTATAAAGCGTGGCGGAGGTCATCGCGATAAGCTGTTGTGAACGAGAAAATATTATCAGAATCTAGTAAAATATAGCATCCCATTGGAGAGGGGATGGTCTTATCCGCACCCAGGTAGTTATCATAGTGTAGTCATCCCAGCCATGCCATGGCCAAAGGACGAATCGAACGAAAACACGAGCTCCAACGCACAAGGTTGCCACACCGGCGAGAGTCCAGGTTACGGCGTCAACAGCAATGGGTTGAAATGAGACCATCGCAGGGAGGGGATGGGGTACGGGGAAAAGGTGGAAGAAAAGCTTCCGTGGGTGTAGAAAATATTGAAGGAGCCGAACCCAAGTCGCTGACTTGAATTGATTATTGAAATAGAATATTGCATTTGATCAATACTTCTCCCCACCTCTTGGGGATAGTAGAAAGATTTATGTATAAATCAAGGCGATGGCGCATCGGGGTTTGGGTAATGCATGGGCACTGCTTCTCAGCATGAAAGAACTGAATAGTGTCGACCACAGAACCCCGAGCCGTCCCGGGCTCTGGTGGAGGATCAGCTCTGCAGCATGCCCGTCGAGTATCACACGTTCAGCCCCATTGGGTTGCAAGGGTTGTGGGGAGTTCGCTCAACCACATGGCACAAGGACGGGTATTTGTGAGGGTCTGATCACCAATCCCTTTCCACACCCGCATTAAATGTCAGTGCCGGAACGACAGGTCACAGGAGTCTCCATGGAAAAAGAAACCCGTATTTCTTCAGTCTCGTCTCCACAAGCCGTGTCTTGACAAGCTGTGACGCGCAGGAGCCCGGCACGAACTACAATTTGTTGTCTTACTTCATTGCTCACTGGCTGAAGAGCAAAGGATTTGGGCGGCTGGCTATGCAGAGTGTGTCAGAGGCGTTTGCACATCAGCTCAACCTCAGGAGTTCGGGGTGCGACGTTGCCTGTCAGTGATAAAACTCAAAATTAACCTCCGCACTAGCTGTTAGCGCTCGCTTGATGCGCGGCGCTTGCAGGGATAAGACGGGACGTTATGTAAGAGGGTCCCCCTTTCCTATTTGAGCGATTCATAGGGCAGGCGACTTTCCATTCGCAATATTCTATCATGATCTGGGACCAGGAAAGTAGCTCCGACATCACTTAAATATTCCCTTTCCCATTCGTTTCCCCTAAAAAATGCCTTATAGAGGGATACGCTAAGAACCTCGACATGTACTACCCATCGACTTGTTAATATATTTATTTCTCTTACTCTTAATATATATAATCATGGGCTCTTCTCGGAGTACATAGCATTGATCTTGACGAATTTAGCGCCCTAGTAAACCCGCCTCGATACTACATATATACCACCCGGAACGGATATGGCCCAATCCCTATCAAGACCTTACACGTCCACGGGCAAGGCATCGAAGAGGTCAATCAAATGCTAGAGAAGAGAGGTCTATGGCCCGATATATTGCTTCCTGGCCCCATGTAGATATACAACGCTATAATGCTGTGAAAGGATAAATAAAGAAGAAAAAAACTAGTACATGGCAGAATAAAGCCTACCGGGAATCAAAAGGCCAAAGTTTATCCGCTCTCTCGACCGTCATATCGCCCCCCTTCTTTTCAGACTCCTTAGCCGTCTCAATCCACTCACCGTACGCCGCCTTATTAGCCTCTTGGGCAGCGTCCCACACCTCATTCGGCACCCATCCGTCCGAAGTTGTCTGCATAGAGATTTTCAACCACGTCTTCAATTTCTGCATGGTTTCAAAATCTTCAAACTGGCGTGCATGCTCCTCCAGTTCTTGTTTTGTGGGCGAATATGGACAATCCGAGCCCGGCAAATCAAGTTTTGGCCAGAGGGCGCTGAGGTCGATGAGTTCCTGTCGGATAGCAGGTGCGCCATCACGCCAAGATGTGAAGCAGTAGTGGAAGAGCCTGAAGAGGGAGGAATCAAGTTGTCGTCCCGGGCGGAGTTTGCGACATTTGTGCGTTGCAATGACATCGTAGGTTTGGTGGCAGATTGAAAGGTCTTTCTCAAGCTGTTTCTCCTCGCGACTCTTTGGTGTATCCTCATCCTCGGCAGGATCAATTTCTGGGAGGGCAGCGAAATCAGGAGTATTTTGTGAATATATGAACGCTGGCTCGATGCATGTCAGCTGCCAGTCAATAAGACCGGTGATTATAGTTGGATCATCAGGAGAAATGTAGATATTCCGCTTGTTGTAATCTGCATGTACGAGGGCCGGAAGTGCGGCTTTTTGAATGCGGTCGTCTTGGGCCAGCCTTTGCATTGTTTCGTCACATATATTCAACAGGCGCTTGTGCTCGTCAAGCGACCCTCGATAAGGGCGGCGATCTTTAGAAGAAGCTTCCTCACTTGGTAAGCGGGCGAGTGCTGTGTCCACCAAGCCAGATGCGTAATCACTCAGGGTTTTCCCTGAAATACAAATCTGTTAGTCCGATATGCGCAAGTGATGTGAATGAGGTTGTTATACGTACATGGGCCGCGATTTGAAGATGATTGGCCATATAACTCGGGCTCACCAGCTCCACAATTCCAGAAGAGTGGATTACAATAAGGGCCAATGCAGAAGCCCTCTTCTAATGGAATCTTTAACGAATCTTTAATAGGGGCATCCGCAAAATAGATATTCCCATATGCTGGAAAGTCCAAGCTTGCCATCTCATGAAGTTTCAGAGAAAGTGCTTTTGTGCATAGCATATGCTGAGGTGTATCCATCTGCGACCAATGTTCATGTAACTGAACGCCATCGACATGATCCTGAATAATGTATTCCGACCCGATGGGATTTGCAGGGTCATCACTCCACGCTAAAATTTTCGGAATTGAGAGCGATATTTTTGATCGTACTACGTGTGAAAATCAGCTGGAATTCATGCAGACTCTTGGGGGAGGGAGGGGGGTTTCGATGCGTACGATATTCGATGGTAGCAACCTCTGAGTTCGTGGTCAGGCGAGGTGGACCAGCAACTCGTGTTGGTATCCTCGCAACAACACGATTCCCGGTGTCCATGGTCAGTATAAAAACTCTATTATATCCTCCTTCCTTCTTTTCATAACTTTTGACACAGGACGCGCCCGGACTTAGGCCAACAGCAACCTCGCAAAGACGGGGGAAATCGAATTGAATATAGCGCGCTTTTCGTTGCAATGCATCCTGATGTAGCCAGTGGCCATCAGTGTATGAGTATGGGTCCTCGGCTGAGAAGGCTGTGGTCAGCATTCGGTGAGAAATTCAAGCAGTTTAGTGCCTTGAAGAGGGTGGGGTATACCTACCGATCACTAACTTTCGCTGCGGAGAGCTACCAGAGAACGAACGCGATACGCTGAGCGCCGGATTTGGACGCTGTGAACTGAGGCTTTTGCCCATTCTGAATGCCGGTCGGCAGTGCAAGGCTCGGTTGAAAGCGAAAGCAGAAGAAACACGACTGATGGATCTTGTCCAAGGTCTAACACCCCCCAACATTATGTATAATGCCGACGAAACGGAATAGAAAGAAGACTTATTGCCCTTTATCTTTTATTTGTTCGGTTCTTGATAGGAGCTATCCATGACAAACTTTAAAAAACCGCGTCGAAACACGTGATGGGATATAAATAGTTCTCGTACCACAGCCTGCTTCATGCGGGAGAAGCCATTTGGCTCGTTGGCGTTAAGTGAAACGCGCCTGCTAGCCTGCTTGCTCTTTATTGGCCTCTGCCCACTTCAGCATCACAACAGTCTTATTATTGTTCTTGTTGCTTCAATCGGGTAGCAACGGATTTACTGTGCCTATTGACACGGACTGGGAAAGCTGGAGAATAATCCTGGCGTTTATCGTGCTCTATCCTAGTATAGGACAAATTTATTATTCTAGAGGCTATGAGGCCCCCTTTCCCCAACCTACCTCAACTGTGGGGCAGGTTAAAAATACTTTCTATACTTGCTTCAACTGTATTGGATAGGAGAGCACCGCTCTACATAGCATTGACCAGTTTGTGGGTTTCTGCTGTAGGCGAGGCGGTTAAACCACAGTCGGCGTCAAAGCACTGGCCATGAGTTATTCTCATCATACCAGGCATCAGTCTCCTTCAGATGTTTTGATTTGATTCGATTTCACGAGTCCGGGAAATGCTGTTCAATCATGCTTTGGAGATGATTTCATGCGCTGCTATACCCCTGGCGTCAACATGCCCGTATTGCGCCGCATATCAGGAGGCAGCTGGGGTGTGGCAGCCCTCGCCATTGCCCCTTGAGAAAGGCATAAATACCACCTTCATCTCTTGCAATGAGCTTCTCATTATCATTATCATCACCATAATCACTTTAAACTTCTCTAAAGCTACAAAGGTACTCGATTCGTTCCAAGCCTCTCTCATCTACAAGTTCTCGACGACCAAGACCAGATTTCACAGCTGCCCCGGAGTCAAAGACGACTTCAATCCTCCGGATTTCCATCTTAGTGAGCATACTTTCGCTCTATCAACCCGAACCCTCTGACCAGCTCTAGATACCCTATCAATCATGTCTGGGGCACTAAAAGACTTCTTCCCCAAAGTTAAAAAGAACTTCAATCTTGGGAAGAAGTTCAAGTCCATGTTCGCGGCCGGAAGCCGTATTTTGCCTTCCCGTACTTCGAAAAACGATACCGAATACCAACTTCGCTTGGACGCCGGCGAGCTCATCGGAAACCGCTACCGCCAGATCATCTTGCAGATCAACACGCAGGCGAAGACTCCGGGCTTGCGAGATTATATGAGGAAGCACGGGACGCACGCTAAACTTGCCGTCGCACAGTTCGATACACAAGCAGAAGATGAGGATGCCGAAGTTGACAGGGTCCTGGATGACTTGTATAACAACGGGAGGAGGAGCTTGGAGGAGGGTTAAGAAGGGTCGCACCGAGAACAAGGAGTCAGAAAAGATGAATTATAGTCTGAGATAGGATTTCGAGACACATACATCGAATTAGTCAATAGGAAGCCAGCTCTTGGAAGTTGTTCGTTAAGCTCTCTATTCTCCGTGAACTATCAATTTCTATGTCTTTAACTCCACAAGCCTCTGAGCCTTGCCCTCGAAATCTCAGTGGCATCCGGATAGTCCCTCATCACATCAAGTCTATTTAATTGCTGCGACGAGACCGTTATATGACCGAACAAACTACGTTATTCTTTGAGGGAGGAGGTCGAAAAGGAAATCAACGTTCATGCCGAGACCGAAACCCGAACTTACAGCGAGGTACCAGATGAAGCATTCATGCCTTCATATACAACTGTGAACTATGCCGTGTCCGCATTTATTTCTATATTTCTATCGTCTTCAACCCAAGGAGTTTGATAGAGGGACTCCAAGCCGGCTCTCAGCTCACTTCCATACGCCACCGCCGAAGGGTTTTGCATCATATAAGGGGTGTGCTGAACTCGCGGATCAAGGAACAATTAATGAATCTTGAACGAAGCCAAGGACTTAGACGACATACTATCGATTAGTTAGTAAAGCCCTTCACTCTAAGCTTCATAAGAAACTAGAAAATTACCGGAATAAACAGATACGGAACCTGCCTCTCATACTCCTTCCACGCCTCACCATACTTTTCCCTGCATTTATTGATATCCCTCAGGGAGCGATGCCAAATCATAGCACAGAAGAACACGGGGTAAAACCAAGGCAACGGACTATCAAACCCAGTAATGAGACCCCACGAGATGGCGAAAAACACGTCGCAGCTATAGTGAACCTTTCGCGCCAATCCATACCATCCGTCGACGAGGATCTTATCCCCGGTATCCGTTGCGATGGTCTTCGGGTTATGTACCTCTTGCCAAGGAAGGCGAGGGAATGTGTTGCGTTTCACGAACGTGCCGCGCTCCATCATTTTGAAGGAGTTCTTGTGGCTGTTGCAGGTGTCCCAGACCCAGTAAACGAACAGGTAGCTTACATAGAATGCTGCAAGGGCGTACTTATTCCACGCGTAAGTGGAAGGATCGTGGTTGGCGAGATATAGCGTGCAGTGGCAGTATGACATCGGAACTCCGGCCATGTTCCAGAAAATCAGTAGAAAACCCATCTTCTCCTGATACATGTCCCACGTTGTTGTAATGAGATGCTCAGCCTTCGAGCATGCATTGGCGTAAAGAAAATGGGCCATAACCAAGAACAGGACTTCCCCAGAGACATATCCGTACCGTTCATACTGACGTGCAGCAGCTGCAGAACTCAACCCAAACAGAATGAACCACGGGATACGGACCTCATGAAACATCTTAAAGTCAAGAATGCCGAAAAGACGAGGGTTGAGTTCGGCACCCATAAAGAAATCATAGATCGGGTATCCAGTGATGCGGTGCTGAGCGCCTCGAGCGAAAGCTGAGAAGTAGGCGAAGAAGCTTCCAAGAAAGCCAGAGATAATAGCAACCGACATCAAAGGCCCGAATTCGTCCAAAAAAGTATAGATCGGAAATAGCCCAGTGCCGTGGAGGATCCCCATGACGAGAATGGTAAAGTAGAAGCTCGTATAAGCAGAACAGTAATACGTGAGCTGTTTCCCTCCCAGATGCGCCAAAGGCTTCCCGTAGCAAGTGAAGCCGGGCAGCAACATATAGCACGCCATCTCGAATATGTAGTACGTCCAATAGATGCGCCACGCCCTAAAGTGAGGGAACGCTCCCGTATACACCAGATTTCCCAGCTGCTCCCCGAACTCTATCCAAGACTGCCCATCTTCCCGCGTGGGGAATTGCCCATCGTAGTACGTCGCGCCGATCCATAGGTAGTACATCAACAACGGAGAGCAGATGATGATGGCTAATGTTCCCAGAGAGCCTCCAAATTCAAAATTTCCGGAATAGTCTATCTTTGGATCCATTCCCGGTCGCCAGCCGCCGGTGATATGTTCCCTCGCGAAATCCTCGGGGCCGCCATTGGCATTGTCGTCCTTTTTGTTGGTGGAGTTGCCATTTGGTGTCCCTCTGGGCGCATTGTTGCTTGTCGGGGTTTGCACCGCCATTCTGCATGAAGAGTTAGTAGGGGCTACTATGCTGACCAGCTTCGCAAAGGCATGTATAGCTGAAGACTGAGAGGGTTCACTTACGTATCAGCAAACCACAATAGCGTCAAGGAAGAACAGAAACACGCCGTAAATATTGGTTGCTGAGAAACCTAGGGGAAAGAGGTTGCTCTTTAAGAAAGGCAACAAACAATATTTATTACCCATGGCAGTGCACCCCCCGCGTGCCGTTATCCTTAGCGAGATTGAATTACATCTTCCCCGAAATAATAATTGCCTACTTTCCCCTCAAACAAGATATCGCTTACTCCGAAAAGAGCTCCTGGCCCGTTCTTTCGGGCGGATATTCGGGCTGCCGAGAGAGAAACATCAGACCACCACCTTCGGGAGCTGAGTCATCTTAGACAAATCCGCCCCCAATTATCTAATCTCCATCTTTGAATGGAAGAAAGCCTGAGACGGGATATTTTGTTTCTTCTTGGGAGGTTGTATGTAAGATAGGTGTGGGTCCTCGGCAGGCTGGCAGAAACGAGGCAATGGGGGCCAAATCTGGGCGTGGACGATGTTGGGAATGTGTTGGAACCTCGGGAAAGGAGAAATATATATTTACTCGAAGCCCAGGAAAAAGGACGAGAAGAATGAATTATGTATCGCTCGTAAACAAGAAGCTCGATTGAATTCCCAAACCACTCTCTATTCCCTAGGTGGAAACCTGTGCTTCGCAGCGTTGACGCCAAGGTCTCTCTCTCTAGAATTTTAACCATAATAAGCGCTAAAAATGTCAAGTTTGGATAATGAATCATTAGGTACTTTCGAAAGCAATGTCAGTTCTATCTCCGTTTTTAGGGTACAATCGCAGGTTTGGGACAGCATTGTCCCCCAGCCGCGCACTCCTCTCCACATTCAAGGAGGCAAGTCGCCGGCTCACCTCCCCCGACACTGGCTGCCCGGCTGGGATTATTGCTGGATGAGCCATTTCCTGAAGGTTTCACGGGGGTAGCTGACCCGTCCCCGGCGTCAGATTCGGGATAAAACTCAGGTTGGATGGTAGATGAATGGATGCCGTAGGCGTGAAGACAGCGTCGAACCTGTCGCGCGAGGAACATGTATCGTTCTGAGCCTTCACCCTTAATCTCGCAATCGACTTTGATATGAAGGGATGCAACGAGTTTAGTATCGCTGAGTTGCCATACGTGGAAGTGATGGCAGCTGACGACGCCAGGGAGTTGTTCGATGTCTTCGACGATGTGGTCGATACTCATCCCCGCTGGGACGGCCTGGAGAAGGATTCTAGAGGCTGCTTTGCAGAGTGGGATTGCAGAGCAGAGGATAATGACAGTGATGACGAGAGAAATACCCGGATCGGCGTAATACCTCCATGGAGATGTGCTGAACCAGATTATGAGTGCGGATGCAATAACTCCGATATTGCCTAAAGCATCCCCCATAACATGTAAGAAGACCCCACGCATGTTTAGGTCGCCATGGGAGTGGGCTTTCTTCTCAGTCTTGGGTTGTGCGTGATTATGGTTATCGTGGAGACCATTGTCGGGCGTTTTACGAGGAAGTGGGGTCTGATCGCCTTCCATCGTAGTATAGGTAGCGGTGTTGTTATCGCTAAGTAAACCAGAGCGTTCCGACGGTTGTGCGTAACCATTGCCGGCGTTATCAGCTTCAGAATCCGACTGCTCCTCTTCAAACCGACTTGCCGCAATGATTTCTCGTCGAAGATTTGCAGGATGAACGTAAATATCATCCACGGTTCCGAATCCTCTAGATCCAGACACGCTACCAGATGTGCTTCGTCGATGAAATCCTTCATTACTCCAATTCTTCCCCGCACCTTGTGGACCAGCAACAGTGGATCCGGTCTCATCACTTTTAACAAAGGCACGGGGAGACCCATTCCCAGACCGTGGTGTAGCTCCTTCACCCGCTTCCACGGCTATATACTGGCCCTCAGAGTATCCACGACCTTCTTCGGCCTCGATAATAGGCTCCGCGTGAGCGTGGGAGTGTCCGTGCTCACCATGACCATGACCATGATCATGGAAAAGCACCAAACCAAGAATATTCGAAAGAAGTCCAAAACAACCAACGATGCAAACCAATTTAGGATTTGACACCTCCTGCGGCTCGACGAGTCGTTGGATAGCTTCTAGGAAGATCGAAAGGCACAACGCGACGAGGAAGACCCCGTTCACCAATGCACCTAGTGTTTCAGCTCGTTGCCACTAAGTATCCACGACACTCCATTAGTAACATTCTCATGGGGTAACTGACGCGTTGGGCGCTCCACTTACACCGTACGTGTACATCTTAGAGTCCGTCTTTTGGTGGGCGACCTTGACGGCCCATAAACCAACACACAGAGACAAGACATCATTTAACTATAAGCCAAGTCATATTGTCAGCGAGATGATATATCCAACTGCATGCTGTGTATATTACCATATGAAAAGAGTCCGCAACGAGCGCGAGGGAGTGGACGGCATAACCTATAGAGCAAACACGCGATGACGTTAGCCACTTCTCCCACTCATCGTCAAGATGGGGTTTCAATTTGCTTACCGACAGAGAGTTCTAGGAGGAAGAAAGCAGTATCAATAATTAAAAGTAGAATAATTCTGTTGGACTTTGAAAGCCCCATGATGGGCTGTTACGGCGCCGAGTGGCGCAAACCGCTCTCGACGAACGAACGATGGCAAGCAGGTTGTACTCTCTTCCTGGCCTACAAACCATAGAAGAGAGAGAGCGTGTATTAGAGTGAGTCAAGTGTAGACCTCTTCAGAAATGGAAAAATAGGAAGCAGTGAAGGAAGATGTGAGGTGTTGAAGAACTGAATTAGGGAGGGTTCTGAATGATGTCGAGATCGGTGATAAGATGTGATTACTAAGGTTTTAGGTATGCAGATCATACCTCAACGGTCGGATGACAGGGAAGCTCTTTTTGCACGTGGGTTGAGTTCTTAGTCAACGATGATGATTAATGAAGAGGTCATACTAGACAGACGGTGAGATGGAGAGAAGACGACAGAGAGTTCTCCGAAATTCGATCATATCACTGCATTGGTGAATGGCAACTATTACATGTTTTTTGGGCTGTCCAGATCAATCATGAGAAACGATCCGTCCCCTCAAATAGAAGGCGGGAATCTCACATACCACGCGATGGATAAGCCCTATCTACAGAGAGCACGAACCAGGCCCCATGGGCATGGGCGTTCAAAAATCATTGAAAAATTGTTCTTATTAAAAATTGCTATTAAGTTATTATCACGGGTATTATAAGTATATTTTAAACGCCATGTAAGCAAACCAACCGTTGACCCACCGTCTCCCGTACAACCCTTTTTTGACCGGCCGGAACCCGACAGATAAGAAAAGCCCATATATGCATTCATGACCCCTTCTCACGTCTCCCGCCGGGGGTATAATGCAGTAAGAAAGAAAGAAGCAACGCTCAAATGTCGGAGATAAAAGCAAAAGAATGGCTTGAAAGATTTTGAGAGGGTTGCGGGTATCTGCATCGTAATGGGTCATGAAGAGAACGTTTGCGGGAAGACCATGCGCTCACCCTGTCTTGGGGTCCACGGCAGCAATAAGCGCGAGAATGACAACGGTAACCTATCAATTATCAGCCATTTATTCGCATCAATAGCGGGGAAGAGTGGAAAAACACGATATTGAGGTTGAATGGAAGGGGATATGGTTTCATAGGTACTACTTACCCCTATTCCGAGCATTCCCATTGAATTTAATTCCCATCCACCAGCATAGACCTTTCCCCGAGCCATGGCGCTCTGCTGCCGCCAGAATCGATAGGAACCCATCAAGGCGATCAGGATGGCGGCTCCGTAGCAGCCGCAAGCCAAAGGAATCCCGAGATCATCGAATCCGAGAGCCGGGCCCGAGTCGGATTTCATCTGGAGACGGAAGAGTTGGGCGATAATTACGCCGAGAAAGGCGAACGCCATTGAAGTTCGAATGTACGCGAGATACGTTCGTTCCAGAGCTAGATTGGCAGATGTCAGCAAGCGTTCGCCCCCGGTCTGGTTCAAGCAATGAGAGTGTCGAGAAAAGGCGTCATCGGCGATCATCAAGAACAAAGTTGTTCCTCATTCTTCCAGAAGTCGCGTTGGTCTGACACCTTTGCCTTTGCTTTTTTATTTTACAAGAGGACAATGCATTAAGCGAGAATCTGGATGCTATGATAGGAGGACTGTCCTTTCTCAAAACTCCGTTTGACGTTGGAACAAGACAAAATGCACGGGAAATCTTCACAACGAAGGGGAAAAAGCAAAATTCAAAAGAGTCAAAAATTTACAAAAAAGCAACCAACTCCAAAACTTCAACGATATAAAGAATGAACACCGTGAACGTCACCGACGAGAATGTCGTAGAGAAACTTACCGAAATGATCTCTGTTCTTATTATGGGGGACAGTTAAGACGACATTCCTCAGCCAAAATTTTCTCAGTACCCGGAACGGGCCGTCGTCCGGTCGTATGGCACTGGCTTGAGTGATGACTCGAAAACTGTGGGAGGCGCGACACTCTCCGGAAGAGATTGAGGCAGTAGAAATGCTGCTGGGGCGCGGAGAGCGGACCTCATCCAGCTCGACGGCCTCTCTCCAGTAATCATCGTCGTTGTTACTGCTGCTGGTGATTACCTGGGACCGTCGTTCATATCGGTTCCAGTGGTGGGCATCGAAATCGGAGTGAGACGGCGCAACTGGGGGTGGAGCGGATATTTGGGGTACCCCAGTCTCACCAGCGGGAGATTCATGAGGGTCCTTTCCTTCGGCCATTGTTGATTCATATTATGGCGTGATAATGTCTCCCGTGGGTGTGTCTGAGATTCTTTCCTCTAGGCGAAAAGGAAGAGTTTTCCTTCAGTTTTACCTTCCGAGGACGAAGAGGGGGAAATATCTGGGGTTAAACTATGTCTTTGGAGCGAAAAGTGGCGAATGTGAGTGGCACCAAACCCTTCTAGGGGCCTTTTACCTTGTGGATCGACCAACGGGGAGACAAACTCGTCGTCTTCGTTTTTGGTGGAACGTCTCCGATATTTCTACTAGTGCTGGTACTTGTTTGGACCTTTATCAGCCCAAGATAATAGTAAAGAAAAGTGTATTCAATAGTACCGAGCCGAGAGGCGACAAGCGAACGGGCCATGAAGTTTCCCGACTTTTTGACTTCTTTGTGACTTTTATGTGCTGTGGCTGCTGATTCCATTGTTGCTTTCTGCTCACAAGGCAAGGGGAATTGTGACAATTGCTGCATCTCAACATGTCACTTTTGCTGACGCCAGTCAGTTTCGACCGAGAGGGACGTCGCATATCGGAAAAGGGATAGACGTCGCAGAGCAAACGTCTTGTGTTGGGCCGAGAAAAAAGTATTCCCGATGTGTTGAATCATGATGACGATGACATAAAGAAAAAGAAAAGAAAAGGGTCGAGACCGAGGAAGGAGGAGTGACCCCTGTCTCTGGATTAACTGTTTATCTGACGATAATCAAGTCTCGGCGACTTGGCACGTTACGTAACCTCAACCGTTGAGGCTAAACTGTTTTCGTAATGGAAATCCTTCCGCGCCCGGAAAGTTGTATTTCCGATGCGTTCCGTCTCTTTTCCTCGTGATTCGTGAGCCTCCTCTCTCTTTTGCCTGAAGGCAGCTGCATCGTGTCGAGTTGAAGGAGGGGGTTATCTCTGAAGGCAGTCGTGCATGTTATTTGATCGGAAAATTTCTCGGCTGATCAAGGGATAAGCTTCGTAGACTAAATTTATGCTCATCAGCTCTTTTACCCTTGGTTGAGAGAGCTGCATCCTTTCCACGGATACCTCAATTCATCGTCAAGATAGCGGGCATTCTGAAAGCGTCAACAATAACAACATCTTGAGAATAATTGAACTGGAAAAGGGACGCAAGGGGTTTCTAGACGGAAGTATTGGGACGGTGGTTTGATGCTTCTCTGCCACCTGCTATGCTCACGTAAACTGTCGACTGCGATTGTCACTGATTCAACGACATGTTGTGCTACAAGCTCCTAGGATGGATATATAAATTCCTCGGCGAATGAGCTGAGCTCATGATATTCCGATATCAACGTTTGGACCGACGAGTCGGCGTGTTTCAAAGCTCTCAAGCTCTGTTAACATAGCCAACCAAGAATAGTCTTCGGACTTGATGTCCAGATCAGCGTTTGCACGGACTGGTGGCCCGTCTTGCCGTAACGGGTGGAACTGTTTCCACCTTTGAAGGCGTCTTTGTGAGAGACTGCTCCCCTCCACGCCTTGCACCCTCATTCTCTCCAACGTCTTTGGTTTGGACGGACCGACGGTACCGAGATGAAATCGTGTTATCCGCATTATTTTCTCCACGGCTGTCAGAACGTGCCGCCCAATCCCCACTCACCCTGAGCTTGCTTCGTCTTTCTCCCAGCCCTATCCTATCCACTGCCTCTTTTTCCCCTCCCCCCCTCTTCCCCCGCTCCCCCCGCTGAACATGGCTCTTGTCGTGCTTTGTCTCGACACCGCCCCTAGCAATTCCCCGCGGGAGAACTTGCTCACGGCTGTTTGAGCTCGACTCGATGACCTTGGCGTCTCCTCCGCTTCATTCCTAAACTCTGGTGGATCATCCCGGCGTTTCTCACAAGGTCCAGGTCTCTTTCCTTCATCTTCTGACTGAAAAAGCTCGTCCGGATATAAGTTGCTTTTTGGCTCTTGTCTGCCGGCATGGATTATCATGCTAATCGAGAGCACGGGGCTGTTTGGCAAGGGCCATATCTGTGGACTCCTGCAGCCCCAATATTCAAGCGCTTTCCCCCCCTTCTTCTTTTATAATCCCAACCTGTGAGATCGAGAACTACTGACCGAAAAGTCATTATTTGGTTACACTCCCTCGAACTCACAATACTGAAGCTTTTTTTGGTCTCTAACGGCTCACGGAAGGATTGTTCATCGTCCCGGTCTCGTTCTGTGAGCGGCTGTGGGCAATTCTATCCCACCACGATACTCCATTGGCCCCACCAATATCACAGATAGCTTCACTGATAGAGACTCGGTCCTTGAACGTAACCCTATTAAAGAAGATCCTATTCCGTCGACGAAGATGGCGGAGCCACACGTCCTCGATCCGGTTCGCGACATTTCTAGATTGAAAGAAGCCATGACGGGCAAAAAAATTGCCTCGCTCGAGCGACCTGACGATAATGCAAGGCACCTAGCCTCGACGCTGACACTTGAGGAGCAGGTACATATATACATACACACTTGGCGGGTTACTTGTGTCGCTGCTAGCGCGCTAACCATTGGCCCCCACTAGATCTCGCTGCTTGCTGGTGCAGATTTCTGGAGAACCGTTGCCATTCCTTCGAAAGGAATACCCTCCATCAAAACGTCTGACGGTCCCAATGGCGCTCGTGGCGCCTTCTTCAAGAATGGAACGCCGGTACGATAACTCATTTCTACCTTGAATAAACCCATTGGTCTTTACTGAACCATACTTGTGTGAATAGGCAGCTTTATTCCCTTGCGGTGTCTCTCTAGCTGCTACATGGAACGTCGACCTCCTTTACAATGTCGGAGAACATCTGGCCGCCGAAACTCGAGCAAGAGGGGCTGACGTCCTTCTTGCACCAACCGTCTGCCTTCACAGATCCCCTCTCGGTGGGCGGAATTTCGAATCCTTCTCCGAAGACCCTTTCCTAACCGGCAAACTCGCTGTCGCATACATCCAAGGCCTCCAAAAACGCGGGGTGGCTGCCACTATTAAACACTTTGCGGGTAACGAACAGGAGACATGGAGGATGTCTGTGGACTCCGTAATTCCGGAGAGGCCACTACGCGAGTTATACCTACGCCCGTTCGAGATGGCTGTGCGGGAGGCAAAACCCTGGGCGTTCATGACATCTTATCCCTCGGTCAACGGTGTTCATGCTGATATGAATAACCATCTCTTGAAGGATATTCTGAGAAAGGAGTGGGGATTTGATGGGTCAGTCCAACGGGCTAAACCTTTTCTATCTTCTAGGGGTAACTGACATTTATAACTAGTTGTGTGATGTCCGACTGGACTGGAACCAACTCCGTTGCCGAATCGATCTCCGCTGGATGCGATCTTGAAATGCCTGGGCCGACCAAGTGGAGAGGTGGACGTGCTCTACAGGCTGTTGAATCTGGAGAACTAAGTAGGGAAGATGTTGAGTTCGCGGCGGGGAATGTTCTATATCTGATCGAGAGAGTAAGAGGCCAAATCAAACCTGCCGAAGAACCACCAGAGAGAACCGATGACACCGAGGAGAGACGGCAGCTTATCCGACAAGCTGGTGTTGAAGGCCTCACCCTGTTGAAAAACAAGGGTGTTCTACCTATTAGCCCTGACAAGAAGATAGCCATGATAGGACCAAACGCAAAACGAGCCATCGCTCATGGTGGTGGTAGCGCCAGTCTTAAACCTTACTATACAACCACGCCGTATGACGGCCTCCAGGCTTTGGTTAGCCACCCAATATCGTATGCCCGGGGCTGTGACACCAACAAGTGGTTGCCCTTGATTTCAGATGCGAATCTGACGACGCCAGACGGAGTTCCTGGCGTGGTTGTTGAGTACTACCACGGTGATATGTTCAAGGGATTGCCCGCCCATATCCATCACAAGAGTGAGACTGATTTATTCCTTTGGGACTCCGCTCCAATGGACGTGCTACCTGCCTACTCATTCAAGGTCAAGGCCAAGCTAACACCGGCAACCACTGGTTCCCACACTATTGGATTCATGACTGTCGGGCCCGGACGCCTCTTCATTAACGGCGAGCTCTTCATTGATAACTGGGACTGGACAGAAGAAGGCGAGGCCATGTTCGATGGCTCTGTCGATGTTCTTAAAAACATATACCTGGAGGCTAACACTCCAGTTGATATTCTTGTAGAAAGCACCAATGAAGTCCGCCCAGCCGCAAAGAAGGCATTTTCTGGCCGCAGTCATCAGTATGGAGGCTGCAGACTCGGTTACCAAGAGGAATCCAAGGCCGATTTGATTGAGGAGGCTGTTCAAGTTGCCAAGACTGCCGATGTAGCTGTCGTCTGTGTTGGTTTGGATGCTGAGTGGGAGTCCGAAGGATATGACCGTGGAACTATGGATCTTCCGAAGGATGGCAGCCAGGATCGTCTCGTCGCCGCAGTTCGTCAAGCCAACCCCAACACCGTCGTTGTCAACCAATCTGGCACCCCAGTCACCATGCCATGGGCAGACGAAGTACCAGCTATCATTCAAGGTTGGTACCAGGGCCAAGAAGCCGGAAACGCCCTCGCAGACGTTCTTCTCGGCTACTCCAACCCAAGCGGAAAGCTACCAACCACCTTCCCTCGACGCCTTGCCGACAACCCTGCATACCACAACTGGCCCGGTGAGAACGAACGCGTCGTCTACGGCGAAGGTCTCTACATTGGCTACCGCCACTACGACCGTGCTGGAATCCCACCACTCTTCCCCTTCGGCCACGGTCTCTCGTACACAACTTTCTCCTACGGCAAACCTACCATTAGCCACTCGAAACTCACTGAATCTGGCAGGATTACGGTCTCCATCCCCATCACCAACCACGGTCCTGTACAAGGCTCCGAGACGGTCCAAGCTTACATCCGTGATCCTAAATCCCGCATCCCAAGGCCAGAGAAGGAATTGCAGGCCTTTGGGAAGGTACACCTGGCCCCTGGCGAGACAAAGAATGTTGATCTGGCTTTGGATAAGTACTCCGTTGGATACTATGATACGAGCCTTGAGGCCTGGATTGCCGAAGAGGGAGTGTTTGAAGTCCTCATCGGTGCCAGTTCTGCAGATATCCGGTATGTTTGCCTCTTCCGATTCGGAAACGTTACTAACCATCGTCATCTATAGTGAACGAGTATCTTTCGAAGTCGGTGAATCGTTTACCTGGACTTCCTAGAGCCCTATTGCCTACATCAGGTAACCCATATTCGACGAACTTTTTCCGCTATCGATATCAGCCATCTTGGGTTTCGATATACCAAACTATATTTTTGGTATTTTCCTCCGCTTATACCCTCAATCCCAATTTTCTCATTGTCCCTCCCGCTACTTCCAAGTACCCTTTCGCTTCTTCTCCCCACGTTTTCAGCTTTTCCTCCGTCCTCCTTGCGCCGCCCTCCCCAGGCGCGACTTCTTATCGTTCTGTTCTCGTTGGCACTGGCCCTTTCCTAGTATTTCGGCGTTTATATTCGTTAGGTTTATCGTGCTATCGTCGTATCAAATTTCTTAGGCTCTCTGAATATATTCTTCCAAATCTGAACTCCCGTCATATCCCTGTCGAGCTAATGATCTCCTTTATCCATAATCGCCTTTTATGTGTATCTCCAGGGGTAATAATGATCCCCAGCGGATGAAAATAAACACGAACCCTCGCAGTAGCTCCACAAAACCCTAGCTAAACAATGCTTAATCTTGTTTTAGCAGCTGGCACGTCCCCGAATTTGTTTCCCCCACATTCGCTTCCGCGCGCCAAGACCAAGTATAGCCATATTAAGGTTATCTATTCGGGGTTTTCTTGGTTTCCAATTAATCCTCCAATGGAAGGGTTGGAAAGGTAGCCGAGAGGCGGAAAACGAAGGGAAAGTAAACAGGTTATCGGTATCTGAAGAGAGAGAGAGAGAGATATGTACGGGCCGTCGGTGCTCGGTCCGATTAAGTCTTTTCTCGGGGACTTGTGTTGGTTTTTTTTAAGCTTGTGACTGAAGACTTGGTTTGGTGGCTGAAACTCTCACGGCAAAGTTGTCGGCATCTGGGCTCGCTTCTAGTTTCCTGGAAGGATATTTAATGCAGGATCGGGTGTAGCCTATTTATTTCGCGCTCGCTTGTTGATGAAACAGGGCTAAGATATTCATCAGTTTGAGCAATGGCCAGAGAGAGGTACATTAGACGGACAAAGCTGTGGAGGTGGGGATCGCCTCTGAGGCCGGGTGATATCGAGGCCCTTGCATGAAGGAGCTATAACTGGGTTCGATATAGCCGGCTGAATAGAGCTTGTTCAGGGGTCCCTTGGGTTGCGCCTTTGTGCTAGGGGACCCTGTACGCACAGACGATATTTCCTTGTCTGTCCCCCTGTAGGAATATTCCAAAGGCAACCAGCTCTCTCACGAGGTTTGTTTCGTGAGATTAGCCACTCGGAATCCCTGTATACCTTAAGTAGCGAGATGAAGCTGCAGGCTGAAGGACGGTATGGGGATAATATCATCTGATGAGTGGGAGAGTAGGGATCTCATATCGGCAGATGAGATGCTAGTGATGAAGTTGGAGACCTTGTACCCCGTGACCAAAGCGCAAATAGCCGGAACGAAGCGAGAAGAAAACGCGATGTCAAGTTAAGCTCGGCGGATAATACTGGGCGGAAGGTATGCAGGGACCCATTGACCCACATGATATTCCGCGCCAAAGTCGATATGCAGACACAGTCGGCGGCAAAGCTTATCAACACCGCAAATAAATAGATAAAGATAACGGGAATGATATTAAAAAAATAATAATTCTTTCAACAACAAAAAGTTCACACTGAAGGGTGAACCTCATCCTGCCCCCTTTCAAGGGGGGCCAGATGCGGCTCACCGTTCAGTGCTATGAAAATCCGAAGATTTTGCGCCGGCCGGACTCGAACCCGTGAGGGTTCGAGACAGAGGGGTCAGGAGGACTGTGGGGAGCAGGGCTCTACCACTAGACCACCCGACCCCTCTGTATTATTTCAACTTATCCTCTCTTCATTTTATGTTTGATTTCTGGAACATCAGATAGTGAGTCGACCACCCTTAGTGAGTTTTTTAAAGGCAACAAGGAATACCAAGAGAGAGACTGTCAACAGCAAGATATTATTCTGAGTCTCTTCCTTGGTGTTCTAATCCACAACAATCTTTTGGTGTAAAGACTCCTTTCAAAGAAGAATTATGTAACCAGCCACTTCATGGTATATTCATCGCCCATGAAAGAAGATATTGACTGGGTTTCTCCCTTCTCATATTAAAAGGAAATATATACTAATTATCTCATTGGAATAGTACGAGGGATCGGGGCCATTGCCAGCAACGGCCACAACAGCGACGACGCAGATGCATGATGACTTCCTGCTTCTGGATAGAAAACAAAGCTACTCCTTTGCGAAGACACTTATATGGAAGTGCTTCGCAAATACATCTTACCGGGAATCACGAGCTACCCCGGAGAGCATATACGTCATATATACTACTAAGGATAGTCAAGGTCCTCAAGTCCCGATATTGAGCGTTCGGATACTGCACTAAAGACGCGACATTGATCAGGCAGGGCGCGCCCTTTAACAACTGAAGGGATGGCCCAGATTTATATATATAAATGCATGACCCCATCCATTCACATCTGCTGCCGTTACTCTGAACAGAGACAGGTCCCCTCTTGTGGCTTATGCCACCGTACGACGACATTTGCCGGGGCATTGGCGACTTCTTGCTTCGCAAGGATGGCGGCCACATCGGAGATCGCCATCTCTAAATATGATGAGCATAAAAACAACGTAAGGCAACCAATCGTGCGAACCATGTTCTTCGAACTGGTGAAGCGGGGAGGACGTCCTTGAGGTCATCGGTCGACTCCGAGATCGGAGAAGAGTCCAGAGAATCGATATAAAAGGAAAGCGTATATGCATGGTTAAAGCATTCTCTGATCAGATCCAGAAGTCTTTCATCTTAAATCTAACGTCGCTGTCGAGTGAAAAGCCTTCCTGTCTCTCACATTACAAGCTCTTCAACCCCCTTGTCGTTCACTTTGTTTGCCCTTGGCTCTTGACGTTACCCTCACTACGGTGACCTGCAAATCCAACAACGCTGCCAAGACGGAGTTATCGGAAATATGAAGGACCACTGGTCATCCGAGGTATCAAGAAAGCCCTCACCGGACCAACAATCAACATCACAATGAGCTGTGTAAGAAGCTAATAGACACCCGAGCTGCGGGATTTCTAGGCCTATTCTGCATCAGCCTCTTTCGTCCCGCAACTCACCCAGACGGTACTCAGGTACCTGGACCCGAAGCCTACAGAAAAGATCCTCGACGTCGGATGCGGCGATGGAAAGTTCACAGCCAACTTCCTCCCGTCCGTGCAATCGGTCCTGGGCATTGATGCATCTCCATCGATGATTGAAACTGCCAATAAGCTATGCGGTGGAGGTGGCAACTCAAAGGCCGATTTTCGCGTCGTAGATTGTCGGTACTTGGAACAGGAGCGAGAGATTGTGAATGGGACGTGGGATAAAGTGTATAACAATCCTGCCATTACTTCACACTCCTATCTCCTCTTACTCACAGCTTTTATTGCATCACAGGATTTCGAACGCAGCCCTTCATTGGATCCTCCGGGATGAATCCACCCGCCTCTCCACCCTCCAAGCAATTCACGACTCGTTGAAACCAAACGGCACGTTCGTTTTCGAAATGGGCGGTCATGGAAATGTCGCAGAAGTGGTAGCTACCCTCCTCGCCGTCATAACCCGCCACGGGAAAAACGTCACTCTAGCCCAAGCTAGAGCCTCAAGTCCATGGTTCTTTCCATCCGAGAACTGGATGCGGAATGCGTTGGAGAAAGTTGGATTTCAGAATATCGAGAAATTAGAGGTCGAGTATCGGCCAACGATGCTGACAGATGAGCAAAACGGGAGTGGAGGGGCAGCGGGGTGGTTGAGGTTGATGGGGGCTCAAATGTTGGATATCTTGGAGAGCGAGGATGCTCGTGATGCTGCGGTTAAGGAGGCATGTGAGATACTGGAGACCGTCATCACGAGGGAGGAAGATGGTAGTAAGTGGTTTGGGTATGTGAGGTTGAGGGGGGTTGCGAGGAAGAGCTCCTGATATAACAATTTGTGAGTTGTATCCGAAATAGGCGTTGAGGCACTCTCTACTCATATCAAACCTCAAGCGTCAAGATCTGAGCTGAAACCAGAAAGCGGTAATAGCTGTCTAATCAAGACGGGGGGAAAAGCCCTTTTCATGTACTAGCTTGTGCCCTGGATTGCAGTGCATTGGTTTATATCGCAGGAACTTCTTGCTACTATGGATACCTACGCCAGGACCGACGGGGGAGCTGATGTCAACCCACTTAGCGATAAAACTTGAACACGCCGGCAGCTCCCCGAAGGGTGATAAATATTTTCAGATGTGCTTCAGAAAATCGAGCCAAGGGCTTTGATAAAACCTGACGAAGGGCAGGCGTAATATTAAGCGAGGTAGTGGGTCAGTCGACAACGGAGCACACAACCACCGTGCAAGGCGACGCGGAGCAAAAAAGTTCAAAAAATAAAAAAAACAAGATAGCATCTCCTCGTTTCGATCGAGGGTCCTTCGGGTTATGAGCCCGACGCGCTTCCGCTGCGCCAAGATGCTTGTATTGTCTGAAATCTCTGACTCATTTCTTTATGAACCGCAGGACGAACTGAAATTTTTGGCATGACGTAATCAAGGTACAAAAGTCTAAACGGCTGGATCCGCTGCAACGGAGCCTTGGCATCAATCCTTGTCGGGGATCAAAAACGAAAATCATGAATACATCAACGCCGAAGAGAGAGTTAAAGAGCAAAGAACTTCATGCGAATAGACCATGAAATCTATCGAAACATAAAGAAGCAAAATCGACTATTAGACAAATCCATATGTTTCCCCGTCAGGGAGTTTGAAATCTAGTGGAACATCCACGGGAAGGTCCCCGTCCTCGGTCCTATATCGCTGCTGGAGGAGATTGCAAAGCTCCACCTCCCAGTCAGCATAGTCTCTTTGGGATGGATTTATAAACCCACAGCCGGATGACGATATGGCTCCGCTTTGGACGTATGTATCAAGTCTTTGAGTTTGGTGGAGTAGAGACGGTACTGTCTCGTTACCCATGTGGCATGTGGTGAGAAGATGGTGGATCTTGGAATCGTCAGGGATAGTCTCAAGTGGGAGCTTGTAAGTCTGTGTTCTCCGAATCTTGAGGCCTGTTTTCTTATCAGTCGACTCCTGCATTTTGTCTCTATTGCGGATATAGTAGGCTCTAGGGTCGTCGTGGTCCAATCCACAGGGATGGGATTGGGGTTTTCCGCCCCCCTGACCCTGGACTCCCTTTTCGTTAGCTGCTAATGAAGATTTTGCAGCAAGATACCGATTTTTGTGAGGGGATTTGTTAGCGCTGGACTCCTTTGGGAAGAATAACACCGAGTCCTGAGACGGGTCAGTGCTCAGAAAATTGAGGGCGGATTGAGGTCTTGGTCGATTCCTCGTTGGCTGGTTCAAAGCTCTCTTGCGTCTCTCATAGTCAAGAGTGTCATCGAATTGAGTATTAGTAAATTCCGGCTTGGAAGGATCACGAATCAAGGTCGATACACGCTCGAACCCTGGGTACTCCGGCAAATTTAGTTCATCGTTCGTCTCTGAATGTTCTCCATTCGGGCTCGTTGGCCGTGGTGTGGATTCTGACCCGTCAGCTAAACTAGAAGCTTGCCAAAGTTTCTGTGCCGGATTGAGTGGTAACTTGAACGGTTTTCTTGAGGGACCAGTCGTCATTGGCTTGTCAGGATTCTTATCTGGGATAGTAACATGGTCTGGATCGGGCTCTGAACGCGCAGGCCTTGGTGTTACCTCGCCATCATCGGACGCCGCCTCCCTGTAAGACTGGGTGTCGTCGACATGAACCCCGGAATCCTGAATCCAGGTAGTTATCTCCTTGCCTCCATATCCTCTCTTCGGTGGTTCTGGAGTTCGATTTTCGAGGTCCAAGGCCGCGGGCCCTTGAAAATCTCGTGAGCTCATTCCTCTCGTTAGCAGCGGAGTGGTGTCGGGACTTGGCGGGTTAACCCCGAATTGTTGTGGACGAGATAAGCTTGGCCTGGGAGGTCTAGCTGTTCCTCGGATAGGAATATTGCGTTGAGGCGAAGATCGCTCACGTGCAGGGGTGAGCAATTGTTGCTGGCGGCTGGGAGTCAAAATTGGTTGGGTATCGTCGGGCGAGCCCATTACAACTGTTCTCTTTGCTAGAGTCCATGGAGTTGCCCAACCACCATGGTCTTCCTGTGGGGTTTCGGCAGTGTCGAAAGTCGAATTATTGTGTAGACGGGGGGTAGATGCTCCGTGAGACGCTCCTCCATGGGTCATGGGCTGAGATCGCCTACGCTCAGGAGGTCTCTCAGCGGTGCTGGGTGCTCTGGCCAAAAGGATATCAAAGGCATTGTCTTGTCTCAAATATTCCGTTTGGGTTTTAGCGCCTCTGTTTTCAGAACTGCCGTCAAGAGATATTTCTCCGTAGACGTCCGAAAATAAGCCTTCAGCCAAAGACAATACAG
Source organism: Arachnomyces sp. PD_36 (assembly GCA_032988195.1). NCBI lineage: Eukaryota > Fungi > Ascomycota > Eurotiomycetes > Onygenales > Arachnomycetaceae > Arachnomyces > Arachnomyces sp. PD_36. Next base: position 537,304 of record JANTQE010000019.1, on the reverse strand, counting down.
TACTTGAATTCTCGAAGATAACATCGTCTTTGGAAGGCTCAACGTTGACATCGTAGCTGCCGCTGGGACAGGATATATGAAGACAGAGAAACATGTCCGAGAAGGTCATCTCGAGGCCCTCCCGTGACCAAAGGGATCGGAGATGTGATTTGTAAGACTTAATGATATCCTTAGGAACACCTTTCAAGGCCGAAACAGGCCTCCCATCAATGGCAATGTATTGGCCAGTGCGGGAAACTTTTTGAAAATCTAATTACTCAGTTATTGTAGGAAATCAGATATGGGGGTTTTACATACCCGCTGTTGGTCTTGGTAGGCAGGCGACAAGTGAATAGCCAGACGAGCTTCCATCGTCAGTCATAGCAGAAATTAACTCCGGCCTATTCTCAACATCATCATCGTTTGGCCAGGACCTAACAATGCACTGAGAGACAACGTCTGGACCGGAAACTTTCGAGACTGCATCGCTGGGCGTGGATTTGGTGGCCGGAGCATAAATCCAATTTCCCGTTTCATTCTTACTTTTTAAGACCTTCAAAGATAGCCGCACAGTTGGTCTTGCAATAGCATAGGTCTGTAACATCTTTTTAGTCTTTGCAAGTGTCTTCGATGAAGCCTTGAGCGCCGTCTGCTTCCTCACAGGGACATGATCGAGGAAATTGGACACGCGAACAGTTGTCCCGCGCGGATGAGAAGATTTCTCCTTACTTTAGAGAATGAAATAGTAAAACATAATGAAACATTAGTAACGGTATCTTGGACACGCCTAAAGCTTGGGTTTCGAAGCTCTCACCTGTCAAGCTCCCCTGTTCTGCCGTATTTCAAAACTGTGGCGACAACCTCCCCTTCGACTCTGGTCGTCACCATTACCCCACCACTCATCTCTGCAATCCCTGCTAATGCAACACCCCGAAAGCCAAGAGATTTTCCGCCGACATCTCTCAGGTCCTCCAGCGTCTGGATCTTGCTCGTGAAGCTAGGCCTACAAACAAACTCCCTATCATCAGGTTGGATACCGTGGCCATTGTCCTTCACTTGGATAGCATCAAGCGTATTAGAAGAGATTTCCACCGAAATAGATGTTGCTGACGCATCTAGGGAGTTATCAATGAGTTCTTTGATAACAGAGCATGGGTCCGAGAGAGCTGAAGTTGCCCCAATCGCTCGAATGGTATTCTCAGGGAGAGCTGCGATTGGCATGGTGACTGTAGAACGCAACCTACAAATCAATCAATGCAGCAACATATCTAAGATAGACCTCACCTCTTGCCACCTTCAAGTGTTTGAAGTTAATATCAGAAGAACAGAAGGGTGGTTGTCAGAACAAAATTGCGGGTCACTTACACATACCCGTTTTAGCGTATTTTGATCGACAGGGGTGGAACCTTAACCCAGGGATCGGGGAGACAGCCCTAAATTTGAATACTAACTTATGACATTGGAACGCTTAGAGATGAAGACTATAAAAACCATCGGCCGTGAGAAAGTAAAAATAAATATGCGGAAAGCTCCTTTATTCATAGTTCCCGACTGTGTGATACCCTTTGCACTATGTACACGACTCAAGCCTCCTGGGTGCCGAAATAGCTGAGCCAGCAAGTAATAACTACCGATATACAATTTTTTTTCACCCCCAATTCAAACATCTATGCACCGATAACACCGGGTCCAGCGCTGGCGGCGATGAGATCGCAGACGCCATCGGCAGGGTCGGTTCTAGAAGATCGCGGGGACGTGAGTATTTCTAAGCTACCACCACGGATTGGAGACAAACTTACGTGTAGTCGTATGGGATGGCGAGAGAAGCCTCCTGGGTGATCTGATCGGTGGAGCCGTTGGCGAGAACGTTGTTCAAGCTAGTGGCGAAACCCTCCTCATCAGAGTCGAGGTTGGTGACAATGGCGAGCTGGACATTGCTGAAGTAGCTCTCCTCAACCAAGACTTGAGCACCCATACGAGAGTTGATACCGGAGGTAGGAACATCCTCGAAGCAGCTGCTGTAGACGTGTCCGGTTCCGAAGCGGAGAGACGGAAGACGGGAGTTGACGTTGATGAAGCTGTTGTGGTGGTAGGTGATCTTGAGCTTGCCGGTGTCCTCGTCTGCGTTGCTATCGGAGTGACCGACAAGGGATCCCTTCCACTAAAGTGATTGACAGTTTAGCAAAGACCCTCAAAAGCAATTAAGGGTGAGCATAAATATAGCTATAACTCACGTGGTCGTGGAACTTGTTCCATGAGACAGTGACATCATCAGATGCGTGGGTGATGTCAAGAAGACCATCATACTGATCCTTGTCTCCGGTCATACCCTTGGAGAGGAATTCGTTGTGGTCAATCCAGACGCTGGTGGCCTGGTCGAGTGAGAGAGCATCTTCACCTTCCTCGGGTGTATCAAACTTCAAGTTCCTGATAATAACGTTGCTGGCTTCCTTGATGCGGAGGCCGCTGTTGGCAAAGCCTGTTTCAAAAGCTGTAAGTATTTTGCGAAAATCCAAAGCTGGCCATTTACAAGGTCAAGATGATTTTACTTGCCTGAATCAGCACCAACGCCAATGACGGTGGTGTCACCGATAACATCCAAGGTGCCGCAATCACTGAGGGTTCCCTCAACGCTAATGACACCACCAGCTTCCAAAGCGGCCTCCAAGTCAGCGCAAGAGCTAACCGTGGTTCCGGCTCCATCACCACCACCGGTGGTGCCAGCTCCGTATCCAACGAGCTCATCAACAGCAGCAGCTCTTGGGGCCAAGGGTCCGGCAGCGGCCAGCTCCAGAAGAGCGAGAGAGACAAGAGTGTAGGCAATCATTTTGAATGTATGAGTGAGCTTTTGAAGGTTGATGGCTTGGAATGAAGATGTGGAGATGTGGAGAGCAAGAGCACAATACCAGAAAGAAATTCGGCTACTCTTTATGTACTTCGTGAACCGTACTGAAGTGTTGATGTTTCAGTAGGAAAGCTTTCTCGGTGTCGGAACTCTTTGCTCCCATCATGCAATTCTGGGATGGCCATGGAGAAACAAATTCCCTCCAGTTGCTGAGCTTCATTCAAGATCTGAAGAATAATGCATGTCGATTTCCGAGGAAGCAGCTGCAAGGCTTCCGGCCGTCGAAACCCTGAAATAATGGTTCGATGGTATTGTGTTTTTCCAGATATTTTGGCGCCTTGTCGTCTGAGAAAACTCCTCGAGCGTCGTGAGGGGTGAGAAAAAGTGCCTGCCAAGTCTCTCGACGTTTCCATTGCCCTGTAAATCGCGGGGATTGTGGGGAAGATCCTGGCGACTGGCGAGGTCTTTCCTTGAAGGAATAACTCTCCACTGTTTTTGATAGGAGGCAAAATTCTGCTTTCCAAATGCTGGGCGAAGATCCGACACGGACCCCTGAAACACGCTATCTCAAGCGACTGCCAAGATTGAGCAATCTATTTTGCTCGGCCACGAGTCCGTGACGGCCTCCTTCACTTTATTCTTCACTGTTTTAAAACAATATTTTGCTCAGATGATGCGCAGCATCCAGTTCCACTAATCGATTAAACTGCCGTCTCCTGAAACGTGGAAGAGTTCGTGGTGGGTGACTTGATCTATCCCAAGATCCCAAGAAGATGTGAGAGATCACTGATGCTAATTAATATAATAAATTCATCTATTCATATATCGAACAAGTTGTCCGCCGGAGTTTTTATTTCCACCGGAGGCTTGGGAACGTCCAGCTTTATTTCGCCGGCGGCTGTCGCCAGCTTGAACACCCATTGTACGATATCGTTCATCTCGTTGACTTCATGTCAGCTCGACTGCGAGACTTACACACGAATCCCCCAACAGAACGCACGATTCACTCCAGGCTATGTACTTTGTATGTCCGACGATATATCATATTATGGGCCTAAGAGGTTTGCTTCGCTGGAGAAGTTCTTCTAGTGAGTTCCGAATAGCGAGGACCCGGCTTGAACTAATGAATCCGTACCGTTAAATTCCCACATCACAACTGATGGAGGCTGAACAGTAACACGAGAACCTGCCATATGTTTTGAGTATTCGTGTGTGCAGAGCACTTTCGTCATGGGCAGGGCGTGAAGGTTCACCCCACGGTCGCGTTTTTGCTCCGCCGACTGGATAAAGAAGATGCATTCGGATCGCAAACGGGTAGCCAGCCCACTTTCGATCTCATTGCGTTCGTATGATAGAGATCACCGGTTATGGAAGAGGTATCTTACCTGGAGGGAATATCCCAAGCTTGCTCTAAGAGCTAGACACACGGCTAGATGGCAGCTCTTGTAGCTTTTCGGGCCCGGTCCCCTGGTTATTACTAGTACCTAGACGAATGGGGCGTACTTTGGTTAGCTTTGTTTACTCAGTATTGCAAAATTGCCTCATCCGAGGATGACAAAGTTGGAGCTGCGAGTACGTTATGCCTTGGAGGCCACGCACGGGGCAACAGTTCACGTACTCGCTCCACCCCGGCAGCAATGTCACCAGCTTTGGACCCTTTCTCAACGTCCGTTCGTCCGGTAACAAAGCTTCTTAAACCCTTGCCTAGCTCTATATAATTGGCTCCCAGCTCCCTGCCCATCAGAGAGCTTTTAGACACTAGAGTCCGCCAGACCGATATGATACAAGGCCCGATAAGCCCAACAGAGAGGGTCACAATCCTTATCGTACCGAATAGGTAGGTACCTGCCATCACCTCGGACCCCGATTGAAAAAGCAAGCATCCGTGTGCGCTAGCCTTCAAAGGCCACCGGTCGATCTCGGAGCCGTATAACTAGTCTAAGCTTCGTGCCCGGAAGACCTTGATGGAAGTAAGTAAAATAGGAGACGCTGGAATGTGGATTCCGAATCTCTCGGGATTACCCTCGCCGGGTCGATAAAATTTCGGTAAGCCTTGAAGAGCAAATGTCTTAGTTTTCAACCAGTAAATGATACTGGCCCACAAGAGTTTGAAATACAAATTGTGGTTTGGGTCCCGGAATAGAACAAAATGAGACAACAAGAGATGACGGTAGGCAAGAGCCTGATCAGAGCAACCCGTTTAAACGTGCTTCCGCCCAACCTAATGGGACGATTTCAAGAAAGTGTAGGAACATGGGCAGCCCCAAGAAGGTATTGTTTATATCACAACGAGACCATCACTTCATGACACATGTTATACTCCGTAGAAGGGATAGGAAAAGAAAAGCGATGACAGGACGAAGATGTTGGGAGGAAGGTTGGCTGCGAAAGACGAAGCCGACATCTTATCTTATCGGAATCGCGTCACATGACCACGCGACCGAAAATTATCGTCTTCGTTCTCAACCACGACGACATCCAAGCCCTTGACGTCCAACTTCTCAAGCTCCTCACGGAGCGAGCTTGCGCCCTCGACGATGTCCGCCTCGTCGTTTAAAATAAACCAACTCGCAATCCCCGCCGTCTCAGCCCTCATCACCTTCCTCGCCTACTCCTCCCAATATCTCTTCCGGTACATCGAGCCCGAGCCCCTAACTACATCGCAGCTGATAAAGTTCAATACATTGCTATGCTGCTTATGGATATGCTACGGCCGAGCATGTGCGGTTGATCCAGGCCGTATTCCTCTGGGATGGAAGCCGAGCGGGGCCGAGAAGGATGTTGAGACCAAGGCAAACGCTGTGGATCATAATGATGGCGACGATGGAAACTCTCTATCCGGAGGGCGTCGGCAACGATGGTGTCGACGGTGTGAGGCTTTAAAACCGCCACGGGCCCATCACTGTAAAACATGTCAGCGGTGAGTATCCATTTGTCGACTTCCCTATCCCTAAGGCGTTCTATTCTCTTCGCAATTCTCGTTCTGATAATGAGAATTGAATCAAAGATGTATCCCAAAGATGGATCATCACTGCCCATGGACGGCAAACTGCGTTTCTTACTCTACTTTCCCGCACTTCATCCGCTTCCTCTTCTATGCGGTGACTTCGATAATATATCTGGAGTATTTTTTGTACATTAGAGGATCTATTGTTTGGAAGAATAGAAATATACCCAGTGTGAGTGACTCTACCCTTTCCTCGCTATTTACTCCGCCTGCGATGAGTCTCTATCAAATTATCAGAAGCTAAAGTAGAGGCGGCATTATTACCAGTACCTTGGCCCAAGCCTCCTTCAACTAGCCCACCTCTTCATACTCTTTATCGTGAACTCACTCACACTTTTCGCTCTCTCTATACTCCTCATTCGCACACTCTGGATGCTCTTCGAAAACACGACTACAATCGAAGGGTGGGAGATATCCCGACACCGGACACTCGTCCGACGGTCCAGGGTTCTTGGTGGCTTTCTGGACGGACCAGACGGCACGAAAATACGAATAAAAAAGCAGGAGTTTCCATATGATATTGGCATCTGGAAGAACTTGAGGGACGGTATGGGTAGCGCGAATGTAAGTCTCTCGTACATTTACTCGTCTACCTCTTATATTCCATCTCTACGTGTTCACAGGGCTAACATTCACCCACACCTTTCTTCTGGACCCACAGCCGCTGCAGTGGTTTTGGCCGTTTGCTGCAACTCCGCATCATGGTGCCGGGTTAGAGTTTGAGGTTAATGGATTCGAGGGTGTGTCTCTCCTTCACTCTCCTTCCCCCGTCCCACTAGCTCCCTTTTTCCTGTCTTCGGTTTGAAAGCCAGCCTATGGAATCGAATGGATTTCAATTGCCGAAACCGGACCCCAACCCTCCTTCTCCTGTGCTGTGTCAACTGCATCGCATACGATGCAGATCACCTTCTCCCCGACCAAGACAAGATATTTAATATTTTCGCCTGCATGTATACCCGTTCAAACTAACTAGAGGTACTCATCCGCATAGATGCCCATACCTCTTGGCCGCCACCAGACCCGGACCGCATACACCGTCGTTTCGAACCTCTCCAATCTACCGCGACGAGCCCCTTTGCAGTTCGCGAGCAGTCAGCCGCTAATTTCGATGTCGAAGCTTTCCGCCGCAGGCAACAAGCTGATCTACAACGCCAAGCAGGTTTCCATCGCAGACGACCATTTCATGAAAGACACGCAGATCTAGCGGATAATACTGAACGTGGGTATGAGAACGATTCTATTGATGGTGATGAAGATAGCGACGAGGGCAAAGGAACTAGCGGTGGAGAAGAAGGATGGAGAGATGCAGAAGGTGATCGACTAGGTGACTTTGGAGTCGATGAAGAAGCCGAATTCTACGACGAGGACGATATTCCACTCGCTCAACTCATTGAACAGCGACGAAATCAAACTCGACAGGCAACGAACACATAGCTACTTTCTGCCACTTTTAACAGTTTACATAATGCTAAAATAAACGGATTAAAAACATTTTAATTACGCCGTGAAGAATTTTCCAGATTATGGCATTCTAACGGCTTGTTGGGGAGCGAGTACGTTTTGGTGTGTGCTGATCTCTCTCATCTATGCGCATTGTCGGTTTAATTTAGGTGGAGTATGACACACGACCAGTTGCTACTTCTGTACCACTCATTCCCGCAGCTTGTCATAGTGAAGGAAGCCTACAAAGAACCCTTATGGAGCTATCTTCATTTGCCTGTTCGGAGTTTTGTCGTTTGAGAGGGTAATTGGAGATATTAGTGGGAGCGAAGAAAAACGCACACTGTCGTCGACGGTGGAAAGTGCCCATGCGAACCGATCCATGTTGCTCATGCATCGAACTTCCTGCACGACACCAAGACGAGAGACGGGATCGGAGAAGAGGAAAGTGTGTTGACCTTCTTCTTTGGGACATCCCCTGTTGTCGATTAGTATACGAGCCACAGGTGTCATTGAACTAATAGAGGAGGGGAAACGTCTAAAAGGCCATGGAAGCCTCGGAGACCTTCTATCTTGAGGGTGTGAGGATGGTGCGCTGTGGCAAGTGAAGAGCAATATGGGAGGGGGGGAAGAGGGGACAAGAAATGTGGATGTTAACCCCGCAATTTTCTTTTTATATCCCAGGCTGCTTTCACGCCGGGATGGCTGGATCGGAGAACGGGAAGAGAGGCTAGATTGAGGCTGTGCAGTGGTCACAGCTGCAGCTGTCTGCATAGACAGGGGGATCGTGTTGTTGCTTTGCTGATGGTTTTCCGATGCGGCTTGCCGCTGTCGGTCACTCTTTCAGTGTGAACGAGGTAGAGAAGGGTCACAGGAAATAATATCAAGACTAGGAAGACCAAAAATCATGAACGGCAATGGGCATGAGGTAGGAGCAGCGAAATTCAGGCACCGAGCCATGTCGACATCAGAAAGAGAGAGGTGTCTTCGGAATAATTCAAGAACAACGATTCCCGTCAAAATGCAAGCCGGAAGCAACAATAAACTTCCAAAGAGGAAAAAGGTTCATCGAGGGTCTGAACGTTCGCCTCAATTCACAACGAAGTATGTATGTAAGAAAACCCCCACGGGGCGTTGCCGCTCAACTGTTTCGTCCGACTGATTGCCGGAAATTTTCTCCTTCCCTCATGATTTGAGTCAATATTCTCTTTTTCTCGTGCGATGGAGCTGTCCCCGTTCACTCCAGCTCTCCTTTTTTAAAGAATCCCAACCTTGTCTCCACCGGCTTTTGCTTGTCGGACAAAGTGGAAAGTTCTGAATCATCGATATATGTCATGAGAGTATAGATATCAAGGGTGCCGTGGTAGTCAAAGGGGCGTGGAGGTTCAATTCACTTCGATCTGAGTGAGAAGAAGCTCCATCCGGCCACTTCTCAGGGAATTGTTTGCTCCTCCTGGAAGGGGGCAATCTATTCAACATTGCATGCCAACACGGAGGTATATGTACCGTGTACTTGTATCCATGTCCAGTTGTCGTGGAAGTGCAGCTCCAAGAAACTAGACGATGGTGATCATAAGGTAAACCCCGATTGATGGTACGAGCTTCGTCGTGTCCCAGTTTCGGAGAGAACATCGCAGTGTGGCTGAGAATGTATTGACATTGTTGCTTCTCTCCTCCCTGATGCCTCGCCGCCAGTTTCGGGCGAGAGACGCCAAATCTTGCAATATGATCAATATCAAATATCAAATGCGCGTCCTCTTCCCATTCCAAATACCAACAGTACTAAGTGTCATTCAGTTGGAAACCAGTGATCTTTTCATCCAATATCTGAATTCTCTGATGAACCGACCTGTCAGAAAATGTCTGCCGAAGTCTACGAATAGGAGGGACATACTCCATCCTCCCCTAGTAGGTGTACATATTGGATATTGTTGTCGCAGGATATGGATCCATTCGGCGACGCATGTCGTGAAAGATTTCGTCCTTGGCCACGACAGCCCTCGATCTTCATCGCATCGGCTTGTTTTGCCTCTCCGTCTGTCCTCTGTATCGGAATCCTGGTCGCGTGTTCTTCACCCCACGTTCTCATCAATTCTGCCTTCTGGAGGCAACATCCCACGTCCGGTAACTCTCTTTTCTCGACAACGGCAAAGCGAGTTGTCCGTTTCTCCACCGTACCATGGAATCCTCAGCAATTTCCCACTTCGTCCTTGGGTTCAATGGAACTGCAACCACCCCCATGTGGCCTCGAAAAAAGACACCAAACGAACCCGACGAGAAAGCACAGAAAGATCACGTTGGCATCGTTCCTGACCGACGATTATCTTCCGAGCAAAAGCAATGCTAGTTTGAGCCATGATTGAACGAAAGAACCCAGTTCCCAAAGGCCCAGTTGCCCAAGCTGCTGGGCTCCTTTCAACGCCTCACCCACCCTCTTCCCCTTTTTTGAGATCGCTCTGACGTTGTGACATCCCCGGCGACAGTAATTGACTTTTCTTTCTTTTTTCCTTCCCAGGAATTGGATAGCAGTGGTCATTGCCTTGACCGCGACCGTTCCTGGCATGCTGCAGATAATTAATTGACGCTTCGAGTCTTCCCGCTTCCTCCTATGGTGAAATATTCTAAAAGTAACTGTACGCTTGGGCCGTTAGAAGTATCTATACAGACCAGCTTTCCTTGTACGACCGTACTTATAATTTAGTGTAGTATATCTGTATGAGCACCCGGGATGGAGTCATTCAGTGGCGGCCACGACGTCAAAACTCTTTCCACCTCACAGAACGCTCCTTTGGAAGAAGAGGGCTGCCCATCGGGCCTCTTCCATATTCCAGACGCATACATCCACATAGCCACGGCAGAGATGATAGAGGTATCAGCAGACCTCATGCCTCTTCCTCTGTGCGTCAGCCCAGCCGAACCTGAAGTAAGAAAAAATGGTGCACGGACATGGGCGAGACTGGACTGAGGATCTTGAATTGGTGCTTGAATGCGATCATGATGATGTTGCTGATGTTGCTGATGCTGATGATGATGCTGATGATGCACCTTGGCTTCGCTCTGTGCCACCGCAGCCACTGCCTTCTTTTGCCTTCTTCGTAATCCTTGCCCGAGAGAGAGACACATCGTCCCTTCTCGTGATCTGTGTGTTTCTTGATTCCTTGTAGGGAGAACTGTATCCATATGTGGCTGATAATGCTCTCACCCAATCATGCCCTTTACTAAACGGGTTTGTCAGGATATCATGCTTGCTGGTTACTTCGATCTTGTCCATCCACCGATGTGCGAGAGAGTTTCTTATGCCGGTCAGGTCACGGTCACGAGGGGGAGGAGAGAAAGAAAGCCAAAAGAACTCACGAGTCACCAACCACAACTTCAACAAACCGCAGAAAAAACAACACTAAAGAAACAACCCCCACGCTCTATCCAAGAGTCTCGTCCATCCATCTGTTCCATTGTTGCAGCTCCGATTGAACCCAATCATCGGTCTTGCTCCGTCTTTACCGAATTCTCTCAGGTTTGACTTTTCGTCATAGATCAAACATGTTCTCTCGATACGAGCTACAGGGAGTTCAGCAGAAGGAAAAGAAGGAAAGAAGGAAAAAGAAACCAGATAGGAGAAGTAGAGAGAGAGAGAACCTGTCAGGAGTCCTGCCCTCGGATCTCTTGTTTGGCAGGGTGAGATTGCTGTCTCCATATACAAGAGCTCGATCGCTTGCTGTCGCAGGCGACAGGCGGTCACCTTGAATGGCCATAAATCCGCTTCCACGTTGGACAAAGACACATAAGGGTATTATTAGACAGATCCCTCTCCGCCTCTTTGACTCCCATGCGGCCATCCCCCTGGAAAGCTAGAACTCAATCCATCCATGGATAGGTAACCTTACCTTCCCATGACGCGGGGACAAATACAAACAATGGATGGAGAAAACAAAACTCTGTCATCCACACCGTTCCAGTTCTCCTCTCTTTCTCTATCCTCGGGCAAGAGATGAGGGGAGAGGAGGAGGAGGAGTAGGAGGACGCGAGCCTCGTGGATCCACGACGGAATGTAGGGGACAATTGATCGGTGAGGCCCTAAATTGAAGTTCAGACGGGCGTGGGAATCCTCTGTCTGCTCGGTTACTCCTTACAGAATACCGCTCCTAATGATTTCCTCTATTAATCAAATGACTTTATATAAGACCTGCTAACACCCCCCCCCTTCTTCCTGTTTTCTTTGTCTTTCCGTCTTAAGATCATCGGTCTTGGGTTTCTTTTTCCTCTCGCATTAATCTCTTTCACACTTAAGGATCTCGTTGCCTCTCGTCCTCGTCACTCGCAACTATTTTACAAGTAACACTTTACGTGTCAAACGTCGTCGTCGTTCGATTTCTCCCTGTTGCTTGCTCTTGATATATTTTTACCTATCTTCCAATTCCGACCAGCGTCGTCATTTTCGTCCAACCGGTTCTCATACCTTTTTGACAAGTTGTCTCCTGCTGCATGGCACCCCATACAAACGCTCCATCCAGCATGCACATGCACGTCCCCGGCAATGGCTGGACCGCCCACCCACCATCATTGAGGCAGGGAGGTAACAGCATCTACTCCCAACCTCATTATAATACGTCTTTCTCGAGTACATCTGTCGACCTCTCGGAAGATCAACCGCACAGACCACTCAAAGCTGGCGTTTACGTCCCCACTGTGACATTCTTCAAGAAGGAATCTGAGGATCTTGATTTGGAGACTATTGCAACTCATGCCGTGCGCATGGCCAAGGCTGGTGTTGCTGGCCTTACCACCCAAGGCTCCAATGGCGAGGCCGTTCACCTGACCCACTCAGAACGTAGGGCGGTCACTAGGGCCAGCCGTGAAGCGCTAGATAGAGACGGATACTCTCATATTCCTATTATCGTAGGATGCGGTGCTCAGTCCACTCGTGAGACGATTGAGTTGTGCTCAGACGCTCTAGCTTCCGGTGGAGATTATGCGCTGGTTCTCCCACCATCGTACTACAAGACTTTGTATAAGCCGCAATCGACCATCGACTTCTTCAAAGACGTCGCAACCGCTTCTCCGATCCCGATCCTAATCTACAACTACCCGGGTGCCGTTTCCGGTATCGACCTTGATTCCGACGCGATTATCGAGCTTTCCAAGCACACGAACATTGTCGGTTGTAAGCTCACGTGTGGAAACACGGGTAAACTGAACCGCATTGCAGCCGCGACCAAAGCCGTTACCCCAACCGACGAAGGCTCCGGGTTTATGTGCATGGGCGGCTCTGCAGATTTCACCATCCAGACATTGATTGGCGGTGGATCCGGTATCATCGGTGGATTGGCCAACGTTACCCCTAAGGCGTGCGTGAAGTTAATCAACCTTTACAAGGCCGGAAAGCTTGAAGAAGCCGTAGCCCTACAGGCAGCCGTTGCCCGAGGTGATTGGGTAGTCATCCAGGGAGGCGTTGTTGGTACCAAGAGTGCGATGGAATCGCATTTCGGATACGGAGGCTACGCACGAAACCCGCTTCCCAAACCATCGAAGCTAGAGATTGCACGTATCGCCGAAGACTTCCAGGAGTTGGTTGGAATCGAAAAGCGTCTCTGACAATGGCCCTCTGTTTTTCTTCCGTCTCTTCATGATTTTTTGAAGTTATCTCCGCATTATTATATCCCATCTCTCGTTCGTTACTGTTGGCATCGGCTCATCGGATCGGAAAGCATTGGGTAGGCTATCTGAAGATGTTATTTAAGGCGTCTGCTTTTGTTACGATTTGCATTTATCTTTATGTTTATCATCCACATTGGATCTCGAGACACCCTCTTTTTCGCTTTCTCCGCCGCCGACACCGTTGCCTCTGCTTCTTCGCCAGGTGTGATCTCACCAGGTAAACACTCCGTCAATCAAGACCCATACGAACTTTCCCCGCCCCCAATTTTACTTCATTGTTTCCAGCCCCCTGCCCCCAACCTACCCCTTTCCCATCAATTTTATCTGCGTCATTCCACCTCTTATCCCTGCTATTTTCCCTTCTACACGTCCAAAAACAAAAAAGAACCCAAAAAAAGAGTCTAGGGCGGATATCTGCTGCATTTGTCGCGCGTTTCGTTTGTGCATAATCTAGAAGAGAAATTTTATCGGAACGAAAAACCCATTGTCATACATCTCCTGATCCTTCCTGCGCCCTATTATTGACTTGATCGCCATTTTTCCCTTTTCCCGATGCATGCCGAACTCCGAGTATCGGGAAGAATCACATGATATACCCTTCCGACCAGTCACATCCAGAGATGTTAATTCCGACTCGGCTGAAGCTTCGGCCCGAGCGAATAATATCAAAGTTTGTGGGGTAAGCTTATCTTATCTGACAAACATCAGGAGGGGTTGGTTCTTGGCTGTATAGCGGCCTGCTTGGACCAAATACCTAATGTAGGAATTCGATATTGACTATAAAAAGCAGAAATACCTCAACGATCATTAGGTACAGGAACATTATTTTGGAAACGTTGGTTGGAAAAGCCATATAGAAACAAAACTTGGAGATTAGCGGAACATGGCGGAAGAACATATACTAATCGTTCTATGGCCCGAAGAGCCGAAAGCGCTGGTTGAAGATATCAGAGCAAAACTTCCCGGGTACAAGGTCACTTATTTTCAGCAGAGAGGTATGGAAGATAGTCTGGCTGAGGGTAACTTTTTGGCGAATACCGGGGGAGTGCCAATAGGTAAGTCGAAGGCGTTTTCCAGGGAAGCCCGTGTAACCCCTGCGCCATTCCCTACGCATCACCCATGGGTGCAGTAGGATGGCGGAATGTTCATCTTACTTCCAATTACTAATACTTGCATTTACAGAACTTTGGCAATCGGTTACTATCCTAGTTACGTTGAACTGTTATCCAAATCCCGGCGATTGTCCTAAGTATATCACCCTTACCCTAATTTTATAGGTTCTACAAACTAACAGCTACGTAGTTTGAAATTTATCCACAGCATAGCTGCTGGTTTTGACCATCTTCACACTCATCCCGTTGTTACGAAAAGCAATGTGCCCATCACTTCTTCCTCGGGAATTCATGGTCCCCCGATTGGAGAATGGGTCGTGATGAACTGGCTTGTGTCCTCGAAGCTGTATAATATGACGTATGAGTGGCAGAAGGAGAAACTGTGGGGCGATAAGATGGGCAACCATGCCAAAAAGGCGAGAGATCATGCGGGAAAGAGAGTTGGCATTCTCGGATATGGGAGTATCGGACGACATAGTAAGCTCTCATATTCAATCAACCCCCGAGCATAACCAGATTCACAAGGCTAACCGTGCAAAGTCGCTCGCCTCGCATCCGCAATGGGCATGGAAGTCCTGGCATACACTTCCTCTCCGCGCCCAACCCCTGAATCGCGCCGCGATGACAGCTACGTAGCCCCAAACACTGGCGACCCAGAGGGCACCATCCCCACTGCCTGGTATCACGACCACAACCGGGAGGATCCAAACGACAAATCCTCCCTCCACAATTTCCTCTCCCAAAACCTCGACCATCTCGTAATCTGCACACCACTCACGAAATCTACAACCGGGTTTATCGGCGCCAAAGAACTTTCAGTTCTCTCCGCTGGCTCCTCGCCTCCACCACAGCGCCAAGCTCCATACCTGACAAATATTTCCCGCGGCAAAATTATAGACCAGCCTGCTCTCATAGATAGTTTACATTCCGGTAAACTCCGGGGAGCAGCTCTGGACGTAACGTACCCAGAACCCCTACCAGATGACCATCCCCTGTGGGATGCGCCGAACGTATCTATTTCTCCTCATTTGAGTGGATTGGGGGTTGAATATATGGGGAGAGCAATAGATTGCTTTATATTTAACTTGAAGCGATGGGAAGAAAGGGGGGAAGAAGGGTTAGTAAATCTATATATGAGGAAGAGGGGGTATTGAGGTGTCTGTATCGATAGAAAAATAGATAAGTATCTCGTCGATTAGGGGTATTGTTCACTCCACGCCGATTTTAGCAACGGACACATCTTTCCACCAGTTCTCCTGTTCTCTACTATCCAACAGTCCGATCCTAGTATAGAGATCCGGCTGATTTCTATCCCTCGACTTGCGCAATATCAGGGAATATGATATGATACTCTTCACATTCTCGTATGGTCTTAGAGACCTGCCTATCAAAAGCCCACAGAACGAATCTCCTTCTTCGACATCGGTTGTCACTCTGTGTGCATCCAAGCAGTCTGCACGGATCCGTTCCACCTGGTCGCCAAATTTGAAGTGAGTGCCACCTCCATTTTCCTTCACGTATATAATGGGGACCAGCGCTCCTTGAACAGTAAGACATGTAGCATTAGAGAAGGAGTTTCCTTTCCCCTTGGGAGTGTTCTTAACATCAAGGATTAAGAACCTTGAATCAACCGCAAAACCTAGCTCCTTGCTACGAACCGGATCATAGTCTATATGTGGGACGGTTATGAGAGCATCTTTATCGAGCCAAACGGAAGCCCAAGACCAAGACGGAATCTCCAAGTTGGGAGGCCGGTAGCTTGGAACCGATATTGAGTCCTTTCTCCAGCAGAGAGCGCGAGGTAAGTCTTGCGACCAGAGGCCTGCAAGGTAAGAGCTTCCGCGTAGTCGTGGAGCAACTCTAGACGAGAGACCTGCAAGTGCAGGCAGTCGATCTTGTTCTTTAGTTAGCCCGAGACTGCAGTAGTCACTAATAATATCCAACCAGCTGTCTAGAATTTCCGCTTCGGTTGAGTTGCCGAGAATGGCCCAATACATGGTCTTGAGTTGGTCCGATGTGGAATCTTCCATTGTTGCATCAGGGTCACCAAGTTTATAGTCGGTAAGCCGCGAACACTCGCATGAGATTCCAGTATTGCATTCCCAAATAAGTTCCTCGTAGTGAAAGTGTAAGGTTCGAGGGGCTAGAAGCCGTTCTTGGAAGACCCATCCTCGACTCAAGAGCGGGGAGAATGCAGGCAAGGAGGAAACGTAGTCCGCTGCCCGTGTGAAATGGTCGTGTGCGACATGCAAGGCAGGCCTGACAGATATGAAGTAAGGTTCCCCCTCGTAGTCGTCGTCTGGGATTACATCTTCCCAAGACTCCGTTGGGAGATCTATTCTGTTAGATGGGTCTAGAGTCCATCTCTCTGCAAAACAGCCACCGTCACCATCGACGGATTTGGTTGCCGCAATGTTGAGTTGTGATCCTGCATATATGGATGCCATCTTTTTGGATTCGTGTTCCCAATCGTCTGTATCATCTTGGATGATGCATAGTGAGTCTATCCACAAATATCGGATCCCTAATCCGGTTGTGATCTTGACAGCGTCCTGAAATGTCTTTGAAAGCTGTGAGACAGGTATGCCTGCCTTCCTTTCGTTCAACGTGGCTGTTTTCGTGGTGAGTATGACTTTCTTCCCCCAGCAGTGGCTAAGAGTCATATATCGGATTTTGTCGTAGTCACTTCCTTGGAGCTCTCTTAGACATATACGATCCGGGTTTCTGGCAGTTCCAAGGTCCAGCAATCGGGCTGGACGGTCCCCAGTAGTGCTGGTGCTTGCACATGCAGGATGCTGGGCTTCGCAATTCTTCAACCAACTTGAAGCAAGGGATAAACAGTGCTCGAGATCTAGCTGAGGGGGAACGTCCCGAGCAATCCCAAATTGGGGCATGGATCCGGATTCTAATTATTATATTAGATTAGAAAAAGGAAAAATAGTACAAGTTCCCTTCGGGGGGCATATACCTGCTTCCGACCGTGTATAGAACTCGAACGTGACTCCTGCCCCCGGCGTGCCCGCAGACTCTTCTTCCCCATTCGAAAGCAAAACCCTTAGGCTATGGCCTTCACGGACATGTATTATAACTTGAGTCGAATCTCCAAGATGCCAAGAATCATCTGGACCTTTACCATGGTCATCTTGCCAAGCTTGATGCACTTCTGTAATCCCAACGTAGAGTACACCGCATCGCTCGCAGGCCCCAGATTCCGCCGAGGCCTTGATTTCTGCAAAG
Source organism: Arachnomyces sp. PD_36 (assembly GCA_032988195.1). NCBI lineage: Eukaryota > Fungi > Ascomycota > Eurotiomycetes > Onygenales > Arachnomycetaceae > Arachnomyces > Arachnomyces sp. PD_36. The sequence continues at coordinate 520,029 of JANTQE010000019.1, read as the reverse complement.
CTAGCGTCTATACACCGTTCGTTCGAGGCTAGGACTCCATGTTTGATCTCATAAAGATCTGGATTCAGGTCGTGACAGGCAGTGCAGAACGCGTTTTCCTTGCTAGTTTGCGGATCCAGCGCTTCATTGCCTGTGGTATTGGGCATTTCAAGTGCAGCCATACGAAGTACCACTGTTGAGAGTAAATATGGATCAATTTGGTCAATAATATCAGCGAGGGCTGATGTTCATCCTTCAATTCCCGATCAGAGGCTCCTTAAGGCTTGTCATCTGCAGCGGGCGCCAATATGGCTGTGCATCCCACCATCTCTCCTTATCCTGGGCATGTTTGTAGCCTGAGGCAAACATGACAGTTTGAGGGTCAGAGGTCAAAAAAGGCCAGATTAACACGGTCTCTGGCATCGATATAAAATATGTCCATATTCTGGAGTGTATATATTAGCAGTTGGGAAAGGAAAAGAGGGTTGGGGTGTATTTTCCTTATCCAGTCGAAATATATGAATACCTAGACTCACTTTCGAGATTCATATATATACCACTAGCAAAAGTACTATGCGATACGACGAGAATTAAGAAGAAAAGGTTAATGAGAAGAATCGACGGACAGTAATCTAATCAACCAATAGTGCATTCATTCATAGAGGCTGATCGAAGGCATCGCGCAGAACTGAACAATAATAATTCAAGGGGATATTAGCTTTTCAATCCAAATTATGCTAGACACGAAACAAAAGGTTTATCAAAATCATAACTTCATATAGGCATGAGTGAGCGAACGACTTGACTTTGACCCTGACCGGAATAACACCAAACAGTAAGAGCAAAAACGGGTTACCCAAAAAGGAGGATGAAGAAGGTAAAAAGGGCGAATATCAATAGAGCCCAAAGGCAAGGAGGAAAAGAAAATTTGTACATAAATGCACCTTGACCAAAAACACACCACGAAATCACAAGATCTTTACCCTGCCAACGCAAGTTTCATGAGCCTGTCCCTCAATTCCTGACTGTGAGCCTCCTCCTCTCTCTTTTGCTCAGAATTGACGCGACGCGAGGGTAGATCGAGAGGAAGGTCTAGAGACATGGAAAGATACTCCCGGTCGCCACCCTGAGCACCAACAGTAACCCAGACAAACTTCATGCTGCCATTGGATTTATTACCGTTGCCACTCGTGCTCGTTGCACTGCTGTTACCAGCCAGGGATCCCTCCTGAACTCCATCCCAGAAGAACAGATCATCTCTTTCTCCACTACCCGAGGCAGAAGATAGGGACCCAGAGGAGGAGGAGCAAGGTAGAGAGCACAAAGAGGCAGATGGAGGAGGCATTTCTCCTAGTCTGCCACCTCGGACCCATCCGTCGAGTACAGCACTGATGAATTGGATTTTGTCGAGGAATGAATTTCCATGAAGAATCTCGCCCAAGCGTCCCTCTACGGGTGCTCTTCCTGAATCACCGTAACTAAACGCAGCGTCAAGGAAGGTTGTAATCTCATCAGACGCAATTCCCCGGGTGTCGAAACCGGCGGGGTGCATGCGTCCCTTCGCGGCGAGATAACGTGCGGCACGAGGTGAAAGATGGTAGAAGTCAATCCATGTCGTAGAGGCTGGATGTCTAGACGAAGCCGAGTCATCTGCCTGATCGATGATCCGGCGGGAGAGTACGAGTTTAGTATGATCCGGGAAGTTGAACTATCATAAAACCGTTAGATAAAATGGCTACGTCAAATAGAGCAGAAAGAAACGGGGTGACAAACCTGGAATGCGCCATCTCCAAATCCCCAAATACCGACATTCCCTAGCCTCTGGTAGAATTTGACATATTGCCCAACTCCACCAGGACTATTCTCCCGATCTTCAGAAGCGGCTCGATCTTCTGTCCCTCGTCCTAAAGATCCAATCATGTATTTCCCGAATTGGTCGACTAGCTTCACTCGCTTCACCTTTTCGGCCTCGCATTTTGCAGATTCGACACCCCCTTCCGTACGAACCTTAATGCCTCCGCTAGATCCATTGGCTGGGGGCTTCACTTCGAATACCCTCGGTTCAATGAGTACTCGGCGGATACTTCCATCGTTGCAGCCATACCCCCCCTGCACATCCGAATTAGCTGCTGAGCCGTAGCTCTCGTAGAACTCCACAGGTTTCCCGTCCCTAGGAACGAGCTGGTTCATCTCAGAATAAGCATTGCGCTGGTCGAAGTCCTCTTGTTTCCTTTGCTCCTGGCACCGGGCTTTCCGCCGAATATGCTTCTCCCCGTCTCTCACCACCACACAGCTCGCTGGACGACCGTTCTCGGCTTTGAATACACAGCCGACGCTACCATCATCCAAGACATAGCCGATGCCATAACGATTCGTATAGTCAACCCACTTAACAACGTAAGGGTGGGGACCCTTCTGTGTTGATGGTGACTGAAATCGCCGTCTCCGCTTTGTAGCCGTAGACGATGAGGAACGTTGATTTATATCGGCCAACAAGAGTCTCACCTCTGCCAAGACTTCACTGGAAGATGTTCCTGGTAGCTTCTCCGCATCTTCGTTGGGATGAATCAACCCACTCATTCCAAGTGCCGAGCGGGGTTTACTCGTGGCCGTCGATGAGCCAGATTTGCTGCTGCTGCTGCTTGTTCCGCGTTGTCCATGTCCTATGGTTGCTTGGAGATGCTGTTGTTGCTGTTGTTGCTGTTGGGCAAATTGGGGTTCGGCAGGGTCGGGCGCGTATCTGTCTCTCGGTTGTGGGTTCGTTCGCACTGTACTGCGTGGCAGAGAACGCATCGACTCGTACAACTCATTCTCGGGCCGTAGCTGAGCCGTTGGAGGTTTAATGTCGGGCCGGGGCCCCGCTTTCACGCCATCTCTAACGTTGGGTGGAACCGGATAATCCTGATTAGCCTCGACGTTGGCCGGTTGTTTCGACTGTGAACGGGTCCTTGGAACACCGGGTCTCCCTGATATCGTATTAGGTTGTGGCAATGGTGGAGCAGCTGCTCTATCCTTTTCACGAAGAGAGGCGGCGTTGGATTGTGCAGCACGGCTCCTGGTTCTGATCGGTCTCCCCCCCAGTAAGCCTTGCTGTTCTGAAGGTTGACGGCGCAATTCATCTCTTGTGGAAATCTCATCAGGAGCCTGAGCAAGCCTCTGCGGTATTCGTACGGTTGCGGCTGTTCTTGACGATTCGCGTGGTGGCAGGGCCTGCTGGCGCAGCGTTGCAGCGTGACTCTGAGGCTGGCCTTCCTTTCTTCGCAATTGCGCAGCTATAGCTGCCTGTGTTCTGGCGGTAGATCCCGTGTGGTTTCTCGAAGGCGCACTGCGTGCCCGTGGGAGCAGGTTCTCTTGTAGTACAGTGTCGATGCTATATTCTTCTCTGATCACTTCACGCCCCAAACTCCAATCACCGTCGACCCCGAGGTGGTGTTTGTAGACCTGATCCTCAGGTAGGGGAATCATTGGTTGCATGCCTCTCTCATCTTCGGCTATACACTCAGAGTATGCAGTCCTAGAACAATTCTTACCAATTGCCTTACGCAACTGACCAGAAGGTCCTCTTCCAACTCCACACTCAGCGTAGAACTCGTTCTTGCACACTGCGTATTGTTGCTCGGGATCTTTTAACCTCACACATTCAGCGGCATATTTCTTGTCGTATGCGAGGCTGTACCCTGTGTGCATTTTATCACCATAAGGATCCTCTCGTTTCAGCCATTCGGGTTTTGAGAAGCGGCAGGCGGGGTCAAGAGAACCTGGGATACACCCGGAATACATGGTGAAAAATTCGTGGTCGACGATTTCATCGGGTTCGGGTCGTTCCTCTTCAGACAGGCTTAGGCAAGAAGTAACGAGCGTCTTGGCTTGAGTCGGAATATAGTTTCCACCACTTGAGTCTTTGGGCCAGACATAATTCAAATCTCGTACTTTCTTATATATCTCCTCCTGCGTTTTCGACTGAAATGGCGGGTAGCCGGTAAGCATGGCAAAGCTAGAATCACAGTTAACCCAACTTAGTCCACCCCAAATGTGGTCTTTCTAGCACTTACCAGATAACCCCAAGTGACCATATGTCAACCTTTTGAGTGTGTCCGCCTTTACTCTTATCCAGAACCTCCGGCGCGATATAGTTCGGTGTGCCGCATAGAGTTCTCCTCCGCGCAGTTTCCGCATCCTTTTCCGTAACAATTATAGCCGCCAACCCGAAGTCCCCGACCTTTAGATCCATATTCACATCCAAAAACAGATTCCCCATTTTTAAGTCACGATGTGCCACTTTTCGTTTGTGTAGATATTTGACCGCACCACATAATTGAACCATGAACCTTCGAACCTCCGGTAAGCTTAAACTCTTCCGTTTTCGTACCATATCCATAACCGATCCATTGGGGCATATTTCAAGCACGACGTATGTACTGAGTTCGAAAGCAAAAGCGCGGTGAAATTCGACGATGTTAGGATGTCTCATTTTCGAGTGGATTTGGAGTTCGGTTCGGAACTGGTCATATCAGTCAAGGCAACATCCTCGTGCACCATGTTGAAAAGTAGACTCGTACCTTTTCCGCCATCTTTTTCTGATTCATTTCCGACTTCACAACCTTCAAGGCAAATGCCCGACCATTCCGCTTCAGCTTCCCTTCATAACATACTGCAAACCCACCCTTGCCAAGGAAGGCGCCCGTTAAATAGCTTTCTCCATCATCTCCAGGTTCGGTGACAAGTGGTGGCGGCGGCGGGGCGTGATTCTTAGAGGACTGTGTCTTTTGCATTGGGGCGTTGTTTTCCTTCTCCTGTTCCAACTGCTTCGCCCTTCTCACCGTAACCTTCGTCCTCGGGGGTACATTCGTTGACCGAGGAGACAATGCCTCCATCCTCCAACTTCGAGGGTCGCCGGTGAGGAAATCAAAATATCCAGCACACGGAGGAAGTTGGCCGACTAGAAGCGCAGGGCAATCTACCTCGAGGTCGCACAGTAGCCGAGAATATAAATTGGTTTAATACCTTTGCTTGTCAAATATTCCTGTTGCTTCGAAGAGATGTAACGAAGAGTCGGTAAGGGAGGTAGATGGTAGACAATGAAAATTAGGGATCGAAATCCAAAATGCGAATAAATAAACTTCAATCCGAGGCCGTAAAATCATGGAAATCGCTGAAGAACAATTTCTCGAGGATTGAAGGCATAAAATTGTATGGATGATAGTATGAAGGGGAGAGTTTTGCGCAACAACAAGACGAACTCGAGGTGTTGATTTCCGAAAGAGGAATTCCGTAAACAATGAAACGGAGGCGGATTAACTGTAACCCCGCAACCAGTTCACCACAGTGATGAAGCGGATTCTTCCGCATGAGTCAAATCCCTTGAAAGACATCGATCGCATTGCCCTCACTCTCCTTTTTCTTAATATCAGCTACTCGAGGCTTCAAGCTAGCCCGCTGCCAACAATCTAATGGCGGCAATTCTGAACTGAATCCTCCTGAGGTCCGCATTCTGGCCGCCAGTGCAGCCTTGGTAGTGATACACATTCAACCACCATTCTTGAATCATGTCAAGCATTACATTAAAGCTCTCCTCTCTCGTCATTCGTACACTTTCAAAACCTATTGCTGTAAGCTGACGGCTAAAAAAGACAGAGTCGATGCGACTTCATTCCTGGCTAACGTTTACCACTCAAGAACCAAATCAAAGCGCAAGCTCGAGAACATGAACGCTTCAGACGCATATGTGTATCGTTCGCACAGGCACTACACAGGGCGGACATGCGACTACGCCTTGGACTCCTACGCGACTCAGCTGCTATAGAGAAACAAATTGCGCGCGAAGCCGCAGAAGCTCAAGCGAAGAAGCACAAATCGCAAATCCCAACGGTCAAAACAGAAGCTCAGACCAAGGCGGAGGAAACTGCCGAAGCGAAGTTACGAGCAACAAACACGGGTCCTGCGAAACCTCCTCCTAAACCACGGATTCGCCCGCTCTCCGAAGCAAAGGCGATTGATTCCGGAGCCACCTTCATCAGTGAGGCGTTTCTATTCCTCGTGGGTGGAGGCTTGATAGTTTTCGAGTCGTTGAGGTCGAGAAGGAAGGAGACATCCCGTAGAGAGGATGTTGCTGAACGCTTGACTGAGTTGGAGGAATCGGAAAGGACAGCACGGGAAGGACTCATCGCTCTCGAGAAGGAGCTTCTCCGGATGAGGGCGAAATATGAGAAAGACTCATCAAAGCATGGAAAGAGAGTCCTACCGAGAGATGTGTGGGATGTTGAAGACGAGGAGGTGGGGGAAGAACCCCAGACCTGGCTATCCCAAGTATACTCATACCTGAGATGGAATAAACCAAATGAGAACGAAGAGCCACAGAGGATACTACAGCCGAAGAAGGATTCCCAAAAGCCTGACGAGGAGAAGCCTCGGGGAAATTCAGAGACAGCTGCGGCCAAACCGTCTCCCTAGGGTCTGTTAGTTCTTCCCCCACCCATGGGTACCCTGGGATATAATAATTGGAGCACTGGATACCGCTCACCCCAATAGAACTCTGGAATTCCTCTTTCCAGCCTTTTATTTTCTTTTTATCTAGATACCGTATCTTTTTGTCGCTTTTTCTTGTCTATGGGAGATCTCAACTCCTAGAGGTACATACATCCACCTCGTCTACGGCGCTAGTTTGGGATCCGGAGCCTCGAAGCGGCGTTTAGCGTTCTCTTCTCACCTCAACTTAGTACTCATTCATCTCTTTGGAGTTATCCGACATCTCCTGTATATTAACTAAGATATCACTCGGTCTATAGATTCTCTAATGATAGAACTGCTCAAGGAGTACTTTCATCCCAATTACCATCATGTTTGATGCATCTCTCCGCAAGCGCCCTGTATGGAAATCTCTAGGACCTCTGGTGGCATCCTCTGCTGAACTGAGATTAAGAGGTTTCTGAGGCTTCCTTTCTCTTGTTTCTCTCGTCCTACTAATGGAGCATTTATCATAGAGTCTGACTTACAAACCCACGATTTCTCTATTCCCTTCGCCTGCCCACGTAGCATTGGGGGAAAGCAACTTCGGGTCCTCCTCATTACCCCATCTGCCCTCGAAGATAGCGCCTGCGAAGGGACTATTTCCCGACTAGAGAGATTTTCACATCTCACTGGCGGACATGATATTGTTATCGCATTTCTTCAGTCCAAGGACTCATCATCAGCGAAAGCCAATCAACACGACCTACATGCTCTTCTGAAGTTGCAAGCAATGTTCGTCTATAATCCCGCCTAGATATACTGTCGAAAGGTTCGAAGCTGCTAACAACCCCTTCTCTTAGCTTACTCCAGCATATTGCCGTCCCGATCCCTATCCTCACAGTCCAGCATATCAATGGCCTCTTACCATCACTCCGATCATATATTAAAGATTCCGAAAAGGCAACAGAGATGTCCCAAACTCTATCACCTCTATCCGCTATCCCAACAACCCTTCTCTCTCATGCAACGGCAACGGCTCCACTTTCAGAGCACGATACCAATATCCTGAGCGATTTATTCCCCTCATTTCGCGCACTGTCTCAGGCTGCCGTAGCACCCGAGGGAAGAGAGCTTATCAGAGAGTATTTTGATGATGAGACTGCAAGAGGTATAATCGGGTTCTGGTATCGGTGATGGGCTGTTGTGATAATGCCTTGTGTTTTGCTCTTTCGTTATCTTGATGCCCAAGATTGAAATTTGCGCTCCAGATTGACTTTGATAGATAGATCGATGCCCTTGACTCCCAGATTATCCCGCATATCCCACTGTATCTGTAGTTGCGCCCGTCTCTCCTCCATCTCTGCTCCATCTCTCTTCCATCTCTCCCCCATCTCTCCTCTATCTCCTCTCCTTCACTGATATCTCCAAAGGCAACACCATTCTTTCCTTGTAGAAGATTGTAGAAGTAGATCACCACCAATCACATCAGCCAATATTATGGGTCCAACGGCTTGCGTGTTCGACGAAAAACTTTCTATGAGTGCCTGCGCCACATATCCACCAAAGATGTGGCGCAGTAAGGGTGGATTGTTATGAAGCTGCTTCCATCATCTCGCAGACGAAGACAGTTTGACACTTGACAGTGAGCCTTATCTCAGTTATTCCAATTCCTTTTGGTGCTTTCAAAGACTTGCAAGGTCATCGCACTAGTTGCTTGCACGTCGTTGGAACCCTCTCTTTTAAATCCTTAACTTATACTCCTATGAACTCGTGAGAGAGATAACGATCGGAAACCACCCGGGTGTTAGAGCCTAAAGTGTGTGTTGGCTCTGGGGATAGTGAAAGATGGTGAGTTCTATCGGTCACCCATTTGCTCAGTCCGATTCTAATTGTGTCGCTCTGTTTCTAGGGACAATCTAAACGCCCCGGAGGAGATAAGAAAAGCCGCGGCTTCGGTCGATCCAAACCAACTGGTGATGGCGGCGCAAGGCGTGAGGGGGGGAAGCCCCAGGTGAAGAAGGCACAATTCGAAATCACTAAGAAGAAGGAGATTGGTGTCTCGGATCTCACACTTCTGAGTAAGGTGTCTAATGAGGCAATCAATGACAATCTCAAGACTCGCTTTGAGCATGCTGAGATCTATGTATGTACACTTGGGGTGCGCGGGATAACACTGAGGGGCACAAACTTATCTGCTTTCGCCAGACTTATATTGGACATGTGCTTGTATCTGTGAACCCGTTCAGGGACTGTAAGTGCGACCAGTAGCCTGCCCGCCTTCATTAATCGGATAGTACTGACATTTACTAGTGGGTATATACACCGATGCTGTCCTGGAATCATACCGCGGGAAGAACCGCCTGGAGGTCCCGCCGCACGTCTTCGCAGTCGCTGAGTCAGGATATTATAATATGAAAGCGTACAAGGAGAACCAATGCGTTATCATCTCCGGAGAATCTGGTGCGGGGAAGACGGAGGCCGCAAAGCGGCTGATGCAATATATTGCCAGCGTCTCGGGCGGCACCGACTCCTCTATCCAACAGACCAAGGATATGGTGTTGGCTACCAATCCTCTCCTGGAATCTTTTGGAAATGCGAAGACCCTCAGAAACAACAACTCCTCCCGCTTTGGAAAATACCTCGAATTGGAGTTTAACGCTCAGGGAGAACCGGTGGGCGCGAATATTACAAACTATCTTCTGGAGAAATCTAGGGTTGTTGGACAGATTACCAACGAGCGGAATTTCCATATATTTTATCAGTTCACGAAAGCCGCTCCGCAGGAATATAGAGGTATGACGCTATCGCCTTCCGGGTATAGGAGGTATAAGAGACTAATGCTGCATTAGAGAACTTTGGTGTCCAAACACCACAATCTTACGTATACACGAGCCGCTCGAAATGTTTCGACGTGAAGGGAATTGATGATGCAGCGGATTTCAAGGAGACGCTTGAGGCCATGAGAATCATCGGGCTTGCTCAAGCGGAACAAGATAACATCTTCCGAGTACTCGCTGCCATCCTATGGATCGGAAACGTTCAATTCGTCGAGGACGACCAGGGCAATGCCGCCATTGGCGATAACTCCGTCGTGGATTTCGTCGCCTATCTTCTCGAGGTCGGATCAGAACAGGTCACTCAGGCGTTGACGATCCGAATTATGGAAACTGCGAGGGGAGGACGGAGGGGCTCGGTTTACGAGGTCCCGCTCAACATCGTACAAGCCACGGCTGTACGAGACGCACTGGCCAAGGCCCTTTATTTCAACCTCTTCGACTGGATTGTTGAGCGTGTCAACGCATCCCTTGCCGCGAGACGAGAGATCACGAATACCATTGGAATTCTTGACATTTACGGGTTTGAAATTTTCGAGAAAAATTCTTTCGAGCAGCTTTGCATCAACTACGTCAACGAGAAGCTGCAGCAGATCTTTATTCAACTTACATTGAAGACGGAACAAGAGGAGTACGCCCTTGAGCAGATCAAGTGGACTCCAATCAACTACTTCGACAACAAAGTCGTCTGCCAGTTGATCGAAGACAAGCGGCCACCCGGCGTTTTTGCAGCATTGAACGATGCCTGCGCGACTGCCCACGCCGATTCTGGAGCTGCCGATCAGACATTTGTCGGGAGATTGAACTTCCTCTCTCAAAACCCTAACTTCGAATCCCGACAGGGCCAGTTCATCATCAAGCATTATGCTGGTGATGTGGGCTACGCCATCGAGGGCATGACGGACAAGAACAAGGACCAATTGTTGAAGGATCTGTTGAACCTCGTTGGCAGTAGTTCCAACGAATTTATTCACACACTCTTCCCGAACCAGGTAAACCAGGACGATAAGCGCCGACCTCCTACCGCTGGTGACAAGATCAAGGTCTCTGCCAACGATCTTGTCACGACGTTGATGAAGGCCCAGCCCTCGTACATCCGAACCATCAAGCCGAACGACAACAAATCATCCAGCGAATACAATACCGGCAACGTGATGCATCAAGTCAAATATCTCGGTCTTCAAGAGAACGTACGAATTCGAAGAGCAGGATTTGCCTATCGTCAAACATTCGACAAATTCGTCGAACGCTTTTACCTCCTTTCTCCAAAGACCGCGTACGCTGGTGACTACATATGGTCTGGAGACGCCGAGTCCGGTGCTCGCCAGATTTTGAAGGATACCAGCATTCCTGCGGATGAGTATCAAATGGGTGTCACCAAGGCATTTATCAAGACCCCAGAAACACTGTTTGCTCTCGAGCATATGCGCGATCGCTATTGGCATAATATGGCCATTAGGATCCAACGTGCTTGGCGTAACTATCTCCGCTACAGGATCGAGTGTGCTATTCGTATTCAGAGGTTCTGGCGAAGAGTTACTGGAGGGCTTGAGTTCATCAAGCTACGAGACCAGGGACACAAGGTTTTGCAGGGCAAGAAAGAGCGCCGTCGTAACAGTCTTCTCGGTTCGAGGAGGTTTCTTGGGGATTATCTTGGTGTTGCGAACAATGGTGGTGTTGGGGAGATGATTCGCAACTCGCTTCGCATTGGAGGTAAGTAAACAGCTTTATTATGTTGCGATCTATCATGCTAACTATTCCAGGTGGTGAAACCGTTCTCTTCTCATGTCGATGCGAGGTCCTGGTTGCGAAATTCGGTCGGTCTAGCAAGCCGTCTCCACGTATTCTCGTCTTAGTAAGTTCCTCTAGCTGTGACGCTTTTTCTTAGCCTCCCTACTAACCTATCTCTCCAGACCTCGAAAAATATCTACATCGTGGTTCAAAACATGGTCAACCAACAGCTTGCCATCTCATCCGAGCGTACCATTCCAATCGGTGCGATCAAATTCGTGAGCACCTCGACTCTCAAGGACGATTGGTTCTCTCTTGGTGTCGGGGCCCAGCAGGAACCCGATCCTCTATTGAGTTGCGTTTTCAAAACCGAGTTCTTTACCCACCTCACCAACGCTCTTCGCGGCCAGCTAAATTTTAAGATTGCGGATACGTGAGTTAATCATACCATTTCCTTCTCTATTACCAAGCTAATCATATTTTAGTATCGAGTATAACAAGAAGCCTGGGAAGCTTGCCGTTGTTAAGACCGTCAAAGATCCATCTGTCCCCCGAGATGATTTATACAAGAGTAGCACGATCCACACCTGCGCGGGAGAGCCAGCAAGCTCCGTCTCGAAGCCCACTCCAAGACCAAAGCAAGTCGCCGGCAAACCCATCAGTAAGGGTAAATTGCTCCGTCCAGGAGGTCCGGGTGGCGCACCCTCCAAGCTTGCTTCACGTCCCGCTGCAAAGACGCCGGCACCGCAGCCAATGCCACAGGCGATCCCTCAATCGACTCCCAAGCCCGCGGCAGCGACGCCTCGGCCCGTTCCTCAGCCTGTGGCATCACTAGCCTCATCGCATAACCGAACCGGGTCCGCTGCGTCTCAAACCCGAGCTCCACCACCGCCACCACCCCCTTCTGCTCCTCCAGCCGTGAAGAAAGATACTGCGAAGGTGCTTTATGATTTCAGCAGTGACCGTTCCAATGAGCTTTCTATCCATGCTGGAGACATCATCCAGATCATGTCTAAAGAACCAAATGGTTTGTTTACCCCCTATCTCAATTTTCAGAGACCCATCACTAACCCACTTCAACAGGATGGTGGCTATGCATGGACCCCAGTACTTCTGTTCAAGGTTGGACACCTCAAGCATACCTTGAAGAAATAGTGGCTGCTCCACCGAAACCCGCACCCCCGCCCCCACCTCCAGTAGCGCCTAAAGCCCCTGTTTCAAACGGCACCTCCCGCATCGCCGCTGCGAAAGCTAAACCCACTCCCCCAGCTCCCCCAATGAAACGTCCCGCTGGCCGAAAGCCAATGCCAGCCCCTGATCCACGCGACAGTGCCGTCAGCATGAACTCGCAGGACTCATCCGGAGGTAGCGGCCGTGCTACTCCCAACAGCCTTGCAGGCGGTCTTGCCGAGGCCTTACGACAACGCCAAAGCGCCATGCAAGGAAAGAAAGACGACGATGACGACTGGTAATTTAGCGATTGCCATGGTATGACGTGCCCTATATTGAATGATGCAGAGATGAATTTTGCTTTCCCCCTGTCTCTCTGTATATCTCTTTTTCCTTTTCTCATGCGGATCGATTATGATGACTTAGCGTTTCCCTCCTCCTTATCTTCCTCTTCCTGTTTTGATCACCAAAAAAGAGATTCCTTTCTGTTTCTTTTCATTTTCTTTTCTGGGATTATGAGGATAGGTAGGGGCTAGTGACGAACGATGGGTTCTTCCTAAGTCGATATCAATTTCTATAACTGTTAGATTTCATTTTTGCGTTGATGCCTTTTTTCCAATTCTACTTTCTGCTTTCTGCGAGATCGATTCCTGAGACGGGGATTCTTTCATGACCATGCTCCCAGCTGCTTTATATGGCCACGAGTTCCCCCGAAGTTTCAATAACTGATACCCTCGGGCCATTATAATCCTACACCCTCCCATGCAAAACCATTGTCGACTGTAGATAGACATACTACACTTACATGAAAACCATGGATGTCATCTCATTGTTGAAATTCATTATCGTAACACAATATAATATGAAAAAAAGCTGGCCCGTTTACTGCTCAGCCATGCTTCATGTCCATATCCCGAGATATATGGACCAGATGCTTGCAGAAACTCCCGAAATGCGTTCCCATAAATTAGCCGAACTTCCCTAGGGGGAATTTCCCGAACAGCTTGGCCGTGTGCATGCGTGTTCCTAGCATTCAATCACTTGAATAAGAACTTCTGAGCAAGGCTCCCAAGCCCACCAGGTCCACCAGTGCCACCTAGGCCTCCGCCAACGCCGCCACTGCTTCCCTGGTTCTTCATGTACATCTTCAGCGCCATCTTCGCAGCGTTGTTAACAGCCGATTGTTTATCAGTTTTCTACCAAAGTCAGTAGAATGCCCTCAACAAAAAGCCAGGAAGAAAAGATACATACCACATTCCCCCCCTGATTCTGCTCCTCCCACGCCTTCCCCGCCTGTGCCATCGCCAACCCAATCAACTTATTCTGATCATGTCCCCCACTCCCGGTACTCCCCTCCTGCCCAGACGTAAACATCTTCAGCGCCTGCATCGCCGCCCCCGCCCCCAACGACCTCTCATCAAACTTCTCCCCACTACCACTGGCACCTCCCCCATACAAGGCCTGATGCGCATTCACAGCCTGACTCTCATCCAAATCCTCCTCATCATCCTCCTTACTCCCAAACCGGTGCTTATTCTTGCCAATAAAATCGACAGCCTGGCTGAAGATCGAGGTGTCTTCTTCGCTGTGGTGTTGCTGTGCGTGACCAATGGCTTGGCTGAAGTCCTCGGAGGCGTAGGCTTGGCTGGGGCCTTTGTATTGCTGGTCGTTGAAGTTGGCTGAGGTGTCGTAGTAGTTTGCACCGGAGGAGCCGCCGCCACCGTACATGGGGTTGTCGCTTCCGCCGTAGGACATGGTTGCGGTTGGGCGGTTTGGAAGGGAGGAGGAGGGTTTGGGGATGTATCTAATCTGTTTTATCCAGGGCGTTTTCACGGATTGGTTGGGGTGTCTTGTTAGGTCTGGTGATGAGTTGAAGTAAGCTTAATATACCCCTTTATATAGCTATAGCTCTTGCCCCTCTAGAGCTGCCCCTCCACCAGATCATGTGATATGTTCTAGATTATATGGAAGCTTCAATCTCGAAGTTTGGGATCTGGATAGATCGAAGTGTACATGCTCGTGTGAGTTTATATCCCGCCAGACCCGAGCCAGTTCGTTTTTCGTGTTATAGTACTATATTGGTGAATTCCCTATATGAAAGTGGAAGTATCAACTACGGATCACTTCAGCCCCTGAAACCGGATCAAGCCCTATATATACACACCGGAATGTATACAGACAGCCTGCTGTATATGTACTTGGTTATGTACCCCCAAAGACTTCTCACTCCCCCGAAGCAGGCTTCTTAATCATCGTCCTAACCAGCGTACTCCCATCCTCAACCTGGAACTCCTCCAAAACCTCAAACCCGGACTTAAGCATCACCTTCAAACTCGCTCCATTCGCCTTATTCGCCATCCCAAGCAGATACTCATCCCCATCCTCTTCCCTCCTCTTCCACCTCAACGCCTCATCATCATCAATCTCCTCCTTAAACTCCCCTTCCGCAACCTCCCTCCTCGGCAGGCTCCACCACCCCTTCAGCATCCCCTTCAGCGCTTCCGTGGCGTACCCCTTTCCCCAGTAGTCAGGGTGCAGGACGTACCCGATATAACTACCTGTGGAGCGAGGGTCGTGGTCGTTGACGCCTATCCCGCCGATGAGGCGGTCTGTGGGGTCATCGCGGCGGGTGATGGCGTAACTGTAGCCCCGTCCGAAGACGTCAGGGTTGGTGTATCGGCCTTTGATGTAGTTCAGACTGGCTTCAACGTCGGGATCTGTTTGGCGAGTTTTGCTGTGCGTTCGTTATTAATAGGTTGAGTAAATATTTCTATTCAGATTGTTGTAGATAGGGGGATGGCTAGAACAATGGCCAGAAATAGCGTAAAGGATTTCAAAAGCAGAGAATCCGTAATTCATTCTACCATCGAACCATCCTTCCCGTAGGACAGGGGATAAAAAGATACATCCATCCGGTGTACCATCGAAGCAAACAAACATGCATATGCATACAACCAAGCGTCGTACACATCAGAAGATACCTAGTAGATAGTAGAAATTCGACTTACGACCACTGTACTACTTTCGGGCAGGATCGAATCGCAAAGAAAGCCTCGGCATCGCTCTCAAGAATAGGGCGCAGGATGAGTCGCTCCGTTTCGATAGCCGCGTTTTCATAAGTAAAGGGTTTGGGGAGGATAGGGGCTAGGTCTCTTCCTTTCCATTGCGATTGTTCTTGTGTTGCCATTGTTGCTTTGTTTCCGTCCTTGATATGTGAGAGTTGTGTAAAGTGCTAGTAGGGATATTTCAATTGCGGTGGACTTTGTGTTTTAACATGAAAGTTCTGCAGTGAGGGTTTTGGTAGATATATATATTTCCAGTAGGAACGAGGCATCGGAGGTTCGCGACTGCAGAATATCTATCTTTATCCCCTGTATACGAGTGACTCATCCATCCAACTGAAGAGATTCCGCGCAGATGGAAAGCCATGGTGATCAGTCTGAACGTTTCAAAGGAAAATGAAACCGATGATACCTTTCGTCGCATGTGACTCTGGGGGCTGGGATATTTGAAATTATCTGTCTGACCAGGGGAAGTCGAGTATCGAGTAGTGTTATGGTCAGCTACAGTATTCGATCTACGTAGTTCAGCAGAAAGAAAGGTGGAAACAGTGCTTAAACGCAGCCTATGTTCCAGTTGTTATTACTCTAACACTAATGGATGTGGAGACTGTAACTAATTAACACACGAAACAACATGTCTCCCATCCAGGAATATAGGGAAAAGAAAGAACAAATCCACTCCCTCCCGGATGCGAGAAGGTTAGGAGCCTATAGTAGCTGAGGGAACATTGGAGTGAATTTTCGAAGATAAAACAACACAAGAAAGCAAAGCAATAGAGACAGACCCCCGATGCTCGAAAACTCCAAATCCATGATAGCTAATGATGACAAGAGAGGTGCTGGTGATATTAACCTTTCGTATGACAATCATGCCCAATAGCCATAGAGCGACCCCAAGCTATGTAAATGTCTCGGAATAGGGGGGTGGTGAGTGATATGAAAAATAAGGACTGGATGTGTATTAAAAGGAAGTACCTGCTAGGCTTCAAAGAAAACAAATGGGGAAATATTACTCCTTCAAGGTGGGAAAAGAAAAGAAGAGAGAAGAAAATGAAACTGAAATGAGAAAACGAGAGCTTGATGATTGAAAAGTGATGTGAGAATGTAGAAGATGCCGGTGACCTTGCCTTCCTCGAGAGTGTAGAATATGAAAAAGAGACAGCACTCGTTGATGAATAGAAGATGGCCTTCCCTCCGGCTTTCCCCATGCTTCAATGCAAAGAATTTTTGAAGATTTTTCATAAGTTCGAAGGAAAATTCGAGGGAAATGAGAATAATGTGCAAACCGCCAATGAAGATGATCTCGAAAAAGGGGAATAACTATGCTGTGCTGGACTCATCAATCGTTGTTGAGATTGTATGAGAACAAAGGAAAGAATTAGACATGCTCCGAACTGATAGTTTCGAAGAGGTGGCTGTTAGTGATAACTATGCCAATAATATACCAGATAGTGAATAGAGTGTATCCAGATATCGTGAGACTTGCTTTTGAATAACGGGAGAAGTAGATGTTGAGGTTGAAATGAGATAACCGCATTGCCGAATGCTTGACGATAAGAGGATAAGATCAGAAGATGACGAAGCGTTTGTTCCCCTTAGACGTGTCTAGAAATTTGCCATCCATCAGTTTCTGCTCATAATAAGTGGCGGCTGGAATGAACTTGACTAACCTGACGAGGGTTGACCTGGCTGTGGCTTTTGTGTCTTTGAAGCCTTCTTGCCCTTGCCCTTCTTGCCATTGACGTCTGCACCAGAAGCTGCAGCGCGGATAGCAGCAAGTCGTTGTTTTGCGCGCTGATCACCTTGTTCAGCTGCGTTGACGTACCACACATTGGCTTCTAGGATATCGGGTCGGCAGCCAATCCCCATTTCTGTAAAGTATCCAACAGCATACTGTCCCTTGGCAAGATCTAGTTATGATATGTTAGCTACAGCTGCAAATTGATATTAAAAGAGACAGAAAGAAGAGAACATACTCAGCTGTGCAGCTTTCAAGGCCCACTCATATGCTTCAGTTTCATCCTTTTCAAGTACTGGCGGAGCCCCAACCATGAACCAAGCGCACAATGCCATCATAGCTAGAGGGTGACCACCCTGAGCCGCATTGGTGTAGAAGTGGACACTAAGTGCAGTATCACGAGGGCAGTTCAGCTTTCCATGCTCGTAGGCGTCGCCTAGACGGTAGTTCGATTCAGCGTGTCCAAGATCCGCAGACTTGGTAAACAGTTGAGCAGCATAAGATGGATCTTCGAAGATATCTTCTCCGTAGCCAGTTTCATGGAGGACTCCCAGTTCGTAGGGAGCAGAGTTGTACTGGAGATCTGCGGATTCCGCAGCTCGCTTGAGCCACTTAATTCCTTCACGGTATTTCTTGATCAACCCCATCTCTCCTGCCAAGCAAGCGCGCCCCAGCCGTAACATGGCACCGGGATGATTCTTAGATGCGGCTTGACGGTAGAATTGCACGGCTTTTGCCGCATCTATTCTGCTACCCCACCCGAACTCATAACAGAGTGCCGCACGGTAGCCAGCCTCAGCATGACCATGCTTACTAGCAGCAACAAAAAGAGTGAATGCTTTATCATGATCCTCTTTCCCCTTGTTGAAAAGCCCCGAGGCGTAACCATCAGCCAAGTAGTACTGTGCGTACGGGTAGCTACGGTCAGCGAGACGCTGAAGAATGGAACGTGATTCCCGAAGAAGCTCGGCGTTGGAGATATTCGAGTTTTGCTCCTCTTCATTTCCATTGGCCTGGTTCATGTTTCGTTCTTTCGCCGCGTTAATCATAAACACGGCAAACTCATACTGAACACTTGGATCATTGGTCTTCTTCACGTTTGCAAGATACATGTCAAACGTCTGCTTGTGAGAGAGTAGAGAGGCATTATTTCCGACAGACGTGCGAAGGTGATCATTGCTGAGATTTACAGGGGCAGGAGCTTGTTGTGGGTACGGCACGTTGAGAAGATCAACAAATGACATACGATTGTCCGGTGACACGTTCGAGTGTGTGGATGGAGCACGGGCATGCACATTTGGTGAGAGCTGTGGGGATCGAGTCCGACCACGTCCTCCGAGATCTGACACGGACGAATATGCGGAGGCAGGACGTGGAATTTGGAGACCGGAGTAGTTCCTACGACCAGCCACCAAGTGATGGTGGTTCGGCCCGGTCAGGTGTTCACCAGCAGAGGAAGAATCAGATGTGGAAATAGTCGCTTTCGAGCCACGATGGTTGTTGTGTTGGACACTCTCCTTAAATGGTTGATGATGATACTGAAGGGGTTGGTAGGTATCTTGCTGAGGGTCACTGTCTAGACTTCCGCTGGACGAATTTGCTGCACCCTGCTCGTCGGGAAATCTGAACGCTTGATCAGGGGTATTGTGAGAGTGCTCAGCCTTGGATGAGCTACGACGTTCATTGATACCCGACATTGAACCTGAAACACTGTGTGAAGGCCTGTGTCTATAGGGGAGGTATTGCTGAGGCTGGGAGGCATTGGGGTTGTACAGCGAGTCCCGTCGAGGTGGAAGCTCCCCGCCCTGAAATGAGCCTGAAGATGCGCGAGGCGCAGGTGATCTGGTGTCTTCGATTGCTGCACTTGAAGCTTGTGGGATACTGGAAGGATCGTCAATTCTCACAGGAGAGAGCGGAGAGTTTTGGATGATTGCATTTCTGTCACCATCGATAGGGACACCCGGTAGAGGTTTGCGAGTGATGTGTGGAAGGCTTGGTTTCGCCGAAGACTCTGAGGGCTGTTGTTGAAAGGGAAGTGGAGGAGGAGCTTCCGAAGGAGGTGGTGGAGGGGAGGATCGAAGGTATACGGGAGGAGGAGGTGAGATTGGCTGCCGTAGAGCCTCTGCCACCGGACTGGCCATTGTATCGGTTTATCGGTTCGAAAAAAGACCTATTCCCACCGCCGAGAAGTCCTCTGTATTTCGTCGCCAACTGGTCAAGGACAAGTCGCGACTGATGACGGTCGATGGAAAAGGAGGATGGATGTGTTGCTCCCTCAACGGGAACGGAGAAATCGAACGCAGGTGTTGCAACGGATGAGAGGCCACGAGATTCGACAAGCGAAGGGAGACAAGAGTTTATCTTCTTATTTCAGCCGTGATTGCGGTGGTGGATCCTTAAGAGTTGACTTCGCGGCAACGAGAAGCTGGCTGTCCCATTTGGCGAGTCAGTGCCACGATCAGAAATAGAAACACTGGAAACCAATCATGTCGAGAACTATAGACGAAGGACAAGGCTACAAGAACGAAGGAGTAAAATATGAAGTGAAAGGAAAGAAGCTGTGAGTGTGTTGTTCCAAAGCTCCGCGGGAACGAAGTGAGAGGTTGAGGATATCAAATGCGCGAGGAGGGGATGTTGGCAAGCGTAAAAACGCTTCTTCCTCCAGCAGTTTGGAACAACTTTTTGGAATTCAACGAGAGATCGACTCACCGCAAACCACAAAGAAAAGTAAGAAGAGCACTCTTTGAACTCCACTTTTCCTCTTACTTTCTACTCAGCTTCTTCTCCTCTCCCCTCTGCCTCTTCACGATTATTCCTTTTCTCCGTCAACCTCACTGGTGCAAGGCTGGATGAGGCTCTTTTTCTGCTGTCGTGTTCGAGGTTCTTCGAAGGCGTCAGAGTTTCTGACCCTGAGGCAAGACCATGGAACTTCTTTCTGCCTGGACGGAACTCGGTGCGGCTCCAATGGCTAGGCAAATCAGCTACCTGGGTGACTGCATCCACGCCGACGGCTGAGTATTAAAATAGTTATCGATCTCACAGCTACGAATTGTGGCCTGCAAGGCTGGATGGAATGAAAGAAGAAATACGAGCTCGGCTGGCTGCACGACGCCAAAACGGTTTTAGGGTAGAAGTGGGAGTGGAAGACCACAGCCGAGAAATTTTAATAATGATGGAGAGAGGATGATTGTGGCAGTTCGTCTGGCAGCTGGTTTATGACGACAATTCCACCTGGATTCTGGAAAGAGAGGGTTGTTAACCGTGCCGATCGTCGAGGGTGAAACCGAACATGATGAGACGATGTCACGATAGAGAAACCAGAAATATGGAGGAACTTGGTTGAGAAACGTGTGGAGAAAAACCGAGAGAGGCAAAGAACTGTCCGTGGAGACGGATCCTGGACCAATTTGGGGCACGAGGGGCCACCAGAGGCTCTAAGTTGCTCGACCCGAAGCCTTTACATTTCATTATTATTTATTACGGAGAACTGAGAGCCGAATGGGGCTGGTGAGCGTTGGTTGGCGGTGAGAGCTCCCAAAGTGCAGGGGGAGGGGGAGAAAGAATCCCGCTGAGGGGCAAAATTATATATAAAAATCTAGCACTGATGAGGCGTTTACGCGCCGTGGATCTCAGACAAGAAGAGACAAAGAACTCTTTCCTGTTCGGTCGCTGACGGCGTGCTCGTTCAGCAAGGGGTGGTTGCTGCCCGAAGGAAAGACATCGAGGTCTAGGATCGATGGATCGGGACTTGGAAAAAATGTTCGCAGCTTATGTCTTTTCACGACCGATTTATGTGCTACATCCTACAATTACGGATTACTCCGTGCTGACAACGCCATGGGACGCAAAACTCTCGTGTATGGGAATCAGAAAACGGATCCTTTCGGCACTGGGTCGTCCACCTCCCGCTCTGAGACACAACGGCAGCTAGAGCCTAGGGTGAATCAATGGGCCATCACCGTTGATCGGTGTAAAGAACGCCTCCGGGATTTCTGGAAGAGCGTTCGATGTAGTATGCTGCGCAGTGACAGACTGACAGTGCCTCCGTTCCCGAGCAGTGAGCTTGTTGAACTGGGGGATCGCCATGGCATGTCTCACAGGTCTCCCAGACATTCTTCATCCTGCAAGGATGGGGGACAGCAAAGACATCACAGCGCAGTGACCCTCCTCTAAGAAATAAGTGCTGACATTTTCCCCGTCATAAGAATAGAATCCAACCCTTGTTCCTACGCAGATTAGGTTTCAGCGTTCACGATCTTGACAAGCAATCTAATCGAGTCAGACATGATTTATATTCTTTCTTCCAGCACTTCGTTGTATCAATCGACGATGATAAGAGATCGGGAGGACATCCCACCCATCCCGATGATCTGATAAGGGCACTGGATTTCCCCATCGTGGCGTCGACGCGTTGTTTCTCAAGATCCGTCGACGTTATGCTGCTGCGCAACACCGAGGAACTCTGGGTCCAGCTGCAAACTGCATGCACGAAAGACCTTCTGGGGGCAAGGCTTGCGTCCACACTCCTGACACCACGCGAATCAACAGGACCCTTGAAGGTCACATTATGATTCGAAAACTTTTTTTGAGGCGAACTGAACGATTTTAACCCATATGTTCCTATTCAGCATTTCAGCGGCCCAATGAGTACTTTCGAGGGAGCGAATGAGTTTTATTCCAAATCCAACAACTCACAACTTCGCTGCATCTCGACACGAACTGTGAATTCACCTTTTGCTCAAGCACATCACCATCTTCCAAGATGATACGTCAACTTACGTGCTCTTCACTTCCCCTGAGGCTTGGGAGGAGGAAATTTCGCAAGCCTGGGCCAGAACGTCGGAATAAAGAGCAAGCGCTTTCCGTCCTTCCAGTCTTGTCTTCTACGAAATACGCTCAGGGACGAAGTCTAAATACGATACCATACAGTGCATGGACGCCTTCCTGGGAGACAAAGATTTTAAGGGGTGGAAATTCAATTTGTTGCTCTGGAGGCGCAGCTTTCGGTCGCTTCTCACCCCAAGGAAACCAGAGAATGAAATCCAAAATTATACAAAAGAAAGGCCTAGACTGCGCAAATAAATGCTCCCTCTGAGATTTTCTTCAGAGCCTCATCTTCCCGTCTTCCCATCGTCTCTGCCTGACCCTGACCACCTGACTGTCCCATGAACTTTTTATGCAGGTAATGTATGGTCATGTCTTGAAAGACTCCTTTGTTCTTTTCCCCTTTTACCCAGAACTCTCCACTCTTTATGGAGTTGGAGGCGCGTATCCGTATGTATGAGCGAATGAAATGTGGTTCTTATGCTGCATTTTACCGACATCATACAAAGCCTTGTCGCCTTTTACATGATTAGATAATGATAATTTTCGCAATTTGAAGTGATGATTGGTTGGGTTTTCCCTTTTTCTTTGTGTCAATAAGTAAACAAACAGAAACAATACCATAGAAGTATCTTTGTTGTAACTGAACATGTATTTGCATGTTAAACATGCCTAGACCAGTGTATCTGATACGCGACTGTACATCACTGTTATTACCTCTAACTTCGCTGGTATGTTTTGTCCTCGTGGCCATCGCTTCACATCGTCGTCGCCATCGTCGCACCAGGTCGTCACTCGCGGCATTCTCTGCGGAAACAAAGGGATTTCTTCTTTTCACTCTCGTTCTACCTAATCCTCTCTCGTTGGATCATTACTCCCTTCTTTTTCTCTCCCTTTACCTCCCTTTGTGGAACACATTCGCTCATCTTTGTCACTCGCTTTAATCCACAACTCCCTATCGGTTCGATCGTTTGCTTGGACCGTTTACGCCCTCTCCAGACTTCGTGGATCCCTTTGACTTCTTAGAAACCGGATACGATTTCGATCACATTCGGGTAGTTGCCCTAGGCTGCGTACAAATCTGGTAGTTGGTCACAACAATACCCGAGAAAAGGATTGCTTGGGAACCATCGACACCTTGGTTGAAGAAAAGGACCTGAAATAACACCGACCGTTGATGATTTCTGGAACGATCTCCTCAGCCACTTCCTAAAGATCTCCGATCTTTCCCTGGGTTCGTGGGTTGTGTGTAGTGTTGGTGAGTGGCCGTTTTCCATTGTTGTGGTGTCTTGGGCCAGAATTTTTAACACTCCTATCCTAGTATCACGATGTCACTCCCCCAAAGACCCGATGAGCGCCACGATCAGAGAAGATCAACCTTCCGAGATTCATCGGTCCGGCGCCATCACGATGTTGAGTCTGGTGGGTATCCCGAAAGCCCCAGATCTCCTTATTCCCCTTCCAGACGGACGAACCCAAGTTACTACCAGTCCGGAAATGGCCCTACCTCGCCCCAAGAACACGACCCGATGGTCCCGCAGAATGAACTTGGGCGGAAGCGAAGTTTAATAAAACCGGAGAGACGCCGTTTCGACCCCGACCACCCGAATTACCACTACCGTCAACATGCCCAGAATATGCACACCTATCCCTCGACCACGGGAAATGCTCCCCTCACAGAAGATCATGGAGAGTCGGAAACGGTCAGCTCTGGTAGTACCGATAGGAAAGGGATCAATAGGCCTGCGCATGGAAGCACTCGACACCACAGTACGCGTCGCAATGAGAAGTCTCTGGGTAAACAACGTTCGCAACGGAAGTTGGAGCGAAGGAAGTCTAAAGGAATGGACTCAGAGGAAAAGAGACGGCGGAAGCAGGAGGACACGGTTCGCCCTCCAAGTCTCTGGAACGTATACTGTGGGATCGTCACCTTCTGGTGCCCTGATATGATCCTGAAGTGCTTCGGGATGCCGGCCAAAGCCCAGAGACGCGCTTGGAGAGAGAAGATGGGGCTCATCAGTATCATTCTTTTGATCTGTACATTTGTTGGTTTCCTCACCTTTGGTTTCACGCAAGTTGTCTGTGGAAGCCCCGGCCTCCGACTCAAGATCAACGAAGTGGACACTGGATCTATGATTTTCCACGGAAAGGCATACGATCTCTCGGCAGCAACGCATCCTCCCGCGGACGGTATCCCTCCTAACTCTCTAATTCTATACACACCCGCACAAAGCTACGGGGGAATGGATGGAAGTTTCATGTTCCAGAACGTGAACGGAGCTTGCAAAGATTTAATCACCGCCGCCGAAGACTCCGACGTTCCCACCAATGACGACGGCGAGCTCGCATTTTATTTCCCCTGCACTGCTTTGAATCAGGATGGATCTAGTAAACCTGATGATTTTACTAATGAGAACTACTTTGGATATTCCTGCCACACCACCTCCCCCGCTCGAGACGCGTTCTACGGCCTCAACAGCATGGGTGAAGTTTACTTTACCTGGGACGATGTTAAGAATTCGAGCCGCAATTTGATGGTCTACTCTGGCAACGTTCTGGATCTTGATCTTATCAACTGGTTGAACACTAGTCAAGTCTCCTACCCTGCGCAATTTGATGAGCTCCGCAAGAGCCCCGAAGTCAGAGGTGTTGATGTTACTTACGCATTTCAATCGGGACCTGATAAGCGCCTTGCCAAATGTTTGACGGAAATTATCAGGGTTGGATCTGTCGATACCGAAAGCGTCGGGTGCATTGCGTCCAAGGTCGTCCTCTACGTTTCCCTCGTATTCATTCTCTCGATTGTCGGGTCCAAATTCTTTTTGGCACTGACATTCCAATGGTTCCTCGCTCGTCGTTTCGCTGCATCGAAAACTTCACTTGGTGGAAGCTCGAGAAAGCGTAACAGGCAAATCGAGGATTGGAGCGATGATATCTACCGACCTGGACCTCGCCTTGCTGAGCATGCAGCTGCCCCTGCTGATAAGCCCAATAAACGTGCGAGCAACATCTTCCCGACCACCTCCCGATTTACAAGTCCCTATGTCATGGAGAGAGGATCCCAGAAGAACCGTACCGGCCCAACAACGATGGCGAGTCAAAACTCCAGCGCGAGACTTGGAGCCCACAATTCCGGCATGTATAAAATGGGCTATAATGGAAGTCAGGGTACACTCACTGCTCCAGATCAAATTCCTCGCCAGAGTATGGTTGGAAGTCGATCGAGCCTGATGCTTAGTGGCCAAGACCAACGCTACTCGACTGTCATGAGCGAGGCCGAGGGCCCTGGACCTGCGGGATTCATCCACGAAGCCGTTGTTCCTCAGCCACCGCCAGAGTGGCAGCCTTTTGGGTACCCATTGGCTCACGCTATCTGCCTTGTTACCGCTTACTCTGAAGGCGCAGACGGTCTCAGGACTACTCTTGACTCGATTGCTTTGACGGACTACCCCAACAGCCACAAGACCATTATCGTTATTTGTGATGGTATGATCAAGGGTGAGGGTGAAGATATTACTACCCCTGAGGTTGCTCTGGGTATGCTGGGTGACCACGCTGTGCCTCCCCATGAAGTCCAAGCCTTCTCCTACGTTGCCGTCGCTAGTGGTTCGAAGAGGCATAACATGGCTAAGATCTACGCTGGATTCTACGACTACGGTGAAAACTCCGTTATCCCGGTTGACAAGCAACAGCGCGTCCCGATGATGGTTGTTGTCAAATGCGGAACCCCCGAGGAGGCTACGAAGAACAAGCCCGGAAACCGCGGAAAACGTGACAGTCAGATCATCCTCATGTCTTTCTTGCAGAAGGTTATGTTCGACGAGCGTATGACGGAACTGGAATACGAAATGTTCAATGGTCTCTGGAAAATTACTGGCATCTCTCCTGATTACTATGAGATTGTTCTCATGGTTGACGCCGACACCAAGGTCTTCCCCGACAGTCTTACCCATATGATTTCCGCTATGGTGAAAGATCCTGAGATTATGGGTCTTTGCGGCGAGACTAAGATTGCGAATAAGAGGGATAGTTGGGTCTCCATGATCCAGGTCTTCGAGTACTTCATCTCCCATCATCTGTCCAAGTCCTTCGAATCCGTCTTCGGTGGTGTTACCTGTTTGCCTGGATGTTTCTGCATGTACCGCATTAAAGCCCCTAAGGGTGGTCAAAACTACTGGGTTCCTATCCTCGCCAACCCTGACGTTGTGGAGCACTACTCGGAGAATGTTGTCGACACACTACACAAGAAGAATCTGCTTCTCCTCGGTGAAGATCGATACCTCTCGACCCTGATGTTGAAGACCTTCCCGAAGCGTAAACAGGTGTTTGTTCCCCAAGCTGTTTGCAAGACCATCGTACCGAATGAGTTTAAGGTCCTTCTATCCCAACGACGACGATGGATCAACAGTACTGTCCATAATCTTATGGAACTTGTTCTCGTTCGTGATCTCTGTGGAACATTCTGCTTCAGTATGCAGTTCGTTGTTTTCATCGAGCTGGTCGGAACCCTTGTGCTGCCTGCCGCTATCGCGTTCACCTTCTATGTTGTTATCATCTCTATCATCAAGAAGCCGGTGCAGGTTATCCCGCTTGTTCTACTTGCACTTATCTTGGGTCTACCTGCCGTCTTGATTGTTTTAACAGCGCATCGGTGGTCATACGTCCTTTGGATGTTTATATACCTGATTTCCCTACCGGTGTGGAACTTTGTCCTTCCTACGTACGCGTACTGGAAGTTCGACGACTTTAGTTGGGGTGATACTCGTAAGACAGCGGGCGAGAAGACTAAGACTGGAGGTATCGAATATCAAGGTGAATTCGATAGTAGCAAGATTACCATGAAGCGATGGGGTGATTTCGAGAAAGGTTAGTCCTTCGTTTTCTTTGCTTGTTGAATTTGACGGTTATTAACGTTTCTTTTCAGAACGTCGCCTACGGGCTGCCGGTGCTGGATGGTCACACTCATCCGTGGCGAACTATCCGGGTCAGACACAGTCTGCTATTTACGAGCCATACTCCGACTACTAGCGGCTGGTATCTCGCGGATCTATTGCCCACGCCTTCTGACTCTTCGATATTTCCGCCCGACCTCACTAACGAAACGAACCATCGGCGGTGCCTGCTTACGTCTTTGCGCGCATGAGCCATAAAAACATCATGGAGGGTTTAGGCGTTTTGAATTTAAAGATTCTGTTTAATTCTTTTTCATTTCTCTCTTTTTTTATCCTCTTCCCATCCACCATTCAAATTTTTGTGTGTGTATTTTCCAGCGGATTTGTTGATGGGCAATCCCCCTCTCTTATCTCCTTCCTCTTTTTTTCCCTTCTTCTATTCTTTGTGAGCCTATATTCGTCCTATACCTCTTTTATTACTTTGTGCAACGTATCCTACACTCCACATCCTGCTTTGTATATCTCTTTTCTTTCTCGGTTATTTTCTTTTCCTTCTCTTTCCATCCGTTTCTTCCCTACCCTTTCCATAGTATGATGAGTTGTACACACTCCGATATATGTCGGACATGGCGATTCCGAGTTCGTTGAATATCACGACTCTCCAGAACAGCACCACGAGGTTAATCGCCATAGCGGGAATAATATAATTAAAGTTCATTCCATATGAGTTCTTGGTGTATTCTTTTACTCCGCTATTTGGTAGTTATTCTGGTTCTCGGGATGAGCATGGGAACCCCTTGCATGAAGGGTCTACCGAAGAGTATATAAAGGGGTCGTAACCGCCATATATCTTGGAGTTGATAGTAGGCACAACGCTGCTATCCTGCTTATTGCCTGCTCAAATGACCCCCTCTAGTACCTACAGGCTCTTCTCTAGTCCTTGGGTCCTTCATCCCTTGGTTCACTCTTCTAAGATCACGGATCTCCTGTTATCCCGTTCCGGGGACTCTCTCCTCCCCAAGGCGGTCAACCATGGCAAAATTAAGCGAGTGTCCGTGCACCCGTGCCACCCTTTAAGGCTTCCCGCCGATCCCGTCCGTCCACCTTGTTGGGTCATCATCATCGTTCTCCTCATGCAACTTGCATGAACTGCTGCTCTCCGTAAAAGCGCCTTCGGTCACAAGGTCTACGACAACTATCCGATCTCGGTCTTTCACGTTGCGTGAACTGAGTTGTTAATTCATCTATCTTTCGTGTCTCGACTTCTCGTTTATCACCGATCTTGTCTTCGGTGATCGAGTTTTGTTGAATTTCTATATTTCTTTGTCGCTTTGTAACTACTTTGGTGGGCAATATATCACAACAACAGCCCTGTTAGCTCAGTTGGCTAGAGCGTGCGTTTCCCAGTTCTTCTTTATTAATGAGCTTTAATTAACATATAAAATAGGTGTGGCTTTTAACCTCAAGGTCGGCGGTTCGAGCCCGCCACAGGGCGTTGCTTCTTTTTTTTTTTTTTTTTTCTCGCTCACTTGGATCGGTCGCTGTGTTATTCCTCCCGGCTTTCCAGTGAGAAAGTATAGTAGCCCGCCCCCCTCTCTCTCTCCCCGCTACTCGACTCTACGCCACCAAACTCTTAAGCTTCAATCAACTCACCAGAATCTTCTTCTCCTCACAGGTGGGTTGTACCCGTTTTACTTTGTGCCAGTATTCGATCTTGTCCTACGCCCAACACGTGTGCGTCAACCCCAGGGAGCCTCAGCCGTGCTTCCCTCCCGCTCCCCGGCTTCTCTTGTTGACATTTCCCTCTCCCCTAACCCCTATTCTTAACTTCGTCTTTTCGTCTCAGCCTTTTCTTTGCTCACATTTCAGAAATTGACCAGGAGGAGAGAGAGCTAACTAATCATCTTCTTGAGATTCTTCTCATTTTCTTTCCTTTTTCTAGGATCTAGTCATCTTCTCTCTCTAGCGCTTGAGATACATCAGAAGTTGCTGCAGTGTGTTACGAGTTTCTTCACGGCCACCACGACCACCACACTACGGGACACAACTCCCGACGGACCCTTCCCTTGGTTCCTTTTTTTCTTTCCCTCATTCTTCCTATTTCAGCTCTAGCTGTCATACTCTCTCTCTCTTTTTTAAAGGGACTCATTTTCCCGTCTCCGGGCTTTTCTATCGACCCCGCTATCCTTTGTTGTTGTGCTTCACGATCGAGTGTCAGATCGCGTTTCTCGCGCACAACAACATTGCGAAGAACGTGTCACAAGAGAGGTACGTGTTGTATCTGTTTTTCCTTATCTTTATATGCTCGATCATCCTGAAACAACTTTTAGAGACCTGTTTCTAACACTTTTTCAGGTAGTTCTTTTCAATTCGGGAATGCCTCTTCTTCTATGCTGAGAGGCACTACGGTTCTTTCAACATAGCTTTGCGGCTCCGGTAACCTTTTCCTGTGCTTTAACGCAGAAGTTTAAGGAGAGGCTGAGCTAGCTAGTGACCACGTTTGCTTCTTCTCCTAACCCAGGGGTATATCTGTGAGGACACCCACCTCAGGGGTTGGTCCGTCGCACCCGCTTGTTCTAGAAAGAGAGATCTGGATATTTGCTTACACTTTTCACAGCAGCAAGGCTGTTACTACCCGACAGTGTTCCACAAAGCCATATTGGTTGCCCAGCATTACAATCGTATCAGGGCCTCTCTAGGGTACCTGCTTGATGCCAAAGGAACGCGAAGGCAGTGATACAGTGTCAAACATCATGACTGAGCCAACCAAAACTAGTTCTTCTCTTTCGCAAACAAGCCCCTTTCTCGACGGCACTTGCGGCAGTGTTTATCAACAAACAACGGAATTGGCACCACGCGAATCTTCTAGTCCAACACAAGACAACGCCGACATAGGGAACCCACAATCGAGCTCAAGCGAAAGTAGTTTGTCTACCAAAACATCGTTGGAGTCGCTCTCGCGTTGCCAGAACACCAGTTCCCTTGAGATGTCTGGTCGAAGTCGAACCCCAACTTTAGGCAGCAGCCAGAATCCTAATCTTGTGGGGCATGGTAAACGTGGGCGTTCCGGCGCCAACGTCCTAGAACCAAGTCCTATGGAGTATCCCTACTTTGAAGCGAATAAACACATGGAGCTACACAACTCTTACATCAACGCTGAGCAGGATACTACATCTCCTTCGTGGCCGATGGATGCGGCGTTGGATGCAGAGACTGCGTTTGTAGGAACTTCTTCTGGTTCCACCTCTATCAGAAACCCCCAAATTACAAATACTACTTCTTCTGGGGTTATGGAATGGGATGGGGCTCAACTTCGTTCTCCAATCCCTAGAAACATGACTCGCGGAGTCTCTGTCAATGACCTTGAATCAGACCAGCATTCCGAACCCTTCACAATAAACAACACCCGCTACCATTACACACCTTCATCCGCCGCAGGATCGCCTCACTATATGCGCAGCGACCTGTCTGAGGGCTCGGCATCCCCTATCCAGGACTCATCAGAATCTTCCGACGACTCCAGTGGCAGCGATGGAGAATATGAAGAATACATTGCCGCGTTTAATAATGCTTACCAGCAGGGACAAGACACTCCTCACGATGATGGTAATGGTAATGAAGGTAAATTGTTTCAAGACAACGACCCATCTACATTCGAGCTTTGCCGTTCTGCACAGGGTTTCCACACTTCTCGCGACGACCCCGACGACACAAAGAAGTTCTACCTCGCCGACAATAGCTACGTTTTCGACGAGAGAGAACAGCCCCCACCCCAAGAGCTGAGCGATATAGATTTCCAGGACTTCTACGAAGAATCTAATTCCCATTCCCTCCCCCACATCACCGGTCCCCTCTTACAGCAAGCCCACCACGGGATGACCAATCACGCATTCCCCGATGACGACAGTTTTTACGATGACGACGACGATGATATGGACCAGGATCAAGACCCAGATCCTATAGGATTCACGATGCACACAGACAGTATGGACCCCCATTTTCTAAATTGTGTTTACCCATCTATCCCCTTAGAGGTGAATTCGCTTGCAGAGGCCCAGCAAGCCGTTTTGAAAGCCGTGTATGGAACCCAGGATACGAATGGACAGACCAGCCCCATGCCAGGTCCCGCAGCCCGAGATATTGCAACCACTTCTGAGTCCGTTGATCACGCCAGCACTCTACGTTCCCGCGCAGTCCAAGAAGTGCTTAATACCGCTTCGACTGAGCCCAGGGTTCGTAGAGGTATGTTTGTGATCCCACGGATAGGCAAGTCAATTTACGTTGATGGTTCGACCATCGCGATCCTTGATGGGTCTCAACCCGTCAAGTCTTTTCCCAAGACCCATGAAACTGCAAAGTTTCTCTACAATTTCCTTCTAAGCAACCCATTCCCGTGGAAATTCATTCTGGATCCCGTTGTGAGTGCTGGCAATCAGCAAGAAGACGGGTCATCTACTCCAACCTCTGCCCTGCCCCCTCCCCTTCTAGAAGAGCAGGAGTATGACGACCTTCACAAGGAGACTGAATACTCCCTTTTCTATATCAAACCCTCATTAATCCTGGAGAATTTCGCACCCCACGTTGCAAAGCTGTTACTTGCATCTCCCCTTGCACCTCGCGAAGGCGACACATACATTAATGCTGACGGCGACGTTCAAGCAGCCTACGAAAGCAACCTCACCGTCGAGCAGTTCATCAAGCAATGGCTGTCCCGATCGCAAATCTCCCCCGAGTCCCTAAACATGCCCCAACCCTTCATACCCATTTCGACGGAAGCCGCGAACGTACCCGATTGGATTCGACCGGAGAAAATATCCTGCCCTGAATCGTCCCGAGACGATTCCTACGATATTCAACAGATTCCTTGGGATGAGAAACTACGGGTTTCGAGGTCGGATGCGAGAAGTCTTCGTGATCAATTGTATACTGCCTATCGCAACTTGGATCATGATCCTCACTGGGTATGTATTTGTGTGTCACAATGATTTAGGTACTTTGTGTGCTGACTGTGATACAAGTGCTCGAGGCAACTTCCCGAGAGGGAGCATTATTTCGGAGGAAAGAATATGTACACAAAGTACAAGGCTACGATGTCCCACTTCCAGCTTCGCAATCTGATGTCTGTGACTTCCTACAACACAATTCAATACGCGAATAGGTCGAAGGTTTTCTCGGCGATTCCTTTCCACGACGAGAAGCATGTCCTAATCGACATGTCAAAGCCATCAGCTACCACAAATTACATGGAACCGGTTAGAATCTCAACAATGAAGGCCAAACATGGGGTCACTGTTCTAGGAGGATTTAACGGTGAATACGCACTGAGGGCAAGCTTTACCAATTTCGGAACTGTCGAAGGAACTGTCACGAGCAACCAGAATGGGATCACGAATCATGTTGATATTGTCAGGCATCGCACTAGTCGGAACCCACAGGCCGTCTTTGCCTCAAACGACAAGTACATACGTGTTCTTGATTGCGAGACCAACAAGTTTGTTCAGCAGGATAAGCTGTACCGTGCAATCAACTGTACCGATACTTCAAAGGATGGCCGTCTTCGCGTTGTCGTTGGTGATGCTGCAGACGCATGGGTGCTCGAGGCCGAAACGAGCAAACCTATCCAGCCTCTTCGTGGACATCGGGATTTCGGCTTCGCCTGTGCCTGGTCCCCCGATATGATCCACATCGCAACCAGTAACCAAGATAAAACTGTCAATATCTGGGACGCACGTACCTGGCGCATTCTACAAACCATCGAATCCGACGTTGCTGGCTACCGGTCCCTCCGATTCTCCCCCGTTGGCGGTGGTCCACGAACGCTACTCATGTGCGAACCGGCAGACCGCATCTCGATCGTCAACGCACAAACCTACCAATCCCGCCAAGTTTTCGATTTCTTCGGTGAAATCGGTGGTGCCGACTACTCTGACGACGGGAGCAGAATCTGGGTCGCTAATATGGATACCAAATTCGGTGGGTTGATGGAATTCGAGCGTCGGGAATGGGGTCAGAAGTTCGGGATCAGTCATACGAATATTCGGGAGATTCAAGATCGTGGTGATGACTACTATCCCGATTTACCCAACGAATGGGTTACCGAAGTTGAGCTGGATGATGATGAGAGATGCGTTGTGAACGCGAGTGAGAGGGCGCTGAGGCCTATGATGAACTTCAGCTCGAGCGCGCATGACGAGCTGATCCTGTAACCCGATACATTTTACTATTTTCCTTCGAGAGCATGTATGGTGGCGGTGGTGTTTTCGGAGGTATATCTATGGTGTCTTATATGGTGCAAACTTTTTTTCCTACAAAATCTGGTGTTCGAGAGTCTACTGGCGCATATATTGGCCTCATTGTTGCATTTTTCTTCTTCTTCTCCCACTTTCTTTCTCCCCTTTCCGCCGATTTATCCTATATCTCTCGAGATATCATCTTCATTTCCTTGTCCTTTCTTACCGTCCTCTCCAACTTTCTTCTTTCTTCTCTCTTTGTCTATGTCTGGAGTGTCTAATAACCCCCACTTCCCTGGAACTCTTCTGGAGGAATTTATTGGGAAACAATCTGTTTGAAGTCTCTCCCCATCCATGTTTAGGTCTATTAAATTTTTCTCTTATTTGGGGAAATCAGGGCAACTGTTTTCATTTTCATTTTTTCCGGCGATATGACAGGAGTACTAGGAGGCATATGGTTATGCATAATAGGTGGTCGGATTATTCTGGGTCGGGTTTCTTTCCTCCCCCTTCTTTTGTCAGTGTAAATTCTGGGACTTCTATTTTCTTTCTCGCTTTTTCTTTCCCACCTCTCCTTTTTTTTCGGATGGACAATATTCAGAGAACCCTCTCTGTTCATATAGTTTAGCATTTGTATTTATTATTTACCGGGCCTCGAGGTGTCGACTCAACTTTACCGAGGTCCTGGGAGATTACCTTCATTGTCGGGCAGAGGCTAAGGGAGGGCCATAGTTCTTCTACATAATAAGACTTGTTTGAGTACATACGTCGTTAAGTCATTCGCATATATAAGACGCAAGCTCCAGCCAGCGTCCATGCGTGAAGACGAGAAGTTGAGAGATGTATATAAGAAAGAAGTAGAGCCAGCCAGCTTTGAATTAGTAGGCCCGACTCGTATTATGTAGCTTGCCATTAAAACCACTAATAACCGAAATTCTATATGCATGCTGACACCGCAGATACCCTGGCTAAATATAGAAAATCCCGCGTTAGACAGAAGGAGCTGAGTGCAGTGAGCGGTATCGGATGTAGATATGTAGGTGCAATGTCATAATAAACGAGAGCTGAGAGAGAAGTATATCTGAGTGCGCCGATAAGGAAACGCCAAATTGACCATAGGTAAGCAATAAATTTTAAGATAGAGAGGGAGGATTAGTCTATATAAACAAGAAGATACATATAAAGGAAAATCATTATTAATTGGGGCGGTGGGGAAGAGATCTCAAGTCAATAGACAATCATCTATGATGACAGCTGACCTTCCTCCTCTTGTGGTGAGGCTTTCTTTTCCTCTCTAAGCCCCTGATCGGTATCAATAGCCTGGTTGAGATCATAACTTTCCGTAAAGGCACTCAAGATCCCACCGAGAGCAAGGACACCGCAGCACACAGCCCAGACAATCCTTAAGCTATCAGTATACGCAACCTTGAGGTTGTGCTTGTCGTCCCCGTCTGGCATTAGACGGATAATCTCAACGAGTCCCGCAGCGTCAGCGCTGTAAGAGTCCGCATAAGGGGCGAGGGCGGGGTAACTAGCGACGTTATGGCGCATCTGGTTCTGGAAAACAACGCCGCCAACAGCCACGCCGATAGCTTGTCCAAATGCACGGAAGAAGCTAAACATTGCGACCGCGATGGCCAAATTTTTAGGTTTCGCTGATGCTTGAATAGCGAACCCTAGGGAAGGGAAGAGGATCCCGAGTCCGAATCCCTCGACTAGAAGGAGGAAAATCCAGGCTACAGTGCTCGTGTCTTCCTTTATGTAGCACACGAGGCCGCATCCGAACGTTGACATCGCCCAGCCTACCCAGATTGGGAGGCGATAGTGGCCCGTTGCGGTAATCAAGAAGCCAGTCAGAGCGGCGCTCGGTGCCACGGTGAAAGTCTGTGGGAAGAGAGCCACCCCAGACATAATAGGTGTAAATTCCTTCACGGCCAAGAAGTAGAGTGGCATGTAATACAGCCCGCACCAGAGAACCAGGCCGTGTAAGATAGTTCCAGCGTAGTTCACAATAGCTGTCCTGGTTGAGAAAATAGAGGGTGGGATAATCGGGTCTTGAGCGACATAGCCCTCATAGAACATAAACACCGTGAGCCCTGCAACACCGATCAAGAGAGGTACGAGTGTACGCCAGGAGTCCCATTCGTACATCACGCCACCCCAGGTCACGGGGATGAGAAATGACGTTGCGCTTCCAACAAATATAACGGTGCCGATATAGTCGATTTTCTGAAGCTTCTCACGCAAAGAGGTTGGAATGAAGTTCAGCTTGAGGAAAACAATCACGAATACGCCGCCAATGCCGATGAATGGGAGGTTGATATAAAAGATCCATCTCTTAGTGACCCACTCATTAGTATATATGTTGTTTTGAATGACGATTAGTTGATAGAAAATAATAACTTACCCATGAAACATCCTCAGCAAAACCCCCACCAAGAACTGGCCCAAGTACACTTCCAAGGCTCCACATGGAACTGATTATACCGAAGTATTGACCCCGGAGCCTGAGAGGTACCAAATCTGTCACGACGATCTCAGTCAGGGCGATAAGACCTCCACCACCGACACCCTGGATCGAACGTCCGATAAGCAAGTGGGTGAAGTTCTCGGAAACGGCAGCGAGTATGGAACCCGCTAAGAAGAACACCAGGGCAGTCAAGATCATGGGCTTGCGACCGAAGATGTTGGAGAATGAGGCAAAACTTGGTTGAAAGACTATTTTGAGCATTAGCATCGCATTCCCGCATCCTCCAGATTGCATATAGGGGAACATTCTTACCAGTCGAGCAAAGCAGAAAGGAGGTACCGCTCCAAAAGGCTTCCAGCGCAGTTCCATTCAGGGCTCGTGCAATTATCTAGGTAGAAAGTTAGGGTCTCCCGTTTGGTGCTTCCAATGCAGTGTTAGAGAAGGTTCATACCGGTAATGCGACGGAGATAGAGGTTCCATCCAACGCGACCATCAAGGTAAGCACACATAGGGTCATGAAGGCAAGCCATACTCGGGGCCCCGGCTTGAAGTTTTCATATCCCCCTTTGTTGTCGATAGACTCCGGCGGTGTCAAAGATGCAGTACCATTTCCCTCAACAGAGGGCTCTTTCTCCCTAGACTCATCCCCTGGAGCCAGCACTGCCGTATCGGCCATAGCTTCTTAAGAAGTTAAGCGAATGCGGCTCCCTATTCCCACGTCAATGCGCGCGATGTAGAGGGAAGAGACGGGTGGTGTAGTTTAGGTTATAATAATGGCGATTCCGTCGAGGTTATTTTTTGTATATGATATGGCTGGTGTGCCGATGCAAGGCGTAGGAATCAGATGATAAGTTAATTACTTGCTCGCTGATGCTGTGCTACCTGATCCTTAGGGCTTCGAGTGATTGAACGAAGCTGAAAGGAGGGGGGAATGGGTGGGTTAAATTGAGAAATAATCCGTCTGCCTGGACTCGAGATCTCAGATATACCCGAGTCGGCGTTTGGCACACAACTCGGCTTCACCTAACGTTATTCTTACAACCGAAAGAACAAGGATGCCGTTACGGGCGAAAGGTGACAGAGCCAACACGGGAACCGGGGTGTTTGGAAAACTCAATCGTATCATTCGGCGAGATGCCCCGAAGAGCAATTGGTGAAGATCAGATAACGTTATTAGAAATCGAAAAGCTGAGATCTTAGAAATCGAAGAGCTAAGATCTTCTTCTCTGCTCAGCCAAATCCCTGGAAGATGAGATGGGGTATCTTTTGGGCCGGCGGCATCAGTGTCCTTGAATATCGACTTTTCCTTCCGAAGGCGGAACTGCCCGCATCCCTTCTGGGTGAGTCCCCATTTTTGAGCCTGGATGCCAATCATTTGAGCAGTCTATTTTCTTTTTTCTTAAGCTGGCGGTGACACAGGCCCCTGGACCCCAAGTATCGGCCCATAACAGGCGGATGATATGAGAGTAATCGGCTGTCAGCCAATTGTTGTTGGCATGCATCTTCTCGAAATCAAATCATTGAACGTTTTCGTTATCAATCTGGCGAAGCCTCGATGGGATAGGAGCACTTCTCCCGCTAGTGAAG
The DNA here is from genome assembly GCA_032988195.1 of Arachnomyces sp. PD_36. Classification (NCBI taxonomy): domain Eukaryota; kingdom Fungi; phylum Ascomycota; class Eurotiomycetes; order Onygenales; family Arachnomycetaceae; genus Arachnomyces; species Arachnomyces sp. PD_36. The sequence goes on along the minus strand of JANTQE010000019.1, from coordinate 483,065 downwards.
GTTGTGGATCAGGACGAAGCATCAAATCGTCTTGCCAAAAGCCCAACGGTTCCCACACTGACGCCACATGTTCTTTGCCTCACGGGCTTCTCTGGGCGGAGGGAAGTCTTTCCATGCCTCTTGAACAGCTATTTTAATCCACTGAATACGAAGTTGGAGAGAAGCATCACCCACGCACAAAAGATCAAGACAGTCAAAGTCGGACGAACACTTCACCGACCGTGGATTTAAGAATGCACGCTAAACTTAAAACATGCTAGCCGGGCGGATACCTCGGCCAAGAGGTTCTCCCGATTGAAAAAGAAGCTTAAATTAATAGCCTCATCAACGACATAGGTATTAGGCTCCTGCGTTTCTCCTTGCTCATCGAAGAAATGACACTTCTAAGAAGTCATTCCACAGCTTGGTTCGCATCTTGTTACTCATTTTCCTCATCCAAAAGTAGTCGGTTGAACTCGGGAGCAACTGGAGTATACCTGTCGGATATTTCCCCTGGGCTGGAGTTGGGTACTCAGTTCAGTCTCCATGCAAATACTCTCTCCCGGGACCAGTAGGAACCCGACTCTCCAGCAGACTTCCGAGGCAACACTGACGATTACGTTATGGACTGGCCGACCCTTCTACGTTGGCGCCTGTTGCTCAACCCCGGATTACATGCTTTAAGGATAGGCAGTGGAATCGGTTGACATTCCAATGGAATGGTGCAACAACCAAAGTAAATAGCCCAGAGGGCAATCAATGTCTTCAAGTTGGACAGTATGATTGGTTATTGCTAAGGAATGTTTCGGCGTGTGAAACATGTCTGCTGCAGAGTGTCCTGTCCCGTCATTGCTAGACATTAGGAACATCCATCCATACAATCTCAGCCGGGAACCCAGGCTCAAGATCCGATCTCCACTCCTCCATTTCATAGGGAGACTTCGAATCCTCCGTCCAGTTCAAATACTTCACAGGAATCATCATTTCCTTCATTTCCTTCCACGAATGTTCGAATCGTTTCCTATTCAGAAACCCAAGAACTTGCTCTTTCGTACGCTGCTGGTACCCGGCTCCCGTCGAATCTTCGAAGTACTGGTTCATCTCAAACTGAAAGAAATCACACAAACACATTGCCTGCTCGGGCGTCAGGGGAATTCCATCGTGTCGCACCACAACCACACTTCCCACTCTATTCTGCCACTTCGGGGGTGCGAATCCCCACCATGAAGAATTCGGTTTGGTGTCAAGGAACATGAAGGTGGCCGATTGATTGTCATTAGCACCTTCCCCATTGACGAAGGTATCCTTCCACTTCGGGTTGAGTGGGTAACTCATCGCCTGTAGCGGTATCCCCATGATTTCGGACATAGGGGAAATGTCGGTTATGAACACTGGATGCTCGCCAGGAACATCAACGGCCTCGTACTTCTCCCTTTTGAAATGATAGCGATCACCAAGGCAGTTTATTCTGACGCCCTGCATCTTCCTCATTGCAAGAGTTTGCTCCCCTTCCTCATTGTCAGAAGCCCCCTCTTTGTACCAGACCAAGTGGTCCATTGCGTGTCGGAAGTCCTCTAAAGTGATGTCCTCGTAATGGGACGGCTCGACTTCATTCCCACGGTTCCTCAACACAACAATATTGCCTTTCCACGGATGGCGAGCTTCCCTTCCAGCCACCATGCCGATGGTCTCACACGGCAGAACGCTATCCCCGTAGAACAAGATGGTCAGGGAATTCTTCATAGCCCTCTTCCTCCGATAATTGTACTGCACAACCCTAGAATCAGGAGCCCTGATTCTTCCCCCGAGGTACTCTGCCGCATGGGGGGTTTCTATTTTCTCGCCCGCAGCGTTTTCTTCCTCATGAATGAACACCCAGACAATTTTCGGGTTGTAGGGCTGGTGATCAAAACGGATCGCGCGCCTAAGTTTTGGTGCCGGGCGGCTGGAGTTTTTTGCGATTTGAGAACAGAGAATCTTATGGCTCCGTAGGTCTGCTTTCTGGCATTCGACGGAGCAATAGGCGCTCGAACGACATTTCGTGCAGAGTTTACCCTTCGCACCGGATATTGCAAGACAATTCTGTAGACGCCATGTTGAGTTGCGAGTGGTGTGGGGGATGGTAGAAAGGAGTCTGGGTCTCGATACAGTAAAGTTAACTATCCGTCCCAAAACGAGGGGTGAGTTCGTTTTTGAACCAGAGGGGAGAAATAGCGGTTCTGCCCGAAAGTTTGTGTGATTAATCATAAAAGATTAAGCGATTCCAGTAAATCATTGTTCAACCTGGCAGCTTCATGTGCTTCCCTAATTCTACTATCTCAAACAAAAAGACAATCTACAAGACGTATATATGGGAATAGGGGGTGTCAATATTCAATCTGATACTCCTAAAAGACTCCCTCCCTCGTTCCCGGAATCTTATACTCGGCAAACCGCAAAACCAGGGTTATATAATCATTTACGGACCCGTAAAAGTTGAACACGCTAATTACGGGCCATTTACACTCGTTTACGGTCCGTAAATGGCCCGTAATGAGTGTAAACAGGTGTAAACAGGTGTAAATGGGTGTAAACCCCACAACACACATGCAAAGTCCGTTAACTGCGAACCCCACTCCTTTAGGGCGCACAGTAGACAGTGCGAGAGCTCAACTTACATGTCTGTGCGAAAGCATGGCTTTTTCGATTTTTGATCATGCACATGTAAATCTTAGTATGGGAGGCCTGATATTTATGCCTTCATCCATCCAGATCGTATCCAAAATGCCTAATAGACAGCACGCCTTAAGCATCCACCGATAAAACCACCTTGACACCCCACTCAAGCAACCATAAAGCTATCCAACGTAATGATAATCTCCACAGCTACCTAAACTGCCTTGCTGTGAGCCATATGTGATCATTTGACCTAAGCGCCCAAACCCCAGCGCTTCGATCCTTGAAGACCTCCCTCATTTGTGGCGGTGCAGTCTATGCATGAATAACAATGTCTGCCCCAGGATTCAAGACAATCCCCCGAAGCTTATTTCTCTTATGCAGAGCCGTTAGTATCAAAGAACCTTGTTCTATTTTTGAAAGACTCGGTGTATCCAGTAAACGACCTCTTTAGATGCCTGGCGGAGGTTTGTTTTGCAACAGTTGTATTTCTATATCCCTTGGTTGGTAGGATAACTCAAGGAAACCTGAACTCCATATTGTACACTAAACCCCAGCCCCTCTCCCGGGTATGACACGTCTAGACAGCTCATTGGAAGGAACTCCATATATCACTAGAGTAAAACAAAGGTGAAAAAGGAAAATGCAAAAGGCCGTGCTTTCATCATATCGTAGTGTCGTAATCTCATCAACCTCGTGCTCGCGCACGATCGTTAATTTCGTGGCATCGCAACCCGATCTAAAATCGTAGGATCCATTCTAAACGCCTCCGTTCGTATGTATTCTTTGGCAAAAATAAGGTTTCGTTCGACAACTGAACCCGGTTGTCCAGGGGTGGGCTTAGAACCTCCATACACTCCAGCCAAGAACCTCATCAGGCTTCCAAGTACAGCTTGCTTCGCCTGGGCGGATTGGTCCTTGGAATTCTTGAGTGCTTCGGAAAAGAGGGCCGGTGTGTAGTAGGGCAGGATTGCTTCGCCGTCAAGGTATCCATCAACGTTCAACCCGTTGACGAGATTTTCTCTGACAGAGCTGGGTAAATCCGCAAACGCCTTGGCAAACCACTCCGCTTGCTCTTTGTCTGTTGTGCGCCCCATCGTTAACAGCCGTAAAAGAGCGCGTTCGCTCGGGTCGTTCATAGCCAGTTTCCGAAAGCCCGCCTCTTCCAAAACGTTCCCGCGTGTCGTAAGTACTGAATCATATGCTGCACGTAGAGAGTTACTCCCATCGATTACGCCCAGCAGAGCATCACGAGATGTCATAAACCCTTGGAAAACAGCCTCGGTCATCGGCTCAGCGCATCGGGAGTCGACATGCCCAGCCGCCCCGGCAACATCAAGTAACACCTCCAGGAGCTTAATATCGAAAGCCTTAGGGTGTCCTTTCAGAATAAGGACGTCCTGTAAGCTTCCCGGAACACTCTCAGCCTGAGCTAGCTGTGCAACATTCAGCCCGGACCCACACTCAAGACCCAACATAATGTCTTTATTGTGAAACGCATCCAGCCTTTTGATACACGTGACCATGCCCGCTTCCGCAGCAGCATAGACCAACGTATCGTGATTCGAACTCTGAAGTGGCTTTCCGGTAACTGTTGCAATATCCCCTGCCAATAGAGGATCCTTTCCCAAGTCATTGATCATCATGGCAGTAATCAGAGTAAGAATATCGGCTTGGCTCTGAAGACATTGCGAGAAGAGATTTCGTAACCTCGTGAATGATTCAACTCGTAGCTTCCCCACTTCAGCTTGGCAGCGAGTAAAGGATTCATAGTCCCCAGACATAATCCACTTGAGAGCTAAAAGCCCTACCATGGTGCGGTTGACTTCGGGGTAATCCTCATTAAACAATAGGTAAGATGGTTTCGATTGGTTAGAACAAGGCTTCTTCCCACTTGATGCAGATTCGGCGGGTTCTGGTACTCTTTTGAGGCGTTCTAGTTCTGGCACAAAGGAGCTGGCAAAGGACCTGACGGCATCCTCGTCGCTCAGGCCCCAGAACTTGTCGTCGTAAATAGTCCCTTGAGTAGAAGGCAAGTCATTCAATCGGCTTCCGGACATTGTAATATATTCGAGAAACCGATAGAGCGCGTGGAATGGTCGGAGCCAGAAGCGGGCGTCCTGCATGTAGGTAAATAAATAAAGTCCAAGTAGAGGAAAAGCGAAAATAGAACTCTGCACCTTTTGAGTAGCCATATGGAAAGAAGAATTGATCAGGTTGGATGTTTAACAGAGTGACGGGGGAGCTTGAGGATAGATATAATTCTGAAGGCCTTGTCTTGCCTGAGCATTCTGACGCTCAACGGGGGAGCCTCGCATGAAGAAAGCAGCCACGCCGCAACAATGACCTGAAGATACCCCTAGTTGCTGTGGAGTCATGTCGTGAACATCGTAAGTATCGTAGCAACACGATAATCCTATTCAATGGATCCAGGGCGGTGCTGGATTTACACCAAGGAAGTTTGACACGAGAGGAAGAGCACGACACCCGGCGCGCACGAGACCTTTGGAGCCAGTTACATTCCCTCTTCGGGAATTAGCGTTAGGGGTTGGACTAATGAGTTTGTGGAATAGCTTGTTCTAGCCACAGCTTGCACCAGCCACAACCACAGCCAAGTTCTCAACCTCAGCCTCATCTAAGCGCCAGGCAGAGGCAGGGAGATACGAGACTCTCAAGCTCTTGACAACCATTTACCCCTATTGTAAACGATCGGTCCGAGACATCTACCGACTTTACGTTGATGAAAGCATCTCTCTGCTCGCTCTCACCCTAAATCTAGATGGATACCTTTTGAATCGTTCTCAGGCCCCAACAGAGTGGTCTCGTGGCATCTTGAGAGCCTTCCACGATAAAGATGGCTCGAAAAGCCTCAGGATATCTATCAAAAGCTCGAGATTGGCACATCTATTAATAGCGTCGCTAATGACCATTGTCCAACTGTGGCGGTTGAAGCCTTACCGTTGACAAGCTTCACATAACTTGCTACGATGATTGAATTTTGGGAAAGGATATTGAAGCCTCTTGAACGAAAAGCATATTTATATTGCTCAAATTTAAGACACAATAACGCCTCAGGCAAAGGAAATACAGAAGCTTTGCCCTGCAGGTCCCCCCCCCCATTCTTTCTATTTCAGTACATGGAACTCTCAAGGCTTCTTCCAAATCCCCAGGCCCATTCTCTTATAGCTGGTCTCTCGAAAGAGAGGATTAAGGCTATCATCAACAAATTGCCCTTCCTCTCAATCTCTCTTCTTCTGTTGAATTCAATCAACCCGCTCGGCAATCAGCCCATTTTGGGCGTTTCTGATAAGATGACGCAGTCACAGCTCGAAGAGAAACAATGCTCCCGAATGTTGATCTCAACCTCGCAGAATACCTTCTGCATAGTTCACAGCTAGATGTTATATAATTTTCAGCTTCGCTTGTCAACCCTCGATCTCGATCAATCCGGAGTGCTCATGACAGATGGTGAAGAGGACGGCGCGAACATCTTCTGAAGACGTCACGAAGAGACGGTACATCAAGCAACGAACAGAACCCGAACACCGCAACCACATATAGGTTGGAAATTGAGAATGCAGAGAATCGGGTTACCAGCTGATTGCGAATATATATATGTTCATATATAAATGTGCTCTCTGCGCTATATCAGAGAAATCTAGAGATATCTCTGACCTGGGGATCTCGAATACACCCCTCATCGCACATGCAAATTGCCTGGCAGGGCAGGCATTATCATGCCACTATATATAGTAAAATCTCCCTTGGGGGATATGCTGGGAATATGTCTTTCGACGACGAAACCGCTTATCGCATGTGCGAGTTGGTTGAGAACGTGGGCATACTGCCCATCTATATAAGAGCTTTCTCTGAACGGTAAGTCGAGAATATGTCTTTGCACTGGGCTTCATTCACACACCATCTACCACGCGGACTGGTGGATTGAGAGACCTAGCAATGAGCTTATATATATAAAGCCATCTCTAGGCTCTATGCGAGAGGGAACCTTCGAGCAACCTGGGTTTGGGAACAAGCGCTTGACCTTGTGTCAATGTTTTCGAATTCTTCAAGAAGATCCTGAACAGGACTCAACCACAAAGCCTCTTGCCACGCGGACTGGTGGCTTTTGGACGGCAGGCACTGAAGATCCCATAATATGGCGATGTGATCAATTAACCACTGTTTGGTATCGTTCTGACTATCGATGAATCAATCTTCGTCGATTAAGAGAGCAAGTTGATGATGACTCATGTCCAGAGCGTGTTGACGTAAGTGAATCTCGTTGCAAACGAAGCGAAGATACAAGAAGATGTCTCTTCGACGATATATAGCCGATTTCTCAGGGGTATATATGAAAACCAGACGCAGGAGAGAAGATAAGCGATATAGAATGATCGAGCTGACAGTTTCTCTTCTTCAAATCGATAGCAACACGCTCTTTCCTGCTGTCGTAAATTCGTGATATGTTCACTTCTCATCAATCTCACTTTCGAACTGATCGGTTTCTTGAACATCGCAGGGAAGACGAAATCTGACATGTAGTGTGACCAAACACATGCATATATAGTGATCGCCGTCTTGAATCGACCGATGACGAAAGATAGAGAGACAAACCGAAGAAGAACTAATTGCAAAAGCAACTTATTCGTACGTTCAAGTTGTCGACTTCGTCTCGCTGATTTCTAACTGACACTTAGCAAATGAAGAAACATTCACTCGTCAAGAACTTGAAGTGTTAGAGATGCCTTAATCGTGCATCTGTCTATGTTAATGAGATCTAGGAGAGAAAAGTGTCAGTAGAAAGAAAAGAAGAGTGTATATATAAAAAGCATGTAAGAGATAGAGATTTGCTTCTCGTCGTGAAGTGCGAGAATGAAAGATGTGATACTGACTGACATCTCTTCGACAACAACCAACGCGATAAATAGTGTTTTATCGAGAGAGTCTCATGTTCAGAAGACTCGATCTGGAGAAGTATAAGTATAGACGAGCATTGTACGGTCTGAAAATCTTCAGCCAGATATATATAAGTGTGCTCTCATCAGAGCTTCTCGCATAGCTGTAATCTTTCTTCTGAAAGATGTTTCATGAGTTGATGATAGTAACTCTGCGCTTCTCAGTCGTGCTCGAGTCATCAGAAACATAAAAGTCGAGAAGACTCTTGATCGAGAGTACGACGTATATATAGATATAGAAAGCGAGAAGTCGTCGTGCGACTGTCGAGAGAGTCTATACACTCATGTTAGTAAAAAGTAGATAACTTATAAAAGAGAGACATAGACAGCACTTACCAGCAAGAAGCTGTGGGAAAGAGAAAAAATAAGAGAGAATCACAGCTCAATCTAATTCACTGAAATGTCTCTCTTGCTTAGAGAAGAAGGCTTGAACTCGTCAGCTCCTCTACCAGTAAAAAACTGCGAGGAATGATCGCGAGAGAAGACTCGCGAGAGATAGAAGCTGCGCAAGAAGATATATAAGAAGCAAGCCTCAGTCAGCGTTCATATATGTTGATGAAGAAGAGAGGGAATCTATATAAGAAAGAAGAAGCAGAGTCAGTCAGCTCTGAAGTAAAAGACTCGACTCTCTTAGAATCGTTTAACTTCTTCTTCCCAGGACGACATCATCTGGAAAGCCGTCCACGAACGATAGTTCATTATGGAAAGAGTGAACGCTTTGCAGCTGAAGAAGGCTCTGCTTCTCAATGCCCAGACAAGACGGCCAGGGAAATTGGGAAGTAATTGACGACCAGAACATGCAAGGGCAGCATTGCTTTATAAAATGAGCTCTTCGGTTGCCACATCCCAGTATATGACAGCTTTAAGGAAGGAACGATGGAGTGGGAAGCTGCCGCGAAGAAGATGAATGATCATCTGTAAATATAGTGAAAGAACCGGGGAAGACGGCTAATCGCTCGAAAGAACAGAGAAAGCGCACCAACTAAAGTGCACCCACTCTATCCTACACCTTCATCTATAGCAACGAGAGAGGGCGGAGATCGCGCGACGATGGCACAGAATAGAGACTGGGTGCTGGCGCGTATATAGCAAAGAAAGTAGAACGTTTGCGAGACTGACGTCGATCTTCGAGAGACAAGGGAGCGTATATAGAGAGCCAGAGATCGAGAACGAAGACATTAGATCACTTAGTTCAGCTCTAAGCGAGAGTATATAGTGAAGGAATTGTCGCTGTTATATTTCTTGTTCATTGAAGAATCTCCAGGACGGTGTATAAGAGAGGGGGGGAGCGTATATATAGAGAAGAGAGAGAGAAGAGAAGAGATAGATTGATCTGTAGAAAAGTGATCAACCTAGCACGTAAGTTGTTCTCTTGGAAGCCTCGAAGCCTCGAGGGAAGGGAGAAGTATATATAAGAAAAGACGGCGAAACAAGTCAAGTTCGCGAGTCTACTTGCTCTCGCAGACTCGCCTGCAAGCCTCTTCTATATATAAAAGAAGCAGAAGGTTGTAGATACTAGAGTAGTTGTAAGAAAGAAGAATCTCAAACCGTGAGAGAGGGATGAGATATTTATACCCCTTCCCCTTCGTACGAAGAGTGAATGGCGGGCTTCGCTTAGAAAAAGTGAATGCCGTGAGGAGTAAGATACAGACCGTGTTATTCACTACTCGATAAGAGAGAGAGAACAAAGAATGAGAATGACTCGATTCTTCGAGACTAGGGGTGATGGTGAATGGGAGAGAACTTGGTAGAGAACAGTGAATGGGGAGGAAGGAAGATAGGGCTAGTAGCTGACAGCAGAGCACGAGATCTGAGAAGCCCTATCTATCTCCAGATCGAAGACGAAGAATAACGTTCTTCAACAAATGAAGATACAAATCAAGTTAAGTACTCGTTCCTCAAGACAGGAACATCGAAAAGAATATTCCAAAACAAGTCGTAGCAGGGCATCATAAAACTTTCCGAATGCACAACACCCGACATATCTACGAATCAAAGAAACAGCCAACATAGAGAAAACGGGCGACAAGACGTAAGAGTATCCCTTTACATTTCAGACATGTCGAGAAGATTAATCATATAAAGAAGGATTGATTGCCATGCATTGTCCATTCGACACACCCTCTGCTACCATTGTCAAATCGAGGGCCCTCTCTCTGTCTCTCCCCTACAAGCGAGCTTTACCTGTCAAGAATACAAGTTTTCCCAGGATCGAAAAAACAGCAGAATAAAATATATATTAAACTCCAATCCTACCAGAATAAAGCTCGCCCGGATCTCCAAAAAATAAAAAGTAACATTTCAGGTCGAAATAGAAATAAAAGAGGTAAATTATGTATGATTCAAGAGATACAGTTCAAGTTCTGAAGTAGAGAGAGATCGTTTACTCGAAAGCGTCAATGCATCCCCAGTTCTGCTCGACACCGAACTCACCCTGTGGCTTCCACTTCTCGTTAGCGAAGGAGAAGAGAACAGACTTCTTGCCGACTTCCTGGACAATGGAGGTGACGGCAGTGAGCTGCTCAAAGATACCAGGGAGGGCGAGGCCGTTGGCGGAACCGCCGGATGGCCAACCAGTCTCGAGGGTGACGACCTCCTTGCCAGGGCAGATCTCGCTGACAAGGTCCATCTGGCTCTTGACGAAGCTACCGGCGTCGGAGGGAGAGACCTCGGAGTTGAAGAAGGGGTGGAGGTTGGCACCGAGGACGTCGACGCAGGAGCAGAGGGCGGCACCCTGCTCCTGCCAGATGTTCAAGGGCTCGGTGGTGGTGACGAGACCAGAGTAACCGGCGCTCTTGAAGGACTGGGCAGAGGAGGAGATGAAGCTGGCGAGGGTGCCGGCGTCGACGATACCACCGAAGAGAGCCTCGTTACCGACGACGATCAAGTCAACCTTGTCCCACTGGGCCCAGTTGGTGATCTCGTTGACCTGCTCCTGAGCCTTGGGGATACCGGCACCGTCGATGAAGACACCGAGGATCATCTTCAAGCCGTGGAGACTGGCGGCATCACCGACGGTCTGGAGACCGTCGCAGTCAGTGGAGTAGATGCGGACGGCCTCGAAACCAGCGAGCTTGGCGAGGAGGAGATCGGCGATGACGGAGACGGCGTCCTTGCACTCACCGCTGTCGGTGTAGGGGGAGTAGGTAATACCGTACTTGTCACCGCTTCCACCGATACCTCCGGAAGGAGGAGCGGGGGCAGGCTCGGTGGGCTCAGGAGTTGGGACGTAGGTTGGCTCAGGGACGGGGACGGGAGTCACGGTGGGAGCACCGGTGGGGTTGGGGCAGACGTAGTTGTAGTCGGTCTCGGTGACGGTGACGGTCTGCTCGTCCTGGGTGTAGGTACCAGGAGTGTAGGTGGCCGGGGTGGGGTAGACCATCACGGTGCTGGTGGAGAGGGAGGTGGTGGTTGGGGCGATGGTGTAGGTACCAGCGGAGGGGCAGACGTAGGTGGTGGTCTCAATGACGCTGGTCACGGTACCCTCGGTCGGCTTGACGGTGGCGTAGGGGCAGACAATGGTGGTGTCTGTCTCGACGACGGTGGTGACACCTCCGTAGGTCTGGGTGCCGGATGGGAGCTCGGTGGAGGTGGCACCGCAGACGGTGGTCTCATCGGTGACGGTGATGGTGGTGGCAGGGACGGTGTAGGTGCCTGGGGTGGGGAAGTTGACCACGGGGGTCGGGATCACCGGGGGCTTTGAGGCAGAGACGGTGACGGTGCTGTAGGCGGTGGAGTAGAGGGTGGTGACGCTCTCGCTGGGGGTGACACTTGGGGTGGCACTGGGGGTGACAGGAACCACTGGTGTTGTCAGTACTCATCGAGTGTTATTCGTGGAATTGCACGTACAGGTAGGCTCTCCGGTCACGGTGATGACCTTGGTGACACACCCGCAGGTGGCCTCGGGCTCGGCATCGAAGTGACGGCGGTTGTGGAAGGCCTTGTGGTCGTGACGACGGAAGTGAACACCGTCGGCGATAGCCGAGCCAGCGAGGGCAGCGGCAGCGGTGGCAATCAACGCTCCCTTCATTTTGATTCTTTTTTTTTCTTTATCCGATCGTTAGAAAGAAACAAGCAGCGTCTTTGCTATGGAAGGGATGATTGGGTCTTCTCGGTCGTGAATTAAAGAAAGAATGCCCGCTGAAAGAGTGAAGCGGTGGTTGATGGAAGAAAGAAGGGATGAAGAGGAAGAGGAAGAGGAAGAGGAAGAGGATAGAGAAGAAGAAGAGACAGAAGAAGGGTGGGAACAAGAAAAGACTTAAAGGAAAGGAAGAAGGGGGATGACAGGGATGAGAAAGAGATGATCCTGGTCAGGGGAGGGATGGAAGGGGAAAGAGAGTAACCAGAAGAGGGATGGTCAGTTACAATAGCAGGGATGATGAGAGACAACCAGAGGTATCCCTGTGTATTTATGTGTATTTTTGTGTATTGTTCTGTCTTTCTTTCTCCTCTTCCCAGGCTATTTGTTGTCATCACACCCTCAGTCTCCACTGGGCCCCACTTGTGCCTGGACCTTCTCCATCTGCTGTTTCCTCTTCTGGCCATCCTCGCCGTTGTGGACATGCAGATGACTGCCTATCATTGGTTCCGTCTTTGTTTTCATTGCGAGCATCATTTCTTCGCTCTCTTACTGGTTGAAAGAAAGGAAACTCTCATTTAAAAAGGAAAGTGATCCACACCGTTCATCTTGCTGTTCCAAACTCCTGTCAGGTACCGTTTCTCTCTGATTGGCTGACCCAGCTCCATTCAGGAACACACGCTCCCTCTCTCAGTCTCTCTCACCACCACCACCTTCACCACGCTTCTTCCTCTTCTTCGCATCTCCTCTTCGCTGCATCATCTCCACTCCCACCAACTGCTTATTTCTTCCCTGTCGTGGCGGTAAGTACGAGTACAATACACCCACCCCTGCACCTTCTCGTAACTAAACAGAGAATGCAATCTTACTTCCTTCGCCCTCTTCGATCCTTCCACCAGGATACTGGTACTGTAACCCCATTACCAACGGGAAAAACCACTCCCACCCAACTGCCGTTGCCCGTGATAACCATCATCTCCACCACACCCACGGTCCATCACGAGAGTCTGGTTCATCACATCTCCAAAGACCAGTTGAAGGCCAATTGACCTTCTCACCTCGCTGTCGCTCTCTCTCATCTCTTCCTCTCCATCCCATCTACTCAACTCTGGCCCCATCCTCGGGTAAGAAGAGCTACATAAGCTGAGGATAAATAACGTGGCACAGCCTCGTTTAATCTTATCCCTCACCCCCATCCATCCCCCAAGGAACCCAAGGATGAATAGCCTGTCGCCTGTCCATGAAGATGAACAGTTCGTGAGAAAGCATGGCAGTGGCACTGGCACCGCGGAAATTCTCTCTCTCTCTTTCTTCGCTTGTCTCCAAATGTCTCTCTCCCATCCCACCGGCGAAACGTTCTTCCCGACATACGCAATTTCCCGAGAAGTAAGACACAACTCACCCACGACAACGAGTAAACTCCCCGCTCTGCCTCATAATGTCTTGCCTCTCTTTATCTGCCACCAAGCAGGTGTTCGCTTCCTCTCTTGATAGAGAGATACGTTCTTCTCGGAACCGGCATCTCCTTCTTCAGCAAACGGAGCGAGATCATCTCCTTCTCCACATTCTCCCCCCTTTTCTTTCGCTGATCATAATGAGCTTATTTCACCCCATCCTGGAATGCTTTCCATTGATGAGAAGCGAGGCCTGTACGAACAAGAGGGCCTTATCAGATGGTATTTATACATATCTTTCTTCGCTACGAACCGTTGAGAGATCGGGATTTCCTCCTCAGGCCAACGCTCTCAGACCAATCTTTGAGTCACCATTCAAACGACAAGATGAGTTTTCACTATTCATGTCTTACTGATGTTCTATTCAGGTATCCTCGAGTAGATGGGGGACTGTGTCGAAAATGATGAATCGATGACTAAATACCCGCAATCTTCACGTTACAGCATAGTAGAAGCGTGACGCCCTACCATTGAGCTATAGAGGCTGCTTCGTAACACTTTTTCTGGGTTTCCTGAACTACTTCTGTTCAGGTGAACCTCGATGACTTCATCGATCAGGCATACGAAGACTTCGCCGACTGCGTCAGCGACAGAGTCATCACATCAACAAGAGGCAGGAGTTGAAGGTCAATCAATCCGTTCTTCCCATCTCACTGTCGCTATCTCTTTCTTCCCTCCCACCCGGTTATCCTCCACCAGACAATGGGACAACTAGTAACTAGCTGTATGAACACCCAATTGTTTCGATGCCCTATCTCCCGCAAATAGTCGCTCAGATGCCTCACGCCCGCGTATCGCTTTTGATCCGCTCATGGGGTTGGCTATATCGAAAGAAGATTTAACACGTGACCTCTACCGTTTTTCAAATCTCAGTGAATGTACTATGATGTCATAGACGATATTCTTCACTACTTCAAAGAATGAAGAGCAGCTATCTCTGCGAGGATATGAGAATCGTGGACAATCTCATCATTTACACCAACACCCTCGAGCACAATGCCGGTCTTAACGAGGAACCAGGAGCACCAGCAGCAGCGTGAAAAGCAGGATGTAGCTTACAAACTCAGAGAAGACAGGGTCTCCGAATGCGCCGGAATGTTCCCCGTCTTCTGCACCGCCAACATCCCTCCAAACGTATGACACCTAGCAGTACCTCCTACCACCCTGATCCCTCTATACTAACACCCCCTCTCTCCAGATCCTCGACGACTTCATCGACCAGGCATACGAAGGCTTCGCCGACTGCGTCAATGACCCCGGCCCCTCCCACATCTGCCCATGTATCCTCCAAACCAAAGACCTCGACTCAATCGCCCACGGCTCCCGCAAGCCAATGCCGAAATTCGAGTCTCCGTTCCTCAACTACACCGATGACGAGATCCGCGAGTGGTTCAAGGAAAATATTTGTGGCCGCAGTCATCCGGATTTTGCGCAATCGACGTTTACGATTCTTGATCAGGATACCGTTGAGAAGGGGGTATGTCGGATGGGGTATGTTGATGGGTTGGATCCGGATGAGGATCTAAGGATGATTAGGACCGATCCCTATGTTGATTTGTACATAAGACCCGCTATTGAGGAGTGCACTGAGGATTGGGATGACGAGGTTCGGGCGGCTGATGGGCGGGTGTCTGATCGGAGGTTGTTGGAGCGAGAACATGCAGAACTGAATTTAGCATGAACGGTGGGAAGACCAAAAAAGAAAAAGAACAAAAAGTAGACGAGTTAGAGAGCGGGATGAACCCCTATCTTGAACCCCTATCTCGGTTCTCGACAGTACCCGGTGTCGGTAGGTATAGTAGTCATAGCTCCTTGATATATGCCAGAAGGGTTATACAAACACGTGACTTATAGCTTCTATTATTAGGGTAAAAATAGCTTCCATATGTCCGAACAAAGATAGCCGGGAGAGCTTCTACTTTTCGGGATCGGGATTCGGTCGGGTGTGCCTTACTCCCGGACAAGCTTTCTCAGTTAAGAATGGTGCTGGGTTTGTGTGGATTTGTGTGGTGTGGCCGAGATTCGACCGAGCTTGCCGGGAAAACGACGTCATATGTAGACAGTTGCTTATACTTGGTTGAAGAAGAATTAATTTCTTGGGATCTTTTATATCATCTTTTGTCCTTTCCTCCTTTTCCTTTGATTCAATTGTTATCCTTATTTACCGTTGAGGGAAGAAAAGAATTCTTCACTCCTTCATATATCCTCTTCGTACCTACTAGGGGAGGTAGCAGAGAGAGAGAGAGAGAGAGAGAGAGAGAGAGAGAGAGGTCTAGATATCTATACCCCCCACCCACATCAAGTAGACTGTTCTATAACGGAAATCACACACAATGGCAGCCTCCGCAATGCTAAAAAGCCGTGTTCAACGGCCTTCAATGCTTAAAAAGCTTGCGAAAGCAGAAGATCTAGTCCACCACTTCCCTCATGGATCGTATATCGGCTGGTCGGGCTTTACTGGAGTTGGGTATCCGAAGTACGTCCTAACCCCCCCAAACCTACAAACCGGACCGTCATGCTAACCTCCATTACGCTTCTATAGAAAAGTCCCCACCGCCCTAGCCGACCATGTCGAAAAAAACTCTCTAGAAGGCCAACTCAAATACTCCCTCTTCGTAGGCGCATCCTCCGGCGCCGAGATCGAGAACCGTTGGGCGAGACTGAATATGATTGAGCGCCGGAGTCCGCATCAAGTCGGCAAGGAGATTGCCCGTGGGATTAATAATGGGAATATTAAGTTTTTTGATAAGCATTTGAGTATGTTTCCGTCGGATTTGGTTTATGTAGGTTACCTTTTTTTTTTCCCTTTAGGAAGAAGGGGTGAGTGGGCTGACGATGAGTAGGGATTTTATACGAAAGATAGACCTCATAATCGGTTGGACGTTGCTGTTGTGGAGGCATCTGCTATTACGCCCGACGGGGGGATTATACCCGGTGCCTCCGTGGGTGCGACACCCGCATTGGTGCAGATGGCGGATAAGGTCATTATCGAGGTGAACACCTCGGGGCCCTCGTTCGAAGGGTTGCACGATATCACGATGACGGACCACCCGCCTCGGAAACAGCCGTACCTGATCATGGCGCCGGAGGATAGAATCGGCACAACCCATATCCCCGTCGACCCAGAGAAAGTAGTCGCAATCGTCGAATCCGACTACCCAGACCAAACGCAACCGAACGCCCCAGAAGACGATAAATCCCGCGCCATCGCCCAGAACCTAATCGAATTCCTAAAACACGAAGTCAGCCGCGGCCGGCTCCCGGCAAACCTCCTCCCCATCCAATCCGGAATCGGCAACATCGCCAACGCCGTCGTCGGCGGCCTAAGTAAAGGCGAACACTTCCACAACCTCCGCGTCTGGACCGAAGTCCTCCAAGACTCCTTCCTCGACCTCTTCGACAGCGGACACCTCGACTTCGCGACCGCAACGTCCATCCGCTTCTCGCCCGACGGGTTCAAACGCTTCTTCGATAATTGGGAACATTACGCCGACCGCCTACTCCTCCGCTCTCAACAGGTTTCCAACTCACCGGAAATCATCCGCCGGCTAGGCGTCATCGGGATGAACACGCCCGTCGAAGTAGACATCTACGCGCACGCGAATAGTACATGTGTGATGGGCTCACGGATGCTCAACGGCCTAGGCGGGTCCGCGGATTTTCTCCGAAACGCAAAATACAGCATCATGCACACGCCCAGCACGCGGCCGAGCAAAACGGACCCGAACGGGGTAAGTTGCATCGTGCCGTTCTGCACGCACATCGATCAGACGGAGCACGATCTCGATGTCATCGTCACGGAGCAAGGACTCGCGGATGTGCGGGGCCTGTCACCGAGGGAGAGGGCGAGGGTGGTGATTGAGAAGTGCTCGCATCCTGAGTATAAGGATATTTTGCAGGATTATTTTGATAGGGCGGAGTTTGAGTGTTTGAGGAAGGGGATGGGGCATGAGCCGCATTTGCTGTTTGAGGCGTTTAAGATGCATAAGAATTTGCAGGAGAAGGGGACGATGAAGATTGATGGGTGGGAGTAGAGGAGCGGGTTCTTTTGTAGGATGTGGTTGTAAGTATGTAGGGAGTTACGGGAAAGCGGGGAAGAAAAGACCATAGCCATGGAATGAAGTTATTATCTATCAACATCAACACTTCACCAGTGGTGTTCACAGTCGTCCTTTCCCGTAGAATAATGTCCTTGATGGGACCACAGTACCGGTGGTCACGTGAACATACTCGGTCTGTTTGCCGTAGACTTGCCGAGGCCATATCCTTCCTTTAGATAGGCGACGGATGGACAGATATTTGTCCGCAGGAAGAAGCGGAAACCCGAAGAGATGCATCATCTAGAAATACAATTTCGTTTTCAGCTAGTAGTAAAAAAAAAAGCTATAAAAAGAAAACAGCAACAGAAATTAAAAAGGGAAAAGGAAAGCTTATCATCCCTCAATCAATCAACCTCCCTCCCCCCCGATTCCATTCCTCCCACACCTTTCCCTTCCCGAAAGTATTGGAAAATAAGAGAAACCACCCGGTAGATGTAGCAGGACTAACTAACGAACTCGCTCGCCATGAACCCCGTCTGGAAAATGAAGAACGGAAAAAGAGGACTAGGAAAGGAGAGGCTATAACACACGATTTTAAATAAGGACGACGGTTCGTGAACGGGGGGGTGAGTAGGCTAATCAATATGCCTAGGTGGAGGGGGGGGTATGTGCATGCAGCCACAGCAGTATCAACAAAGAAAAGGCTTGAAAGACTCATTATCATGAGCCTCCCTGTGCAGGCGCATCAGCCATCTGCTCATCCTGCACCTCTTCACCCCCGGCCTTCCCAGTAGCAGTAGTAACTGCAGCTTTCTCACCACTGCTACTGGCCCCCTCACTCCTCACCCACGACCTAAACCTCTGATTCGACTCATCCACCTGATCCTTACTCAACCCCTGCGCCCACTTCGGATTATTCACAAACTTCTCCATAAACCGATCCTTCCTCCGTTCCCTCACAGCCGCCAACTCCTTCCCCTTCTCTACCAAATCATCCTCCTCAGTCGGAATCCTAAACCACCAATCCTGCGTCCCCGGCTCGTACAAGATGTGGTAACTGTTCGCGCAGATGCGGATAACCAGGCCGTCGTGGTTGACGATGGGGCGGAAGTAGTGGTTGTATTCGTCGTCGGTGTCGAGTTTGGAGGGGAGGCTGCGCTTTAGGAAGGGCATGCGCATCTGGGAGAAGGGGACGCCTTCGGTTGGGTCGCGCATCGTGTAGGCGGAGACGTAGTAGGACCAGCGGGCTTCCGGGTTGAGTTCTTCGTTTTCGAGGGTGCTGTCTTCTGTGGTGAGGAGTTGGATGTAGCAGAGTTTGGTGGTTGGGTTCTGAGGATAGCTGTTAGTGTTTTTGTTCACGAATTCTGGATTTCTGGGAGCAACTTACGTAGGTAACCCGGTAGAGATCGCCGTCTTTGACGAACCTCTCCACCTGCTTCCGGTACTGTATCTCCTGGTTATGCGTCGTCTCTTCCTTCTCCCTCTCCTTGAAGAACACATTGACGATATCCACGCTCTTATCCTTAGAGTCGGAGTTGAAGATACTCCCAGCAAGCTTGGCAATCCCACTAAGCATCTTGTCAAGATTATACAACTGCCACCCACTCTTCATATAGTACCGACGAAGCGTCTCCTCAAGATGCGCAGAGTCAAGGTGCCCCTTGATCGTCTCCTCGCACATCCTAACAATCTGATGGTACAAGTTCGCCTTCGGATCCGTATCGTATAGGAAATCCGACGGCATCTTATCGATCATGCCCAACTCATGAGCCGCCTTCGGCGTGATAGCCCGACGAACAACCTCATGCGCATCCTTCTCCTGCTGCTTAACATGCAGAAGACGGATGTACAGAATCTGGAACGTCCTGAAGAAGCAGTACACATTCGTATTGCAGTAAAATGGGTGCGTTTCCTTCTTATACGGCACATTCAGATTGTACTCGCGCTGCTGGTTGAAATTGCCCTGACCAGGATGTTCCATCCATTTCAGTTCAACAATATCAGCGGGCTCCGTTGATTCAGGCGGTGTTTGAACCAGGGGTCGGTCCCGTCCTTCGGGAGTCTGGGCTCGACTTTCTTCCGTAGCAAGTGCTTTCGCTTGCGAGAAGCTTTTGTCACTATGGCGTTCGAGGACGTCGCGGAGGAGTTCCAACTTCTTCCCGTTTGCGAAGCTACGGCTGCGAATTGCGGAAATATCCTCAGCCATCTCGCTCTCATCGTCGTCTTCACTCGGGGTATTATCGTAGACTTCATCCATGTACGTCTGGAACCCATCACGATCAATCCCAAAGAATGTAGGAATAAAATCCTTAATGAACGCGATGACTCTCTGCGGATCAGCACTGAAGATAGTCGGATTAAGATCAATATAACTGATCAAAAGATGCGCCGCATCGATTATAACTTCCGGATCCTCGAAAGAGAAGGTGAATTGGTACTTCGGCACCTGGTATCCGCACTTGCGAAGCTCAAGACCCTCCTGGAACTTGGTCGCAATTTCTTGCTGGACATGCTTGGGGAAAAACTGCTTCTTATCGTTGGTCTTCATGAGGATCGCTTGGTGGTCGAGACTTCTCCAGAAGCCCTTCTGCATCTGCTCGCGCCAGACTTTATCCCATTCTCTCTACGCGGGTGTTAGTGAAAGTAACAAATGACGTCACTGGGAAAATGCCTGCTTACCTGACTAGCCTTCCACTCCTCAGCCTTCTGCTTAAGGCGGTATAAAATGATAGGCAACACAATCGCTGGCCGCGCCATCATATCGTCAATAACCTTCAGCCCCTTCTCACGTTCATAAATCTTCTTCAAGACCCTCTTATAAATCGTCTCGCTTTGCCCACCGAGACCAGGAGGAAGCTTGAAGTTTGCGCGTTCCGCATCAGTCATGATACTAAGCTGCTGCACCAGCGGCTCCATAAGCTGGATGGTCCGAATGCAAGCTTCGATATTATGATCGTAATCATGACGATCCTCCTCGATCCTGTGCAGGGAATCCTCGAACTGATTTTTCTTATGCGCAACGAAGCCAGAGTCCTCAGAAGCCCAGGTAGGATGCGACGCCCACTCGTCGTTCAGTACACTCCTGCACATCTCATCCCTCCCACTGCATGGCTTCTGTCGCTCCCGTCTCGGAAGCAACCGATAACTAGGCCCCAGACACCTGCAATGCGAGAGATTAACATGCGAGCAATCCGCCTTCGCCTTGGGCTCAATCATCTCATCCGCCGACTCAACGCTCATAAACCGTTTAAACCAGGCCATGATATCTGAGTTCGCGCCGATATACCCAGCCGCTTTGGTGACTAGCACATTCTTGTCAATGAAGTCCGTAGTGAAGAGGTTGCAGAGCTTCAAAAATTCGGCGAAGACCTGCTTGTTGCCGATGAATTTTTTGACGCGGTCGAAGAAGGCGAATTCTTCGGCGGATGCGGTGTATGAGTGGGTTGGTGGGATTGGCTCGGGAAGAGCTGGGACGATGGTGGGCGAAACGGCGGGAGCTTCCGGTTGGACTGGTTGTTTGTGGTGGATCTTGGTCCGCTTGTTAGATTTTTTGTTAGCTGGTGCTGCTGTTGGAGATTTGCGCTTGCGTGCCATGGTAAAGGTAAAGGAAAGTGTGCTGATGCTGAGAAGGATATAGAGAAACAGATGCGTTGGTGCTCAGGGGAAAGGAGTATCAACAACTTGGCCTGCAAGCTCCAGGACGGAGGGTGTAAAAGGAAGAAATAGCTCGGGGACAAACATTTTAAAGAAAGGAGTAAGCGAATAAAGGGATTGTGGATAAGAAAGAAAAGGTGACGACAAGGGGGGCATTCAGCAATCCGTGTATAGGATCAAAGCGTCATTGAACAATGAATGTGTTACGGTCAATAGGAAATTTTAAGTTCCTGGCCACAACACAAAAAACAGAAATAGAACTCAATGACACACTCACCTTGTGAAGACCACCCGGCTGAAGACCAGCTGCTCTAGCTTGAGCACTTCCAACGCCCATGGAATCGGTTACACCTGACTGCCCAGCTACACCTGCGCCAGTGGTCTGAGCCCCTGGGCCACCTCGTCGTTTCTTACTCTCCTTCGCAGAATCTTTTACACTGAACTGGCCGAGAGGCGGCATCTTTACATCGCTCCTTGGAGTCTGCTGTGCCATACCGGAATTACTATAGCCTGGCTCTCCACGTACGTTACTGACGGCCGTAGCATCCTCCATCGCTTGGCGGGCAGCGGCAGCTTGAGCTTTAGCTTGGGCGGCGGATTCCGGGAGGAATTGTTTAAAATCCTCTAGGAGGTCAGGGGCAGTGTTGAAAAGCTGAGTTACTTGCCCATACACGTCCTGGATTGGTTTGGATTCCCTCTGATATGTTTGTAGGATCTCCAGGAACTGCTTATATATCTCGGGTGCGTTGGAAAACCGATTCTAAGATGGGATGAAAGGTCAGTTGGTGCGCGGAATAACAATTTTTTCAATCCACGGTGAATGAAAACTCACCTTTATCTTGTTTACATAGCTGATCGCGTGGTTAAACTCGACAGGACCGCGTTTATTCAGATCAGCCTGTGATGCTTGAAGCGCGCCAGTTCCAAGTCCTGCTAAGCCGTTCATAGGCTGAGCAGCACCAGCTGCCTGGCCATTACCAGGTGAAATCTGCATCATCGGACCTCTACCAGCACCCGCGGTAGCCGCAGCAGAAACAGCGTTCTGCAACTGAGATACACCACGCTGTTCCTGCTGGTGCGCGATAGCCGCAGCATTTGCCGCAGACGCCTGCTGCTCCTGTTGGTTTTGGTATTCATACTCTTGACCCTGCACCTGGGCGCTAGGCTGACCATATACGTTCGAACCAGCTAGTCTATTGGGGGAATACGAATCGACAGAGTTACTTAACGCGCCCTGCTGTTGTGGTTGACGCTGTTGCTGCTGCCAGGTGGCTTGTGGTTGCTCATAATACTCAGGACGCGCTTGAGGGCCGGCCGTGTTAGAACCAGTGGTCTCAGTCACTACTTCCACGCCGCCTTGCGGCCTGGTTTGCATGGAGAGTGTGTTAGTTCCTGAGGGGGTTGTTACTCGAATCGCGTCGGGATTATCCTCCGTGCCACATTCGATACGATAACCTGGCGGCAAAAAGGTGTTAAATCCCTGTATTAGTGCTGGATGGCCGTTGAATAAGGTTGAGACGCGTTGGATGACGCCGGGGGTATCGATACTACTAAGGTTAGAAAAGCCCATACAGGATACAAAGTTCACAACTTACGCTTGACTTTTAAAATCTTTCATGATGTCTAGGAATCGATTATACACGTCGGGCTGTTCTACGAATCTAACCTTTACTTGATCAAGGTAGCTGAGCGCGTCCTGATTACAATTTTCGTCAGCGTTGCCCACCCCAAGCAAACAATCGTCTTTTTCAACGTGTCCACTAATGCACTCTCAGGCTTATTCGACTTACATTTAGAATCGGCTGCTGGCCTTGAGCCAAAGCTGCAACGCTTCCCGGGATTTGAGGAGCTGCAGAGCTGTTAAACCCCATCATACTCTGCGGTGGAGGGCCTTGGCCATGTTGGAGAAACGGTCTTGGCGTGCCGTCACCATGCTGAACCTGTGTCGCGAACAAGTTTGCTGGCCCGTTGGATGCTTGTAACGAGCTTTGCGGGGGATTTGACGCAGCGCTAGCGCTCAGATTCGAGAGCAGCCCGTTCGGGCCGTGTATGGAGTTTGGAACTTTGGATGCGACAGGCTGGTGGATCGGGATCGATCCAGTGTGGCTTTGGACGGGATGATGCTGCTGCTGTTGCTGCTGTTGTTGCTCGCGCTGCTGTCTCTCAAGCTGCTGGCGCTCCAACTGCTGCCTCTCCAGCTGCTCCCTTTCCCGTTCGCGCTGTTCGCGCTCCCGGTGTGCCATTTCCTCCTGCTGTCGCTGCCGCTCGATGATCTCTCGATCCCTCGAATCCCGTTCGCGTTCGCGATTCAGTGATGACTGGGGCGACGGGTGCTGCATGCTCTGACCCATCACGGGCAGGTTGTGGCCGGCGTTATGTGAGGTCTGCGATTGCTGCCCGTAGCCCGGTGGTTGGTGGGATGCCGAGGACGCGGAAGCGCCCTGCGTCAAGTCTGCGATAGTGGGGAGGTTATGGCCGGAGGCTTGGCTCACGGGGTGATATTGTCCTACATCAGGTCGAGGTGAGGTTAGATGTTGTGACGTATGGTACGAGGTATGAATCTCGGGTGCTAAGCGACATCGGCTTACCAGTCGGTGGAGGAAGGACTGGGCCCGCGGGTTGCGCGGAGGGACCCTGCTGTTGAGGGTTTTGACTATCATCAAGAGGGGACGCGGTTAGCTGCGAGATCTAAAGGTAGAGCGCTCAAGTGAGGTCCTTGATGCTGTTGCGCCTTGGGGAAGAGATTTACCCATAGGAGCCCAGGGGTCGAGGTGCTTGCTGGCCCATCTGCTCGATCGCATGGTGCTGCTGGGGCCCACCCCCCGAAGAATGCCACCCTTCACCGTTTGAGGGGTTCATGATGTTGAGTCTCTGGGAGAGGTGAACGGTTGGCAGAGGAGAGTGAATCAAAGGAAGATCAAGAGTTGGTGGAGTAGGGAGAAGTCACGTCGACGCTAAGCTCCTCACGACCAGGTTCTCCAACTGCACACGCTTCAATAGGCTAAGATGCCGCCTGGCCCAGTCAAACGGCAGGTGGTGATGATAAACATGTAGTATTGAAGGTGAGAAGATCTCCAGAACGAGTGAACGTGAGGCTAGAGACTTGGAGGAGTTGATCGCAAAGAAGTTTGAAGAAGGTCTGTTCTGTCAATCTCTCTCTCTCTCTCTCTCTCTCTTTCTGGTGGGCGGTGACGAAGGTTTCCCTTTTCTGCTGATTAACCAACAAAAAACCGAAAAACGCGGCTTAAAAGATATTCCAGCCAATCACAGCCCGTTAATCTTCTCCGCGCTCGCTACCGATGCTAGTCCCGATTAGATTTAGCGCCAAACTATGGAAATAACGTGACTATCTCCTTAACTTGGTCATGTGATATACAATACAAACTTATGTAATTATTTATCCAAAACAAACATCATCGGATCGAAGTTCTTCCGTCCGTTCTCGATTGATTGTCAAACAATGCAGGAGGAAACTGTGATGGAAACTATGATGAGTTTGCTCTCTCGAACTGTTTCTTTTATGGGAGCTCGATAATATCATGACTCCGGTATACATCCCGGTTACGTCACCAGTGACCGGACCTACTGGTGAATATGATGATCAAATATCAACCGCGAAAATTGGCTCTATCTCAGGAGTCAGGCCTTGTTACACGGCGGGATATTGAACAGAAACCCGCTCGCCTTACCTTGCATTGCTGATGCCTTTCTTTGTCCTTTCGCTGACAGCTCTCGTGAGTACTGCCGTTCGATCCCGGTGGATTACTTCTCAGGGCCCTCTGGCTATTCCAAAAACCGGGACAACAACTACCGACATTATTATTATATTTATATATTTCCAATGTACCTCCTTCCCCAGGTTCTCTCATATCATCGACCAAACCGTAACTTAAATCAAGGAGACTGGCATCTCCCATCTCACAATGATCCTCAGTTAGAGAGACATGGACGTGCTAGACTGATGTTCCCGTACCCAGATATCCCCCGGATCTAAGAGCTGGGTGGGGACATATGGGCTGGTCTGATGTGCCTCCTTCCGGAGAGTGAGCCCATCCTGTCTATATCTCCCAGGGGGGTTGTTTGCCCATAAGCAGATCGATCCGATCCAAACAGTTTGGTACTCTGGAAGCTATCTAGAGCTTGGCTGTTTGTCAGTCCATCTAGCGGCAGGGAAGCAAGATGGACAACACCCTGAAAAGGACCAGATTAATCAATCTGTAGAGGATACCGGCGAAGTAGTCCCAGGCGTAATATATTTTTATCTCTTGATATCACCTTCGGCACCTGCACCCATCCTCGGCACCACAGAGGGAAATACCTTTTTCCCCGGTGGATTCACTCCCCCCCGGATCATCCTGTCGAAGCTTAGTTTTCCCCTGATTTGCAGAATTTTCATATGCCTATTGCTACCATGGAATGGCAGCTGACAATCAGGAAGAAGATAAGAGGAAGGAGAGAGATAGAAGCATGTGACCCCATCCTTTGAGGGTTTTTTCACATGCCAAAGTTAACGCCACTAACGCGTACCCCGGGTTAGGTAATCACACCCATATTTGAGAGATACAGTCAGTGTCTTTAAGAAAGATCATAAGAAGTGAGTAATAATGATCATAAACACGAGAAGATGAAGATGAAGATGAAGATGAAGACAGAGAATAGACGTTATAAGTCGGTGACTCTTCTCCCTTCATGACTGCTGGAGATTTCATTACCCGACAGTCCAAGTAGCCGGAGTAGAATTGTAGCGAAAAGCCGTGTGTACTGTGACGTACGAGAGGTGTATGGCCAGTGAGATTCGAGGTATTAGAAGTACCCGGCATAACATCGGGTATTGAAACCTTCGACCGAGAAAGAGGCTGAAGGAAGTTTGAACCTCGGTCGAAAGAAGGCGTCGAAAGACTGACAGAGAAGGTGATCCGGGGTTGAACCAGAGATTCCCCGCGGTAGAAAAGAAAGAGAGAGAGAGAGAAAGGAAGAGAGAGAGACAACAAGGATTCTACCATCTTGACGATAGACCGAGCTTCAAGTTCTTCTTTCTGTCTTCTTCTTTTCTTTCTTCTTAACTCATTCATCCTCTGTCTTCCTCTCTTCTACCTCTCTACATTCCTCTATACCTCAAACTACATCTCTCTACAGAAGCACAAGACATACCTGCTTCTTTATTGCCACCCCTCTCATCCTCTACTCTCTTCTCCAATACAGCTGCAACGATGGCTCCAAACGTCATTGTCGTCGGTGGTGGATGTAAGTCAAAGTCCCTCTTCTGTCCCGATGCCTCGTCGCATCGCCCCTTCTTATACTTGCAAGAACCATCCATTGACGATAACTTCTCTTCCGATAGTGTCCGGTCTCAGTGCTGCGCATACCGTCTACCAGAACGGAGGAAACGTCCTCGTCCTCGACAAGCAGAGTGAGTACTCTCCGATATCCCCCGGGCTTTCGTCCCATGTGAAGATGGAGAGCTAACTAGTTCCTCTTTCTCTACTCCAGGTTTCTTCGGTGGCAACTCCACAAAGGCTACCTCTGGTATCAACGGAGCTCTTACCCGCACACAGGTCGAACATGGCATTGGCGACAGCGTCAAGCAATTTTACGAGGATACTCTCAAGTCCGCCCGTGATCTTGCGAGACCAGACCTCATCAAGGTCTTGACATACAAGTCTGCCTCTGCTGTGGAGTGGTTGCAGGATATCTTCAACTTGGACTTGACTTTGGTGTCGCGACTTGGGTACGTATTAGTTGCAATAAAAGAATAGTAGTTGACCGGGATGCTAATGGAATGGAATAGTGGACACTCTTTCCCCCGTACCCACCGTGGTCATGATGCCAAGTTCCCTGGTATGGCCATCACATACGCCTTGATGCAGAAGCTCGAGGAGCTCCACGAGAGCGAACCAGACCGTGTGCAGATCATCAAGAAGGCCAAGGTCACTGAGATCAACAAGAGCGGAAACACCGTCACTGGTGTCAAGTATGAGCTCAACGGCGAGACTCGCTCCGCCGACGGTGTTGTGGTTTTGGCTACTGGCGGTTACGCTGCCGATTTCACAGACACTTCGCTCCTCAAGCAATGGCGTCCAGATACTTACAACCTCTCCAGTACCAACGGTACCCACGCCACTGGTGACGGACACAAGATGTTGATGGCCATTGGCGCCAACGACATTGATATGGAGAAGGTCCAGGTTCACCCCACTGGTCTCATCGACCCTAAGGACCCTAACTCCAAGTGGAAGTTCTTGGCTGCTGAGGGTACGTTATTATCACCGTATTATTCTATTTACCAATACTGACGGCTTCCAGCTCTCCGTGGTGAGGGTGGTCTCCTACTCAACTCCGAGGGTCAGCGATTCGCTGACGAGCTCGGCCACCGTGACTACGTCTCCGGCGAGATGTGGAAGGAGAAGGAGAAGAAGAAGTGGCCCATCCGCCTCGTCCTCAACAGCAAGGCCTCCAACGTCCTCGACTTCCACACGCGCCACTACTCCGGCCGCGGTCTCATGAAGAAGATGACCGGAGCGGAACTCGCCAAGGAGATCGGCTGCGGCGAGGCCGCCCTGAAGAAGACCTTCGACGAATACAACAAGATCGCCGACGGCAAGGCCAAAGATCCCTTCGGAAAGAAATACTTCCACAACTTCCCCTTCTCCATCGACGACACCTTCCACGTCGCCCTCATGGAACCAGTCCTCCACTTCACAATGGGAGGCATGGAAATCAACGACAAAGCCCAAGTTCTCAACGGCGAGAAGAAGCCCTTCGACGGCCTCTACGCCTGCGGTGAACTTGCCGGTGGTGTCCACGGCGCCAACCGCCTCGGTGGTTCCTCCCTCCTCGGCTGCGTCGTCTACGGCCGTGTCGCCGGTGACAGCGCTAGCCAGTACCTCTTCCAGAAGGTCCTTACCGGCTCGTCCCCTGCCCAGGCACGTCTCAACCAGATCTCCCTACACATCGACCCCTCCCAACCGGGCAAGATCTCCGTAGAATGGACCGACCCATCTGGCGAGGGTAAGGACCCTGCTTCAGCACGCGTCACCGCTCCCACGGGCGCATCCCCCGCAGCCGCAGGCCCATCTTCCGTCCCATCGACCTCCTCGACGAGCACCGACCCAGCAGACTTCAAGGTCCCGGAGAAGGAATTCACGATGGAAGAGGTCGCCAAGCACAACAAGAAAGATGACCTCTGGATCGTTGTCAAGGGCGTTGTGATGGATGTTTCGAACTGGTTGGATGAGCATCCTGGTGGTGCGCAGGCGTTGTTTAGCCATATGGGTAAGGATGCTACCGAGGGTATGTTCACTTTCCCCCAGCACAACACTTTGAGATTGCGGTTTAACTAACCAGTTTATGTGCAGAATTCGCAATGCTCCACGACGACGAAGTCATCCCCAAATACGCATCTCAGATCGTGATCGGAAGGGTTAAGGGTCAGACTCCTAGCTTGGAGTTCTAGATCTCTTTTTTTCTCCCTTCTTTCGTTGATTCATTGATTCCTGTTGGATAGATTGAGAGGAGTGGACGTTTTTCCTTACCTTATTTAAATAGCATCTCTTTTCATTTGTTTGTATTTATGTGCTCAGATCTTATGTTTATATTTCCATATTTCATTATGTTTTCCGCGCCTTTTATTTGAAGAGAGTTGCATTGATTGATTGCCCCTTTGTAAAATAAGATGAAAGAGGGAACTTGAAAATTTGTTCAATGAGATGAAATGCAAAGGAGTAAAATAGAGGAGTAAATGAGTTCTTAAACTTGGGAAGTAATTGTGTCTAGTATACAAGTTTGCATGTGATGGTGCTCTCTATGTGTAGCAAAAATATATATACATCATGATGCATGTGAAAAAAAAGGTACATACCAGCAGCTCACTGCACTGTCTATGATATCTATCTATATCTCATCAAATCGAATAATATACAGTAAACCCATATATAAGAGTATATACACACCTAACCCCATCTATCTACCCCCCCCTCATATGCCTCAAAATCATCTTCAACCTCCTAACCGCCGGACCCTCGCCCTCTCCTCCATCCCCCTTCACACTCCCCCTCTTCTCCTCAATCTCATCCATCGCAGCCCTAATATGCGGCCTCAAATACCCCCACACCTCCGCGTGGTACGTCTTATCTAGATCTACCCACTCCGATATCCCGGGGAGGGAGTGGAGTGTTGATTCTAGCTCTGAGGATGTAGAGGTGGTGCTGGTGGTGGTGGTGGCGCTGGGCATGCCGGGGATAAGGCTGAGTGGGTTTATGGGCGTGGGTGTTGAGTGGTGGGTTGATGAGGTTTGTGGGTTTGAGGGGTGGCGGCGGAAGGAGTCTATGAGGGAGAGTTCGGTGGGGGAGAGGGGGGTTGGTTCGAGGTCGGTGTCTTGGTCTTCTTCTTGGAGGGAGGGGTCGAAGGAGGGATTGGAGAGGAGGGTGACTACGTCGGCGCCGTCGGGGGGTTGGGTGGTGGTGTTCCAGGCGGTGGTGAGTGTTTCGTTGGTGGTGGGTTGATCGGGGGTTGATGCGACCCCTTTCCCCTTTCCTTTGGTGTCTGATAGATCGTAGAGGAGGTCGTTGCTGTTTGTCTCGCCTAGGTAGGTATTCTCCAACCCATCCTCTTGAATTGGTATATTTGATCGGAAGGTCTCCGATTGCAGACTGTGCTGTGCATCTCCGGCTGCGCCTGGCGCATTGCTCGATAAGCGGGATGTTTCCGTCGCCGATAAGGATGAACCGGGTATGCGACCACTTTGGGACGAGCTGGGTTTCTCGGTACTCAATAAGGAACCTGCAAGGTCTGCATTGAGATCCGCTGCGCCCGATGGTGCGAAAGCGTTTCTGAGTAGCCCTGTCGCAGAGGATTGAACCCTGTTTATCATCGAGCTATCGTCTGCCTCGGGCTGTTTCCCGGGTGCCTTTTGAGGGGTCTTCTCGTCTTGTTCGTCTTTCTTTTCTGCCATTGTGAGTGAATGGTTGGCTTATGTAGTAGCTACAAGCTTGTGAGTTCTGCAGCAGCAGCTTTAGATGTATAAAAGTTGACGATCAGAAGCCGGTGGTGGTTGTGGATAGGCTGGAAAAGCCTAGGTTGGTGGCGGTTCCAGCGGGTTGATCGATAAGGATGTCATGCAAGACCAGCTCATTATTGAGGGATGTTGAGATGCTTCAAGTGCTGTCATTCTGTTAGTTAGTTAGTTAGTAGTTAGTAGAGTAGAGTAAAGTCATCGTATACTATCGTGGTTCGTCCTGTCTATCTTTCTATCATTTTAGCGATCTTCGTCTCTTCTCATCGTCTTTTCGTCTTTCTTTCCCCTCCAAAACTCTCTCTCAACAACTCTCAAGAAGAGGAAAAGGGAACCATCTTCACTTTCTTCTTCCTTTTCAACGACGACAACCTCTTGTCGGCATCTCTATCTCTCTATCTCTCTCTCTCGCTTCCCTCTCCCTCTCCTCCTTTTCGACTACGACTTTCCTATCGAGAGAGAGTCCAAGATCTAGAACTCCCCCTCAAAACCACAAAAGAATTCAAAAATAGAACATTAACTTGTCAGTGTTGTTGTCCGTTCATATCTGAGGCTTCATCGTGGGGAAGAAGAAGAAGAACTATTTTGTAGAAGAAGAAAATGTAGGAATATCTTCTCTTCTTCCTCTGTCTTCTTCTTTACTTTGCAGCTTCATCTGTCTGTTGTTGCATCTTGATCTCTATCTTCATCTTCATCGTCTTCGTCTTCTTCGTTTCTTGAGGCGCCCGCACTGACAATCCCAGTCGTTCGAACCCCCGAAAAAAGATCCTCCCCCCATCCTCATCCCGCCGCATTTTCGACCATCATCGTCATTGCCCTCTAAACCACCCGCCCTCGTCTCTCTCTCTTCTCTCTCTCTATCTTCCAAGAACGACCTCCACCAAACACTTCTACCCGCCACTTTCGCCTCTTCTCGTTGCTCCTCATTCACCCCCGCATCGAGGATTCTCTCAATCTTGATTACATCTTGGAACTTCCACAAATAGATCGCGCGTACCGTTTGAGCGAGGTGGAGATATTTGGTTGGCGCCTCTGGCTTGTGTCTTTGACTGCCCAAACAAAGGGTGGTACTTTCTTGAAAGATGGTGGACGGAGACCCAGGTTCACCTACCTGGAAATTCACACAGTAAGCTGGTCCTGTTCATCCCACCCGTTCTCATGCTCTCTGCTGTTTGATCCATCTGCTCTTCATCGTACAAACTCAAGCGCCTTGCTCCCAACTGTTGCACACAAACAACCACCCGTCAACGCAGCAGCTGAAGAAAAGTGATCCTGCGAATCCATTGTGAAGAGTGAAGCTGACTTTCATTAACAAGATGCTTTGGTGACAAAGGTGATGTGGAAGATATCACAGAAGGTATGCTATTCTCTTTCACATTCCCCCGCCTTAGACTACTTCCCTTCACACACTCGTCCACACAAACAACACAACACACAGAACTACAATGTCGCCATTTGCTGACTATGAGGCTGACCATATGGGTGCCGCAGCTGATATCATATCGACGGTTGAGTTTGACCACACTGGAAACTACCTCGCGACAGGAGACAAAGGTGGCCGCGTCGTTCTGTTTGAACGGAATGAGACTGTATGAACATTCTCCTTCCCCACCGCGATCGATCAAAACATCTCTAACACACCCAACAGAAAAAGACATGCGAATACAAGTTCCATACCGAGTTCCAGTCACACGAACCAGAGTTCGACTACCTGAAGTCCTTAGAAATCGAAGAGAAGATCAACAAGATCAAGTGGTGTAGACGACAGAATGCCTCACACTACCTCCTCTCTACGAACGATAAGACTATAAAGCTTTGGAAGGTGTTTGACAAGTCGCTCAAGGTCGTTGCCGAAAACAATCTTTCCCATGAGCTCACTCCTGCCGGCGCCGTCAGCGGTGGCGGCGCTCCCCGCCCTCCCCACGTCCAGTTCAAGGACGCGTCCGCCCTCAAGCTTCCCCGCATGACACACCACGACACCGTCGTCGCCGCTGTTCCACGACGTACCTACTCGAACGCCCATGCATATCATATCAACAGTATCTCCGTAAACAGCGATGGAGAGACCTTTATCAGTAGCGATGATCTTCGGATCAACCTGTGGAACCTGAATATCCAGGACCAGAGCTTCAACATCGTCGACATTAAACCCGCGAACATGGAGGAACTTACGGAGGTTATTACTGCGGCCGAATTCCATCCCACTAGCTGCAATTGGTTTATGTATGCTAGCTCCAAGGGAACGATTAAATTGGCGGATATGAGACAGCGTGCGCTCTGCGATGAGCATCAAAAGCGTAAGCTTCAAGTTGGAATTCACTAACAGAACCTCACTGACACACTTCCATAGAATTCGAGCAAGAGGAAGACGCGTCCTCCCGCTCCTTCTTTTCCGAAATTATCTCCTCTATCTCCGACGTCCGTTTCTCCAACGACGGCCGCTACATCTTGTCACGCGACTACCTTACCGTGAAGATTTGGGACGTTAATATGGAACGGCAACCGGTCAAGACGATCCCCATCCACGAACACCTGCGCCCACGACTCTGCGACACATATGAAAACGACAGTATCTTTGACAAGTTCGAGGTGGTCTTCTCGGGAGACGCCGAGAACGTCATGACTGGCAGCTACAACAATAACTTTATGATCTATCCTTCCGACCCGAACAAGGAGACGGAGGTTGTCCTACAAGCTGATAAGTCTGCCTTCAAGGCAAAGAAGGTAGGCGTACCCACACCAATAAACTCGGCAAACTCGACAAATGCAGGAAACAAGAAGAATGGTTCAAGGTCGGGAAGTCCCGCTGGAGCAGGAGGGAGGATGCGCAAGGAAACAGATGCCGATCAGATCGATTTCAATAAGAAGATTCTGCATATGAGCTGGCATCCGTTTGAGGATAGTATAGCTATTGCGGCAACTAACAATGTAAGCTCTCCCCATACCCTGCTCAATCACGTGTCCTTAAAGCTAACCCATCCCTCTCCCTGACAGCTCTTCGTCTTCTCAGCGTTGTGATTTATTAGTTGCTCAATGTCTTTACATGATATGCTCTGATGCGGTCGGTGGGCGGATGGATGTGGCGTGTCAAAGGATTCGGACGGGTTTAGTTGCAACAACATACAAATTCAAATTCAAAGGTTCTAACAAGTACTTCTTTTTTTTGATCATTATTATTTCTTTTCCTTGAGTTGAGTCTCTTGAAGATTTCTCTCTCTTTGTTTTGCTTTTGACACCAGATCATATCCTATCATCATACTCATGGTCGGCGTTGTTGGTTTCTTGTACGTCCCCTGAATGTTCCTCAGAAATATCTCCTCTCTCCTCTACCCCTTCCCCTTCCCCTCCTCCTCCTTCTAACACCCAGTACGCCGAAAATGTCCTTTATGCCCATGAACACACGAACCATGACCGTTACCGACTAATAATGGCTCCCCCTCCTCCATTTTTGTCTCTCTCGGGGGTCTATCCAAATACAACCCCTCCCCCCATCCCCCCTCTTCCTCCATGTTGTTTTCTAGCTTAGCTCACCTAAAGACCGAAAAAAGTCCCCTATGTTTCTTGTTTCCTAGCTTCTGCGAGTATAATCGTTGCTCCTCCTTCCTCTATTTACCCTTCCACACTCTCCTTGGTCTTTATAAAGCAGTTTTTTTTTGAAAGAGATATGATATAAGACTACTTTTTTTTAAAAATGATAAAAAAATATGAAAGAGTTTGGTTTACTTCGGTCTATGAGCGTAGATAGATCGACGACTTGAGGCGATGGACGGGTGTAGATTCGTAAAGACGTATTTCTCATTTTGTTCTCTAGCGATATTGGTAAATTTCCTTGGGGCAGGGTAGATAAATCTAACATCTTTAAGAGATCCGACCTCTAACGGACTGCCTGGGAAGCTGCAAAGGCCTGGAGGGAGACATCTTAGTTAGCATCATGCCATACAAACAATGGGGGTAAATCAGAACACTCAACCTACCGGAAACTGATCCGAAATACTCGCCGCAACCCTCTCCACATCCTCTGCCAACCCCTGAACACTGGCATCCCACCTCCTCAAATTCCTCCCCGCCATCCCCCCAGCCCCAGGCGGCGGCGCAACCTCCCCTGCCCCCGCACCCGCGTCCCCGCCAGCACCACCACTTCCCACACTCTCATCAAAATAAATCACCCCATCAATCTGATCCAAACTCCCCCTCAACCGTCCCTGCTCTACCATCCTCGCTGCGTAATCCTCCGCTTTCTCACCGGCTGATAATTCCCCGCTAGCTTTCAGGCCGAGGATAGCCCCTAGCTTTTCCGTGCTGATATTCTCGTACAACCGACTCGCCGCGATCAGATTATGCTCTATAACAGCCTTATCCAGAACCGTCGACCCATCCGCCGTCTGCGCGAGTTGGTGGTCTGCAAGTTTCTCCGAGAACGCCTTGACTTCGTCGGGCGTGAGTAAGCGGTCCAGGAACATTTTCTCCAGGATACTGAACTCGTCGAGGGATGTAGCGCGGTCATCTTTGTAGAGGCGGGATAGGGTGCGGGAGCGCTGCGGGCCCGCGGGCGCGAGGACGGCGCACGTTATTGCCGCCGAGAGGGCGTGGAGACGATCGCCTTCGTCGACGCCCGCGGCGAGACTGACGTTTAGGTATTCCTGGCTTGCGTCGAGGAATTTGCGACGGGCGTCGAGGATGCGGGCTTGGGAGAGTTGGAAGTGGAGTTTTAGTTCCGGGTCGATGATTTTGGAAGGGAGGGCTTTTATCCGGTTGAGGACTGCTTCGGCGTTTGTGGTGTCGTCTTCTTCGAGGTATAGGCGGACGATCCGGATCCACATTCGCGCTTTGATGTCGTCGGATATTAGGCGCTGGGAACTGTCGAGGTGGATCCCCTGCAGGGCTTTCGCGGCGGAGATGTATTCCTCCTGCGACTCGTATGCTTCGGCGAGGATCTCGCGGATGTTGGCATCTTGTTCTTCGATGGAGGTGGAGCGTGTTTGGAGGGTTGTTAGGGCGTGTTGGCTGACTGTTATTTTTGTCTGGGCGGGGAGGGCGGGGAGGTGTTTTATGAATTCGTCGAGGAGAAGGCGGGAGGTTACGACGCCGAGGTTATCGGAGAGGATGGAGTCTA
The DNA here is from genome assembly GCA_032988195.1 of Arachnomyces sp. PD_36. Lineage (NCBI taxonomy): Eukaryota > Fungi > Ascomycota > Eurotiomycetes > Onygenales > Arachnomycetaceae > Arachnomyces > Arachnomyces sp. PD_36. Next base: position 448,127 of record JANTQE010000019.1, on the reverse strand, counting down.
GGAACGCGGTGAGGTTGGGGGAGAGGGTGGTGTCTGCGTCGGCGGCGGCGGTGGAGATGATGTGTGAAAGGAGGTCGGTGTAGAGGTCTTGTTTGCTCGGGGCTGTGGTGTTTGATTCGATGGAGGAGATGGCGGAGGTTATCTCTGGGGAGGCCATGGTGTTGGGCTCTCCTATAGCTAGAGATATGGTAGACTGACTTGGTCACCGCGGTAGCGAGTGTTTCTTTGTATGAGGTTCAAGTCAGTTTTCGCGATGGTGGTTCATGTGGTGTTGCCAAGCCTTGTTTATCGATAAGCTTAGCTAAATTTAGGCTTATCTCTATGAGGTCATCGCCTGGGCGTCTCCCCTGGATTGATATCAATGACGCTGAGGTACAACTTTTACGAAGGGCAGTTGCTGCGAGAAGAGGCAGTGTCTAGTATGAAGCAATATTTCATTCAAATATAAGTGAAGTGGAAGTGCCTTTCATATAATCATTTTCTTTACTAGCAAGTTCCTCCGATAGGCGGTATTCCCCATTCCGCGACGCAGCCATATTCCTTCCAACAGTGGGATTGAATCAAATTGCAAAGCAGTGTGCCTGAGTATTTTGGAGGAAGATGCCGATATCTAGAAGCAAGTTCATCTTTGCCACATTCGCATCAACCCCATCCCTACAAAAGCGTATTGAGCTCATAGTTCTTGACAAGTTTCTAGGATACACAGTATCACGCGGTATCTTCAACCGGTTTTTGGATAGTAGCTGATATGAGCGTAGCATCTCCCCGTGGTAAAGGGTAGATTACACCTTCTGTCATGCAGGTTTCGTGGCCTAAGTGATCATTCGTGACGAATTGCTTCCCGAAAACACCGCCAGCCTATACGAACCGAAGCGATAGCAGGATAGATCAGGTCAATTAAATACTTGCTTAGCCGGTGTCGTGAAGCCTGGTTTCATGGTGATGGCTTCTGAGGGGTTTAGGGCATTGTTGAGTCTGATGATAACCAAAACATGCAGATAATGTGCGAATCGTTGTGGTCTCCGGAGCTCCGTGACTATCCTCTCGTAGGTCCGGTTGGCGGTTTCGAATTGACCAAACGAGGTGACTAGAAATATTGCTGGAGAAATCCGAGCTGTATGTACAAAACAGGTCCCGATTCGTAGCCTTGGCCTTGATCTTTTGAAGAAAAGGGTTTATGCTGCATCTTATAGACCGAGGCCGGATCGAAACGTGGACATTTGCAGTGCTGCAATTTGTAAGGCGATCAGTCCAGATCATAATTCACCAAAGCATCATTTTCACAGGTGCTCGATAAGAACTAGAGGAGCACCTCCATCGTCTTGATATCCACCATGAGTGAGCACCTGAGCGAGTCATGCGGGTTGTCGAAAGAAGCCTGCGGGTAGTTCAGTAAGAGCGAGCTGGGTCGATAAGATGTCCGTTTGGGCCATGCTCAACGTAGTTGACCAAATAATTAGCCGTACTTTTTAGTAGGTGATTTAGCTACACCCAAGGCCACTCTAACACCTAGGCATCAGTCGCAGAGCAATGAAAGCTCCGGTCAGCAAAGATTTGGATAGTTAGTCCCGTAGGTGGCACGACGTGAACGAAAGGTCGTTCGTTCGGTTTCGCTGTGTTTCGGGGAACCTTTCAATAGCCGGTCCCCTGAAGATGGCAGAATGCGTGTACTGCTCAATTGACCGTATGCACCTTCGAACATGGGCCTGGATGAATGAGGGAACGGAGTTCCAACTCACACAAGGAGGATGGGATGGAAGAGTCGTTGAATTAGGGATGTCTGGAAAGCGAGCTGCTTCAACGATTGCACGCTAAAGAGTTGTGGGGGTGGCGCTAAAGTTGCCTAGGCTGATCATCTTTGTTCAGAGCTTCCCATCACTCTTCAAACTTGCGACAAGCAAACAACGCAAGCAGCTTCGCACTCTCCCCGTGTTTTACCGTTTTGGGCAGAGTTCTCCAGGGAAGCATTCACTTGCGCATTGATGGTTTCATCTTCCTCCATTGTTCGACCTTCACTATGACTTCAGTCAAAATGGAGTCTGGGTCGACTCCCATCATCAAACCTGACCCCGACAACAAAGACTCCCCGGGCGCGATGTCGGAAGACGATATCTACGAGGAGACTGGAGATTTGGACTTTACTGGGGCTGACCAGGACGTCTGGTTAACGAAGATACCGAGGTTTCTCTACGAAAATTGGTCGAAGCTGGATGATGATGAGGAGATACAGATTGGGACAGTGAGGGTAGAGAAAGGGCCTACGGATATACAGAGAGTGCGTTCATACTAGTGTACTCCTTTACATAGGAGCTCATGCTAATGTGCGTTTTATTAGGTCAGTTTAAGGCTGAACGAGCAAACGGATAACCGCGATATTCCGAAAGACTACGCCTTGAAACGGCAGAACGTAGGCCCAGATCAGTCGCCATTCATGGTTACGAATACCTTCGTGTTCACCGAAAAGGACCTTCCCGGGTTTAAACGCCAGGACGATAAACGATCTTATGGACGGTCATACCTTTACGAGCAGCAGAAGAGGGATGCAAAGCGACGGGAGAATAGCAAGAAGAAATGGGAACCTTATGCCCGAAAAACCATTTCCAGTGAGAAGCCACGACGCGTGCTATATTCGGAGTGACTATAACTTTTCTAACACTGGCTACCTTCATTAGAACAAACCTCTATTGCTGCTAGAGTTCGCGATGAATTCAATTGCCTCCCGGTGGAGAACGAAGAATACCGCCAGATCACAGAGAAGAAGGCTCTAGAAGCCCTGAGACCCAAGAGAGAAACAAAATTCATCTCCGATGAAACTGACAAGAAGCTGCAACTGAGGCATCTTGGCCCAGCAGACAAGTCTGCCTTCACTGTAAGTCGCGCCAAGTACTCTCAGGCCAAAACCCTGCTAATATCTCGCAGCAAGCCGCTGTCAAACCCACGAAAGCCCGTACCCACGAGAACAAAACGGCACGTATGCCCCAGAACGAACTACTGGATCTCATTTACTCTTGTTTCCGGCGGCACAAGTACTGGCCATTTAAATCGCTCAAGGCGGAACTTAAACAGCCTGAGGCATACCTTAAACAGACCTTGGAGATCGTGGCGCATCTTGTCAAGTCTGGTGACTTCGCCATGACTTGGGAGCTGAAGCCTGAGGCAAGAGAAAGTAACTACGCCGATGCCATGGCGTACCAGGAAGCCAAGGAGGAACTCCCCCCAACCGCAGGGTATAATTTTGATGAGGTTTCTGAGGGCGATGCCACCGGCACGGATAATGATGCGGATGACGCGAATGTTACTTTTGAGAGTGTAGTCTAAGGGATCATGGGTGTTTTGCGGCGTTCTCCTGGGGATTTAAAACCATGGATACATTTACCGGAATGGAGTTCGGATAGCTCTTCATACGTAGATCTCATAACCACAGTCCATGTCTTGTCTCATTTCCACTGTTGCCTTAGGAGGTATCTTCCCGTAGGCCACTTCTATGATAAACAGAGTCAGGTCACGTGCTGTCCATTTTAATGAACTCAAGTTCCATCATCTTCAACTCACTCCAACTCAACTCTTCAACCTACGCACACAACTGAACAGACGCCTAAATAGTCTTGTTGTTTACGGAAACTGAACAAACAGGAAATAGCATGACTGAAGACGAGGATCTTCTGGCCAAGATCGGCCAAGTTGCTGGTATATTGGAACCCCCTTACTGAACTTCTCACTCTACTAACTAGAGGCTGGAAAACACAGGTCAAATCAACCAGCACAGAAACCAGGCATCGTCCAGACCATCGTCCGAAAAGCCATCATACGCCCCGTACCATTCGCAAAGTACGCGCTCAAGAGGATGGGCGCCTTATCGTGGCAGAGGAAGACCTGCCAGGCGGCCGATGGCTTCTCATAGGAACCGAACGCTGGTTCTGAACAATAATCAAGGCGGGAACTCTGAAAACCCCACTGCGAGCACTTCCACGCGCCCTAGCAGTGAAAACGTTGAAGAGATGAAGCCCATCAGCTCAAGTGGATGGGTTGCTAAGCGGGATCGACACATGCAGCTGATTAATCCTATCGTCTATGACAAAGAGAGCCAGGCGAGAGTGAAGGCTATTGAAGAGAGTCTTAGAATGAAAGCGCAGAAGAAGACTGAACGGGAGGAAGCTCAGGTAATCAGGCATGCGCAGGGGGTTGGATCGCGCCAACCCACCGTCAGCGCGTCTCAAGCTCCAGGTGGTGGGGGACCCCGTTCAACCAGCTATCAGCTCATTGTCGATGATATCCCCTTTCAAGTTGTCAAAGGCGGGAGCAAATTGATCAGAGTATCTAGTGAGACTAGTCACCTACCCCGCCATCTGTTTCCGGGAGCAAGCTTACCGTTGCTAGATGATCCAACAACCGCTGGTACGACGCCCAAAAGAGTGAAGGTTGGTGGCGTGGATTTCGTTAGGAGCAAAAAAGGAAATTTACATAGGGTTGGAGCTGTGGCCTCCAAGAGGTTCGTTGCCAATCAACAGGTTATCCTGGTCGCAACAGCTAATAGATATCTTTTGGGTGAAAGGCGGACCGGAAAGGTTAAGAAGAAGAATGAACTGTGCAAGAGGTTCACCACGACGGGTACCGGACTCTTCCCTTCTCCTCGCCAACGATTCATAGTGACGGCATCTCAAACCGAGTGCATACGGCTTCTTGGCTAAATACTGGCTACTCCTTAACAGGCACTGACTTTAGCGTTGTTCTCTAGGTTCCTGTCACAAAGGCCCGTCCTGCCCCTATATCCATGATGCGAAAAAGGTTGCTATTTGCAAGTCATTTCTTCAAACCGGTGAATGCGATGCGGGAATGGCCTGCGACCTTTCCCATGACCCAACCCCAGAAAGATCACCAGTTTGCGTGCATTTCTTGCGAGGAAGATGCTCAAATCCCGAGTGTCGGTACGCTCATATCCGCGTCACGCCTGGCGCCCCGGTTTGCCGGGAATTCGCCACTCTGGGGTACTGTGACAAAGGTGCCGATTGCAATAATCGACATGTGCACGAGTGCCCCGATTATGCTAATACTGGCATCTGTGGGAATAAGAAGTGCAAACTTCCTCATGTGGACAGAGCTGGTCAGATCCGAAAATACGCTGCTAACAAGGCAGCAAGCCCAGAGACCATGGGCGATGAGGATGATATCTCAAGCGATGAGGACGACTATGAGGAGATAGATTCCGATGACGTTGATTCGGATGAGCTTGAGGATGACCCCATGGAAATCACTGAAGGTGACAGTGGTGAAATCTCTCAGCAGCAAGACTTCGTTGGCTTCTAATTCCCCGTTCTCGACTAAACTTACAGGTATCATTTGTGACATCCTGGGAGCTGCTAGGTTCTTTCATTGATCGTTCGAAGATCATTTCGGCCTTTCAGACGACATCTACGATTTTCCTTTTTCGAGAGCTTTGGTTTGGCGCTTGGGAGTTGTTAGCAACAGGGACACTGGAAGATACCAATGAACATGCGGCAGCTTTGCGTCGTCGCCTTAGTTTCATTTGATTTACGTGCCATCAGTTCGATGGTGCTTCTGGTTTCCATCTTTCCTTTATTTGTCTATATTCCCGGGATTTCCTTTTTCTATTTTTGTCGAGCGAACGTTTTGGAGGCGGTTCTCGGTGCCTTTGCTAGGGAAGGGAGAGAAAGAACAAGAACAACTACATCCCTTAAATGCCAGGTACATATGTTAGGTAACCATGAAATCGAATACTTACTGAATGAAATTTCTGGATTATTCGCCGCCTGGCATCACATTCGAATGCTTAGCGAGAGGGGCTGCACCGCGCACAAACGGGAGCTTGGAGATCTGAGGGTTTGCAAATTATGAGTTTCTCGGTCCGGTTACAGAACGTTCGATATTCCCTTTCTCACATTCTTCGAGCATCCTTGTCTCTTGGGTCTCAACGTTGGAATAGAGGGGAGATGGTTGGAAGTTGGAGCCGTTCTAAAATGGCAACATCAGGCCGATAAACATATTCTATTGTGCTGGCATTGCAGAAAAGATAATATCCCGACACCATCAGCGACGAGGTCGACGACTTAAACAATACCACTGGTTAGGGGTAGACTGCCCGGTTCCAAATTGCTAGTGCGCACAGACTACCGCATTTGCATTTCACCCTGTCCGCCGGGATCCCTCATATAAACTTTTTCTACCGATATAGAGGATGTTCCCTCATGTCAATCGGTGTAACATATGAGAAAGAAAACCGGCGACTCATGAGGATGGGTGACACTGGGTGTACATGCGTGCACTTACCTCATCTCACATATAAAAACCCTTTCCTTTCTTTTTCCTCCCTCGTCTCATCTCCAACGACAATGCAAAGACGAATCGCAGTGCGGTACGTATCGCAGTCCTGAAACGAAACTCTTCGAGCGCTCTCGCCGCGCTTTTTATAAAATTCCATCTCCATATCTCGTCTGGGTCTGGGTGAGGGTCCCCCTCCTTTCCCCATCGTCGTTATTTTGCCCCCCTCCATCAAGACGAACGATGGATTTGCTGACATTGACCTCTCAGGTATCCAGACAGCATGAGCTAGACCAACGATAGAAATCCGTACCCGCAGAGCATATGCAGGCCAGAGCAGTAGTAGCCAGTAGGGTGTTTGTTTACCTTCTCCAGACATACATAACCTACCCTTGATCTTCCAGTTTATACACAGTCTCTCGCTTTCCACAATAACGATATTGCCTCCCACACACACGGTTTGCCATTGCGCTTCCCATTGAGTCGTCTCTGGCCATGTCAATCCCCAACGGCAGCAAAGCTCGCCACGAGCTCCGTGCTCTTTCTGCAAGATGATACTATTTGAGTTAAGAAAGGTGGTCTGTGTTTTCTATTCGACGACGTGGGTCTCGATAAATGGCCCCCAGGACATATTTCCCATACAAGATAAAAATATTTAGTCGCGCAAACGACGATGATATTCATGTCTTGATTCATGTGAAGGAGTCCAGCGTGAAAGAGGAAAGAGGAGCACATATGAGAGGGGCAATGAACATGGTGAGTAGATATGCAAATTGGTGAATGAGATTTTACCAATGCGCCCCTCTTACTTCCCCTCCATGGCCAGCTGTTCGAATTCATTCAATCGTATCTCAAGTTTAAATTAGACCTGCACTAAACTACAAGACTCGCAACTTTTACAGCATGCTGTCCTTTCCTGCGACCGCTTGCTTCTACAGCTTGCATCAGCTTCTACTTTCGCCTTCTCTCTCTTGCATGTTTTCGGAAGTAGTGGCGAATTCTCGGGCTTATTGAAACCTACCCCCTGATTTTCAAATATCCCTTGTTTTCTTTTCCGCTCTCCCCACAGTTCCATCTCAACATCATATTGAAAGCAACTATGATGACATGTTTCAAAAGAGTTCGTCGCTACTAGCCGCTTCTACTACGAGACATTTTTCTGATTTACATATCGACTGTGATGTGTTTGTTGCATAAAGCCCACGCGCTGGTGTACCGAAAATATATTTCGCCCGTGCTGGAAATATACCCGTTGTTTTTGTCTCGATGTTATGATACTTTCACAACATCATCGAGCATGACTCGAAACCGCACTAGCTTCGGGGTACCGCAACTGGCATTAGTGTCGCTGTTGCTGTCTAGTTTGTACGGTACTTCTCGTGTGTAGGGGCGTATGTAGACCGTACGTTCCAGCGGCCTTGGGTCGGGCCAAACCTGCACTGCCAGTTGTAAATTTCCCGGGTACCTGGTTTAGAAGCTGAGAAATATTCACTTGCTGGCCGACGTTGACATCATAGAGTTGATGCAAGTGATGGCTTTCCCCGTCTGTTCTCTCTCTTGTCGATGTGGTTTGTATGAACCTCGCGGGGACCAAGGACGTTGCGAGAAGCAATACCTTGATGTTGCCCTGAAAGATAGTCATGACTCGGGGTGAAGATCCGGGGAATGAAGCCGTGGTCAGGTAGGTTTCCTCCCGGACTCCCCCTTGGCAAATGGCAACAAGCAAGATTAGGGGACGGGGAGTATCTTGCACATGACTTAGAATAACCGGAAATATAGAAGAAAACGGAGATAGTGAGCTGAGTAAGAAGCACCTGAAGAGGTTGCTTCAACGATGCAAGGGGAGTCCATCAAGCTTGGTCCTATTGCTGCCCAGAGAATGATTTTGGCTTCAGGGCACCGGAGGAATCATCTTCCACCAGAAACTATACCAATTCGAGAGTGCATTGAATAAAGGACAGGGGAACTGTGCCCGATTCATGTCTATCATGAGGTTGTCGCTTGGAGTTTGAGAAAACCTAAAGGGGAAACAAGGGGGAGGTGAGCTGTCAATGGGTTCCTCATTCATCCAGCCAATGATATGCACAAGAGAGCTTAGTCACTCCCAACGACATCCTTCCGCCGCTCCACACTCCACCGCTTTGACGTTCACAACACACACTTGAAGGAAGAAACATTCTTCTAATTTTACTACTTCTCAGCTCAGCTCAGCTTTGCCCTCCTTTCTTTTCGTCGTTAACCTCGTTTATTTCTGCCCACTCCGAGTAGCTGAATGGTGTAACGTGGCAAGGCACAAGGGAAAACATCCCCATTCTCCCCCCCACCAGAATCAGCCCCTCCTTGCATGCGTACCTGCAAACAGATCCTCACACATCGTGATGGGAGAGTATGACTCACAATGGAAGGAAGGGAAGCAATGTGGAAAAAGAGCATCTGAGATCGGGGTTTGATGTACATGACGATTCTCATCACCTTATTATTTTCTTTTATTTTTCTTCTTATTGAAGAATATTTGGGAAGAAGAAAAGAAAAAGGAATTATTGGGCAATGGAAAAAATGAAGGGATCCACCCAATAATTCCTCTGTTACCTTTCCCAGATCTGTCTATTCGTAGGGCAGGTGGTATTTTATCTCAATCAAGCGGGATGTGCTGAACGGATGCCAGGTACATGCCGTCAAAAAAGTGAGGATAATTGGGCTATCTGCAGCGGTTGTTGCGGGCTCAGGACCCTTCTTCTCGTTTTCTTACTTTTCTACTTCAATTGTGATCACAATAATGCATTTCCCGCTCTTGGGTCGCTTTGCGGGAGGGGGGTGGTACTTGCTTGCATGGGATGCATGCGAGTATATTTTCTTGATGCAGGGTGCACGGTCTGATATGGGGGGGATGAGGCATAGAGATCATCATCTCTTGTTCGTGTGAATATTCTATGAGATAGCGGGGTCTGGAGATGGAGATATCGGCATCGTGGGGTTGCGAAGGGCCGATGCCATACACCTGATGAAGTGTACTTCTTGTGTGCTGGAATTCCGGGCGTAGATTCAGCAATCTAATTTCCTATCGTCACCGCGATCACCGGCTATTAAATCTCTCCTTGGTTTGACGATAATGGATATCCTTGCTAACAGAGAGATTTGTCGTGTATGTACGGGCTCTCATTATTCTCTAGATCCCTCTCTTCCCCTTCTAAGTTGTATATGCCAGAATAGGTCAATGGCGACATCGGACATGGACGTTGTGATAAGTTTAAACTATTTCCTATTTTGGAAGGGCGGGGTGCGGGAGGATAACTTTGTTTCCACCTCCCGCAACCAGATGAGGTTAAACCCTTTAAGGTTATTTGAACAACCGTCAATTGATCATACTGATGTCTTCCCCACGATTCTTGCTGATTGAGAATATATTTTGTCTTCGATACCGTCCCACGGGCCTCAAGAAAGGGTTAAACGGAAAAAGGAAAAGAGGAACGAGAGAAGGAAGGAAAAAAAACCTGGAGAATTAGACGATAATCACCAACATCTCTATGGCTCGGCCTCGCCTTTGTTTACTCCTGGCTTGCATTAGGGGAGCTGCAAATGTGAACCAAGGAACGAACAGAAGAAAATGCAAAAGCCGGGGTAGGAAGAGAGGATAACAGATTCTATTCGACCGTTGGAAAAATGCTTCGCAGATTCCGATTTGATGCCTTGGCCATAAACCAATGCCCTGATGCCTTAAGAATGATGGTGGAGAACCGTCCTCATTTCGAACCGTCAATGGAGGGGTGATCGGCTTCTAATTGACGATTGATAGATAGTGATTCCTTTCACTTTAGTCGAAACTCGCTTCAGAAGGTCGGATTTTAACTTGGGCTGCGAACAACGCGGATAAAGTGTTTCTCTTTCTCTCTTTACACAAGCCACACGCTGGTTGGTTCCCGGCAGATCCAGGCTCGCTTTTCGTCCGTGCGTGCGCCTTCCTCCCAATTTTACGATATCAGTGACCACGAGATCCTCAGGAATGCCGGAAATGGTTAATCATTCCGCATTCTTTTCCGTAAGCAGATCGGCCTTCGGCTTGTGTTAAATACTGTTTAAAATACAAAGAGGAAAGATTAACTCGCCACTATGGATCATTTTGGCGGGCCGGGCCTTGATGGGAACCGTGGTTGTGGATGGGACGTCCGGTCTCGCGAAAGTGGCGGGGCGCAAAGAAAAGAGCCCAACTTCGACGCATCAACATCCTGAACCCTGAAATTAAAGGGTCTGTCCATGAGGATGCATGTTATTCATAACTCTCGCAGGAAGTTTTCTGCTGCTCAGAAACAACCCCAGAAAGCACCAGAGATTTGGCCCCGTGGAAATATCATTCTTGACCGACAAGCGTCACGTTGATCGTATTGCGTCCCGGTGACACTGGAACGAACGGACAAGGGCTCGTCCGTTGGAGAGATGCGAAGATAATGCCTGCCAGACTAAAAGCATCTTGCGCTGTCAGCCAATCAAAAAATTGGTGATTCGGAGACAGCGAAAGCTTTCCCACACCACACAGGGCGATGCGTGATGTCAAGGAACCCCACAAGCCACAGTCACCAGTCATCAGTCAGCGCTTTTAGTTGAAGATCCCGATGTCAAGGGAAAAAGTGAGACGGTGTACGCACGCAGGGGAGACGGAGCCCAGGTGCGCTTGACAGGACAATTCGGTGACAGTAACAAGGTTTAATTACTGGAATCTCGTTTGGGCATCACCGTTCAAGCCTCAGGCAAAAAGAGGATAAGGGCTTGAGGGTGGAAACGACGGGCGGAAAGGGGTCTGAAGGGTTTTCTGCAACGCTGGGAGATCGAAGCTTTGCTCAGAACCTTGTTTCGGACTGATTTTCGAGATCGATGTTCGTTATCTTATCGCGGGTTACAGAAGGACCCTGGCAGCAAACCACGGACAGGCGGCGGGAGAACCTTTCTTTCAGCGCTTTCCTGAATCCGCAACCATCACCAGTTTCATTATTTCTATAAACAGCACGCTGAGCGGTACGAATTGACGGTTAAAACAGTCGGGAGCTTCAAACTTCCAGCGCCCTTGAAACTCTTTTTGGTTTGAGTGTTCTTACGGATCGCATAATTTCGGCAATCCCACGTTCAGAATGCTAAAGAAAGAAAGTAATGAGATCTCGGTTTCCTCCTTGTCGCAAAGAAAGTCTTGATCCGGGCCCTTTGAAGGCCCCTGCGGTGATGTTATTTTGGCGGTGGGCGCAATGTGGATCAGGATCAAGCGGATGAACAAAGACGACTGGACCAGGAGGATTAACTTTGTTACTTCGGCGGCACAGACAAACAGGGTCACCCGAAAGTGAAAGTACTTGTCAGGATAGTGTTCTGTGTACGGCTGTAACAAGTACACTGAATGGTCAACAAGAGTCCATCCGGTATCCTGAACGGATTATTTAGTCCGTGGGTCGTGGGGCGGGCTTCGTCGCAGCGGGAATGTCCTCGTTGACTCGCAGCGAAGTCGCTTCTCGTTGGATGCCCGTTTTGGGGGACGAGGAGTGGATGAATGACGACTCTCCCATCACTTCGCCCAGAAACCAAGGGGAGAACGAGGTCAGCGAGGAACTCGAGAAGGGCATTAATTTTGGATTTTCGGTCCTGGATTCTGACTGGCCTTGAGCTGGAAAATAAGGGAGCAAGAAAGCAAAAAGAATACCGTAAAGCACCTCCGTCAAGTCCACCAACAACCTGTGATGGATTTCCCATACCCTGGTCTCAAGGTTGGAAAGGTCTCAGAGCAAAGATGCACGTCTGCCCAACATAGGTTGAGCCAATAAACTCGGCTGTTGATGCTGATGACTGTCGCCTCGCCCTCTTACACCTGACAGAGATTGGGTGATGGTCACTGGCCCAACTCTGAAGCCCGCGAAGCTCAGTGTTTCTCTCTCTCTTTCTGTACGTCCTCGAAACGGGACCGCTTCCTGCTCGCCATTACGATCCACTCACTTCAGGCGAGAATCATTCTCAGGCTTGTCTTCTCTACCTCTGCACTCTGGGGTTCTAATAAATCTGAGCGCAGAGACCCTGGAATTTCCTTCGAATTTTCAGTTTATCTTATTTCCCCCACTATCCCCAGAGAGACTTCTCTTCAAATACTGCTATCTACCCACCCACTATCTTATCATCATTACTATCGCCTACTACCATCTCTCTGTACTTTTGCCGTTGCCTTGAAGCAACGCATACCCTCAGCACACGCGAATACTCTCTTCATCTTCCTTCAAACATCGTCTTCTCTTCCTCAACCCTCCCCTCCCGCATACACACCCCACCAAAACTCCTTACACCGCCTTTTGGTCACCTCTACCGCTCCTCCCCCCACACCCTACATTTAAATCACACACCTCGCGATGGCGAGATATTCACAGACATTTGAACTATATCATCAATCACCATCCGCTTTGGAATCCAAGGCTGCCTTTTCAGAAGACGACGACATGAGCGTATTGGACGACAAGATCCTCGACGCAAACACACCCGACATTTCCGCCATGAACGACCCACGACGAATTTCCTTTGACCAAAACTCCGAAGAATTCACACAACAGCAGCGCCAACGAAGAGATTCGGTATGGCCTGACTACCCTTCTCAGAATTCTAACACGCAATCACGACAAAACGCACACTTCTCAAACCCTCTCTTCGAATCCGGGAACAACAACACCTTTGTTCCAACAGAGAACTCCCAAGGTACATCATATGGCGATCAGCCGTCATGGCCCCTTTCGGGAGACTCGGGTTCCTGCACACCGACACCCATCTACGGAGACTTCTCCCAGGAGTTTGATGGTAACGGAACAGCGCCATATGGCGGCGGAGCCGTCGGCCCTGTGACATCCATCTTCACCCAGATGCCGTATCGACCGGGGTCGACGTATCCCCCGGCGAGTGCAGTCCCCATGTCCCCTCAGTCTAGTCAGGGCTGGATATCGACATCGTCCGATGCGCAGGAGGCTAGGTCAAGACCGACCCGAAGTCCCACCTACCGCAACGGATCCCCTCTCCACGCGAGACGGGATGGCATTCGTAAGAAGAATGCCCGATTTGAGATCCCAGCCGAGAGGAACTTGAGCAACATTGACATGTTGATCAGCCTTTCGAATGATGATGACGAGATTAAGGAGCTGAAGCAGCAGAAACGACTACTTCGGAACCGACAGGCAGCGTACGCAACTTACCTCCTCACCGCCCCTATGATTTAATTATTCCTGCTAACAGTTTTCTTTCTCTAGGCTTGATTCGCGACAGCGAAAGAAGCTCCACACGGAGAAGCTTGAGGAGGAGAAGAAACACTACTCCAACGTGATCAGTGATCTCGAAGAATCCCTCAAGCTCCGTGAGGCGGAGTATCTACGGGAAAAGAATGAGTGGGTCGCCGCTCAGCAGCAAGTCAACCAGTACATCGAGAGCCTCCATATGGAGAAGGAGGAGATGGTTCGGAAGCACACTCTGGAAACGGGTGAGCTTCGGAAGAAGAACACCATCCTCCGAGAGCACATCGAAAAGCTGGAGACTACTGCCAAGCCAGCTTCGAACCCTTCCACCTTCTCCAACGAGTTCTCCGAATACGAGAACGTCAATATGGACAACAGCCCTTGGGAAGATTTCTCGATCATCAACGAGTTCTCCCTTGACACTGAGGCCCCCGCCCCACAACAACCTGCTGCGCCTTGTACATCTTTGATTCTACCCAACAAGAACTCCGACAAATCCTCCTCCCAGTCCGATCACCCCTTTAGCTGGAACGCCTTCTACATGTGTCTTCTCTTCGGTGCCTTCATCGCCTCAAACAGCTCGTCCGCCTCCAACCCAGCCATCCCCAACCTTTCCGATGAGTACAGGGCTGAGTCCGCCAACGTTCTCAAGGCTGTCCTCGAGTCAAACCCGGAATCTTCTCAGCTTGTCAACCCCACTCCTGCTGCCCCATCCGCCTCCGCCGCTGCTCCTCTCCCAACTACCATCAGCGGTGCCGAGATGGCCGAGATGATGTCTGGTCAAAGTGCTACCCCCAACCTGGATAGCTTCCACAACAGGTTCGCTGCACCGACCAAGGAGCAAGAGGATCAACAAGTCTTCGCTCTTAGTGCCGATCAGTACAACAGTCTGACGACCTTCGACGAAGATGCGATGGACTACAAGCCTCACCCTCCATCGAATCTTCAACAAACGTTGAACGCGATGCGAAGCAATGGCCAAGACCGGTTACACTCTAAGACCATGTCTGATATCCACTCCAGATCGCTTCTCTGGGATCGTGTTCCTCAAAAGGTTGTGCAAGATTTCCGACGGATGGTGAGAGACTGCGGCGCCCCTCCTATCAAGAAGGAAGGTGGTAGCGATCTTGGCTAGTTATCGAATATGCAGCCTCCCAAATTTTTACTGGTTTTTTATTGAAAAAACCCTTCCTCGCTCGACGCGCCACCCAAATCTCCTTTGTCGACTGACTTAACATTTTATCATTGATATTCTGTTGCAATTTTAGCGAGGCGGAAGCATATTCGGTTTCTTAATCTAGATTCGACCGGCCTGGGGCAGAAGAGTCGACGCTCTAGCCAGAGACCCTGAAGAGAAGAGAAACCCCGTTCACACGGGACGACCGACCCAGAGTTGGACCATATTTTTGACGCTTTTATCACCGATGTATTTTCTCCCTATCATGTTGTTTTTTGTCTGTTTCATCTCTTTTCATCTCTTTTTATTTTTCTTTTCGGAGCAAGTTCCCAGCATCCCTCATTCTGCAGGAATCAGACCTCGAGAGACATGCACACGCACATGCTCACGCATACCGACACATAGCTGGCTTATCTGCGAGCGTATTCTTTTCCTTTGTTCACTCACCCTATACAGAGCTAGCTATCTGCGCAGCAACCCTTTCTTTTGTTCTATTCTGATGTTCTCTTATATCTCTTCTCATGTTAGTTTACTATTGTCTTTCCTATCTTGTGGATCATGACTGATTATATTTAGCGATATGGTGTTTCAATAACGGCCCCCCTCCCCCCTTTTCTTTTTAACGAATGGCGTACTATGTATCTCTTCTCAATCTCCTACTTTGTTTTCTATTTTCTTTCTCATTTCTCACGGTATATTTTTGGACACAGGACAAACGGGACAAGGTAAACGGTACCACTGGATAGTGACTTTCTGGGATATGATCAACGGACACGAACATGACATGAAATGAATCTTTTTCTTCAGGTAAAACGGACTGTTATCTGGGTTTTTTTTAGCGATTTCTTTTTTACAAACCCTGGGTGGGACCGGGGCAAGGCTGGGGGGCCTTGGGTATGTTTTGTTTGCTTTGCTTTGCCATTTTATATTTGTTATTCTCCTATCATTTCCTTTCCAAAAAGCTCTACTCTTGGGGAAAACCGGTTCGTCTTTTCTACTTCTTCTTCGGCTTCTGCTCCGACGACGGCACGCCACAGGTCTGGTCTGGCGACGACGAGTACACTTGCTACTATTATTTACCTCTTCTTGTTATCTTTCTTTCTTCTGTCTCCTACCCCTTTTTGCACCATCATGTACGCATGGCCCTGCGCCATTTCTTCAGCACTCACACCGAAAGCACCAAAAAAATTCTCTTCTCGACTACGGTTTTAAAACCCTTTTTATATAGCTTCCCCTCTTCCCCATCATACCCTCCTTCGCTTCTTCTGGGGCTTGCTATTCTTTGATATATTGATTTTTTAAACATTTTTGTTTGACGACTTTGACGAACGACTATGACTATGACTTGATGAAAAACGGATCCATTCTATCTATCTATCTATCCCGCTTGAACAGGTCAGTGGGATAGGATAGGTATATATTACTTAGTATATAATATCTATTTACTGCCCATTTTTATTGTGGGTTACGTTAGTTAGGCAACAATGATACTACTGGCTTTCACACTCTCTTCTGCTCTGGTTCCGAAATTCCGTGATATGTAAGGTGTTTGTAATGAGAATGAGAATTCATTTGATTATTAGACAAAAAGCAATATTATTATGATTATGCAAAAATTTGGGCTTCAAGTGAGGCGGGATAGAATGGGAGTAAGTAGGGTTAAGGTTAAGGTAGATGGCGTCGGCCGGTAGGAACCCAAAAAGTATGTGCGAAATGGGATAAAGGTAGATGTTGAGGCGTTTTTTAAAGTTTTGGCCTTGAAGTCAGAAGCCCGGGTAGTCGGTCAGTAATAGGTTAGGCAGATTGCTGCGTGCGTGCATCATGCCCACACGAAAGTGTCACTGCTCCACGGCGGGTTCTGGTAGGATCGTTCGTATTTGCTGGAAAGGCGGTCGAGGGGACAGGAAGCGACCGCGACGACTCCCCTCACTTAGGATTGTATTTGTCTTTCCAGATCCTGGGAACGCCGATGACAAAATACGTCAGCCTTATGATCATCAATCCACCGAAAATAAATAAACAGCAAGAAATGGCGAGGAGATGGTTGGTTCGACATGGAAAAGCAGGGTGCAAGCGTTGACCGGAAAGAAGAGACGAGAGCCTATCAAGCGACTGTCTCATCTGACTTTTGACACAAGACTCCTGCAAGAACTCGACGAACCAGGTTTGCGTATTTTCCACGCATGAAAAACCCCAAGCCACGGGACAGCTGATGATCCATGGGGTCCATATTCCAAGGTAACTACTTTCTCACCCCAATGGAAGGGGGGAATAATAGGAAACTTTCACCCACTCACCAGGAGTTCCCGAGCATCTTGTTCCCATTTTCTTCCGCGAGGCGGTAATATCTTGCGGCCGCATACTAGAGGAGAACCAAGCATCGAATCAGTATTTCCGACCAGGAAAGAAGGTTTAGGGCACGGTAATGGGGCGGTGAGGTCTGAGCTAGCGGAGAGAGGTGTTGGTGCCCAACGCGAGAAGGGACTGTGATGAGAATAATCCGACCGTCAAGCTCCGGTTGGGGGAGGCATCTGCCAGGCACGCGAATAGAAAGATGACGACAATATAAGGGGCCATGGAGCCAAACGGCGAGTCCATCGAACCGGATTCAAGCAATGAATTACAAAGGAGATCTGTCATTCGAACCTTGTCTTTTTTACCCCCAAAGCCTTCCAGGAAACACCAGGCAGCTTCGTTCATGGCGTCAGTGTCCCCAAGATTCGCGGCGGTCTCGTAGTATTGCCTCGCAGCAGCGGGATCCTTTGCAACCCCCCAACCGTGTCGGAAGCAATTGGCCAGTTCGAAAATAGCTAGAACAAGTTCGCCCTTCGCCGCACCGCCTTTTTTGAGGCCCGCTTGAAGTGCTTCGGATTCCACAGAGGCGGAGTTCGAGGCCGCAGCGGAAAGGTACTTCACCGCTTTCTCAGTATCCACGGAGCAGCCCCAACCATGCCTAAATTTATCCAAGGATGAGACATTTATTTTCATGACAAAGACAAAAGGATTCTTAGAAAAAAGGTTTTCCACGGACCTGAGTGCAAGGCCAAAGAGAACCTGGCTGAGTGCATTGTTGGCACCAGAAGGGTCTGCTAGTTCTTTAAACATTGCAGTTGATGCAGGGAGATCTAGAGGACCGGATCAGCATACTCCCACTCTTAACCGAGTCGCAATATCTTGTATGAATTGTAGAGTAGATAGAACAACTTCGACTCACCTCCGGCCTCGTGGAGCCTGATGGCTTCCTGGATGTTCACCTATTTGACCCAGTTGATCAGGTTTCTGTCCACGCAAAAGATAACCCTTCGGAATCAACCTCGCTCCACTCCACGCCCATACGGGCAACCACGCCAAAGAAGGAGGTCAGTAAAATGTTCATACATCACCCTCAGGATCGTTCACACGAGCCACACTCCCGCTCCTTGATCGTTGCTGTTGCGGATTGCTTGAGAACTCCTGCACCATTATATCCCCTCCCCCGCCAATGCTCGATGATCCGCTATTATTCCGGCTATTCGGCGGTCTTTGTGCTAGAAGTGTTGCCCGCTGTTCCCATTGTGCCTCTCTCTCCGTTGCATCGCTGACATCGGGCTCGATTTTAGGTAAGTTATCGGGGATATTTACGGACGAGGACCGTGAGCGCCGATCCAGATGAAGCCGCTGGGAGAGCCTTTTCTCGCTGCTTTTCTCTCGGGGAGGGGATAAGTCGTTGTCTCCGGAGAGGGAGGAAGGGTTAGAGAGTCGATGGAATCGTGAGCGTCGTTTGGGAGATGTGAGATTGCTGTTGTTATTGTCCTCGCCGTATGCGGGGGGTTGGATCACCTCCTGCGAGGTTGTGTCTGTCCGCACGAACCGGAATTCTGGTGTACCGGGCGGCGGTGGAGTGACTGGCATAGACGGCGTGTCATTTTGCTTGATCTTATCCTTCTTCTTTAAGAGGTTTTTCAACGGCATCGTCACGGTGATGAGGGTTGGGTCGATACGGGTGGTCGTAGTCAACGTCGATTAGGTCTTGAAGTCAAAATATAGGTACCTGGGATACAGGAAAGAAGAGAGAATTAAAGAAAGGATCATGTCTTCGAGAACAAAGGAGCTTTGAAGGAAGCGCTTATAAAAACACGAGTCTGTAGGCGGTGCTTCTCTTGGAGCTGTCGGTCATCTTCAGCCCATCTTCAGCCTCTCGCTCTACGCCTGTGGCTGTGTGTCGTCTGTTCGCAACCATCGCGACGTTTGACGAAAGTTCTCAAGATTGCCGTTTTTCCAGTTGAACTGGCTTTTATTTCGTAGCCTACGAATTCCTTTACTTTGAGTGACCGAAAGTCTCAGCAAGCTCAAGTTGCTGCCAAAGGAGTGACAATCACTTGAAATCTACGGATCTCCAATTGCCCCGTTGCCAGAGACGAAATATATATTTGGTTCTTGAGATACATATCGGTCATCGATCTTTTCTGTTCGTTTCCAATCCTTCAAATAGTGCTGAGGCTTGCAAGATATACACTTCGGCTGCCTCAGCCTTCCGCGTAGGATATATAGTCTACCGCGTTGCAGTTGCGCGGGGTAGAGAAGACGGGTGACTGCGATTCCCCGTTCTTCGTCTCATCGCAAGAGACACCGGAAGAAGATACGATCGTCGTGCTTATGGTGAGTGGGAAATCTCCCGGCAAGTAGATTTTCTCGTTGAGAGAGCCTTGGAGATACGGCATCCCTGGGTTAGAGGATGCCGAAGAAAATTGTCTTCTTCTACAAACAGATGATGGATGACTTTCCTCGTGAGGAACCGATGAGGCCGAAGGGCTCCATTCTCGGCCCGAGATGCGGGCGCGAGATCAGTGGAGCAAGGAGTGAGCGGAACGCGCCAAAGGTTGAAGAGGAGGCGACAACATTCTCCACCTCCCTCTGGAGCTTCAAGAGTTGCTGTCTCGCGAGCGATGATTATTGTTGCAAGCATATATTTATTCCAATGACTTCATGTCTAACGAACCCTGATGTGCATTGAATGGGCAGGATGCCGTTTCCAATGCACTCGCAGCCACCCTGGGTTTGCCTGATCCTATCGTTCTGCATTCACCGGAGTCAACTGGCTCCTGTGTTTGGCGAAAAGGGAATAACTGCCAGCTGGTCATTCGATTCGCTTATGCCAACTGCAAGCCGCCGGGGTCGTTGGGTGCCGTGGGGGTGAGTCGCAACTGGGCCATCGTTCATCCCTCTGCACCCTATCTATACACGGTCACCTCCCGACCCCTCTGTTTATATACGCATATTATATATGCGGAGCAGAATCGAGGTGCAGGGTAGCGATTGCTATATCTTCCAATTCTATTGAAGCTTGAGAACTAAGCTGACTTGCTCTACAACAAACAAGGGCGAGCCTCCAACCAGAAATCTTATCAGTCGGGGGAATCAACAACACGTTCGTTCAAGTATGGCTTCGGCGTGACACCATACCACTGGCCCGTGATAGAAACCCGGAGTAGGTAACGTTGAGCAACAGGTGACTCATTGAACGTGGAATACTGACAACGCGTAATAATGACGACGAGAGTTGAGTTGGGAACCGACACGCCATATACATATAAATACCTAGCTTCTCACCATGGCCATTTTATACACACTTTATATCTTCTGAACAGGTTTCTTAAACCTCCCATGTCAACTGGCAGACTTTCCTATTCTTACAGTTACACCGTGATACAACCCCCCTTATCGCTAATACCTCCTATATCGAAGTCTGTCTACGAGAGATTCATCTCCGATAGGCCGGATTCGAAACAACGCAACCGCACCGTTAATATTAAGTCGAGCTTTTGAAGCATGGCTCGCTCCAGCGCAGCAGATTGTTCGAAAAAGACATCACCATCACCGTCAGTGGAATCCCTTGACGATCTCATCGTACTCCAAAGCTATGAGACGGAGACACAGGAGTTTCAGTACTTGACTATTATCCACGAGACACCCGACGATAGGATCTACTTTGGGAAGTCCCCCAAGAAACCAAGTGAGATGACTCTCCCCGAATATCGCTCCGCGCTGAAGCCCGTGAACGATGACGAAATCTTCCCAAAGATTTCTGAGGATATGGCTTTGACGGTTGCTCCCAATAGCATTCTCGGCTTCGTTAAGAGACCAGGACTTTGGCGGTACGAGGATAAAATGGGGACAGACCTCGTTGCGAAGGAAGCCCTGAAAGAGGCCCTCGTCATGGAACAAGTCGCCAAGCTGCATCATCCTAATATTATCGAATATTACGGTTGCCGAGTGAATCGCGGCCGCATCACAGGTCTAGCGATGGAGCAACTCGAGTACACTCTCGCACAGTATACTCTGTACCCCGGCTTTGAGCAACTAGACAAGGTCAAGTTTATGGAAGCGCTGGAGTCTGCTGTAGCCTCGATTCACTCTCTGGGAATGGCGCATAACGATATCAACCCGCACAATATCATGATCAAGAACAATATGCCTGTATTAATTGATTTTGGGTCGTGCCAACCGGTTGGAGCAGAACTGACGCAATTTGGCTCGCCTGGGTGGACCGAGGAATATTTTAACACTTCTCAGAAGAAACATGATATCTACCCTTTGACGAAACCCCGTCAATGGCTTCAAGACCCAGAACGTGATATCTACCCTTGGACGAAACCCCGTCAAGGGCTTCAAAACCCAGATTGAAACCCGAACAACGGGGAATAAGGCAAGGCGACGGCATAGTTTTCAAATCAGGAAATGGGGATATGGACTGGCCATCAATTTTGTTATTTCCTCCTGGGTAGTCGGATTTCTAAAGTATTCAAGCTTCATAGCATTGGTTGTACGCATAGGGCGCTTGGCGCAATTATTGTGGTTGCGCTGTGTATATCCTTTGTCTTAAATGTTTGTTCCTTTTCTTTCTGAGTTATGTACTTCTCTTTGATTGACTGCGTTCAGTTAGAAGTCCATAGGAATCGAATCGCGCCTTAGCGTAGGTTTCGAGTAAATCACGCTATCAAAAATCAGTCTCCAGATAGAATCTATTGGTGCTATCCAAGCTACTGCCCATGTAGCACAAGGGAGTTGTTAATAGGGTATTCCGGTGACCCGGTACCCATATCTCACAAAGGTAGTACCCAAATAACCGGCCTACCCACAAAACATCTATCTCTTCACCGAACAGTATTAGGAACGAGCGAGGCAGTAGAGAGGCTTAGTTGGTAATCATAGTTCACCTAGAGAGTTGCAACTCCAACAACTAGCTTTCCCCCCCTAACCTCGCCCCTCTGGATCATACCTAGGCCGTCAACAATCCCCTGCCATTGACCAGCCACCTCTCTGACTGGATGTGCTTTTAACCTCCCAGCATCCAATGCAGACTGGACTTCCTCAGCCCACCGAACAGCGACTTCAAATAACCCCTGGTTGACGCCGCGTGAATACTCTGTGGGGCCAATATCGATAGGGATGCCGAGGCCCTCGAAACCCATCACTACCTTGGTCTCAATAGCACGTCGGGAGCGCCAGGACTCTCCAACCCCCTTCAAACATGCGTGGCGGCCACCGGTGCGGGCCATGGCCGCAAAACACGTGGCGACTGACTCTGAGTTTGTGATACGGTCAAGGGCAAGGCGAATTGGTCCACCGGCCAATGACTTGATAGTTTCTACACATGTAGGCGACGTATAGGCGGCAGTGCCAACAGCACCGAAGCTCATGGCAAGCGACGCGGACTTCGTTGATGTCACGGCAATTGGCGAATAGTTTGCCATGAAGCATCTCTAGTAAGTAAGATGATGCATCGTGGACAGGGACGATTGTTAAGGAAACTTGAAAAAGGCTCACTGCTTCAGCGCCCCAATAGAATAAGCGAACTCGCCTCTACGGTTCTTTCACTACAATTTTGGTTGTATTGTTGCCAGGGATCTTGTCGGGTGGCTAAAATATTCCTCCGTTGCTTTTCTTCTTGAAGAGTGTAGAGACCCGTGGACTTCGTTCTTTTTCTTCTTCGGGCACAGTGGCTGGGGACCGGGCATACGACACCTTTGACCTCGGGCTGTACGTAAAGAGTGGCTCGTGTGTGAACTGATATTTCAATCTGGGTCCAATCTAAGAGGAAGGGGCTGCCTTGAGCCATTGCTCAATTGTCGACAGTGACCGACGAGGCAAGCCACTATATCTCTTATCATCGTAGCTCTCGTTAATGAGCCGGCGAAGGCGCTTGGCTTTGACAATAGAAATTTTCTTCGCCTGAGGAGCATATTCCCTCTGCACGAAGGCATTCACTTGGTCTTCGAGTCCTCGGCGTTTCTTACGCAAATCAGGGCCATCTGCCTCTTCCGCAGCGCAAAGCGTGCATGAGCATTTGAAACCCCATGTAGATTTTAAAGTAGCAGCCCTTGCATCGTAATCACTAGTCTCGTCGTAGGTGTGGGTGATTTCGTCGCCTGCAGCGATTTTGCGAGTAGCACGAAGGACCATCAGATCGCCTATGTAATCTTTTCTAGCGTTGGAGAAGCAAGAATGATTGATATACGCAGCCTGGACCCAAAGGCCTGTACTGGCGCTGCTGACGTGCTCTTCCTCGCCTGGTTGCGCGGGACCTGGGCCGAAGGCATTTCGCTGGACGATATCGTGAACCTGGAAGACATCGATCACAGAATCACCATCCTTTCGGAGGGGTTCTTTGCCAAGGCCCTGATAGTCGCCATAGAGATCCAAAACCTTCTCGGCATGTGACGGGTTATTCCTGAGTTTCTGTACTATAGCTTTGAGTAGACCAGCAGGGAAGACTCTGATAGCAGCGTCTTCTCGAAGATCGCAAGCTAAAGCAGACCATGCTTCAGCTTCTTGCCCCCAGACAACACAGAATGCCTTCTCGCACATGATGACTTCTCCCGACTCAATATCTCGAGTCGCAAAGAGGCCACGGCCCGCCCCCGGGCTTTCCTTAACTTCGGTATAGCCATGGAAGCTCGCGGCATCAGCTCGCCGGCGAGTTTTAGCCAGGCTCCCTACTATCTTCTGGAAATCATAACCGCCAGTAGATTGCTCGTTGAGGCGCAGCTTGACTCTCCGCACATTTATCTTTGCCTCTCGGTCATCAGGCTGGAGTTTTAGCTGCTCCTCGAAGAGACCTTTGGCTTCCTCAAATTGTCCAAGGCCGTACGCCGCGTGTCCAGCGCGGGAGTAAGCCTTGCCGTCGAGACTTTGGTGGGTCTCGTCTTGCAACCGAGTGAGAGACGCCAGTGCATCAGTCTTTGCCTCGTCATGGCGTTGAAGAAGTAGGTTAACGTAAGAACGATTCCTAAAGAGGTCGTTGAGAAGACTTCCGTTTTCCGTGTTCTCTTTTGAGACAAGTTTCAACCCTTCGGTATAGCTAGCGTGGGCTCGCAGGAGTGCTTGCTTTTTGAGAGCAGCATTGCCCTCTTCCTTGTATTCCACAGCAGTCTTAACCGCGCGAGCTGGAGTATCATCCTTGGTCGCTTTACGCCATGACTCTGGATCGTCATTGTCGACGGAGACTACAAGATCCGAGGGGTGGTCAATTCGAATGGCAGGCTCGCCTTGGTTGTTGAGTGTGAAATATGGTTCCTTGACCAAGAATTCCGATCCTAGCTCTAAAACATCTTTCCCATGCTTCGACTTGTGCAAAAACACGTCTAACCGCTCTGCGCCATCCGACGTATCATCCTGTACGACTGTCCAAGAAGATGCCACCAATTCAACTACCGGAGATACGCGACGAACCGAGAGCACGCGGCCACGATGATGCGTCTCTATGCGCAAGTCAGAGAGCTTCATCGGCTCCAGATCCTCCAGAGAAGCGGTACATGGTGGGTATCCGCAGCCAACGGGGAATGCGACCATAGTGTCCGGCTCGCTCTTTTTGTCTCCCATTCCAAAATCGATATCTGACATCAGAGATGTCGAAGTCGCCTGACTAGCCAGGGTTTTTGGATCACCGGGTTCCCGCGGCTGGCCTGTAGATTCACGGCACTTTTGTATGCGATCTTGAATTGTCTTTCGCACCCGCTCAGCCTCCGCAGGTGTCATAAAAACCGTGTTGCTTTCATTTTGGGTCGCCATGATTGTAGGACTGCAATTGGGCAGAATACACGTTTGAGGGCCGAGACACAGCACTAGCAGCCACAAGTGACGCAGAAAAAGGGTGGTGAAGTATCGCGAAGGCTTTGTCGTTGGTCGAGAGAATGAAGAGGTTGAGGAGGGACTGGTAACGAAGTGACCACGGAAGGCTGTTAGGGCTAAGCCCCAGGAACAGCCTTACTCAGCTAAAAGCGCCTCTATCACGTGTTTGATAGATTAGATTGATTAGATTGACAGTACATGTATCACGTGAAGAGTCAACGATGTGCGACAGAACTTCCAAGGTTAGCAGCAACTTCATCCCATCAGGAGACAGCTAAGCCGATGCGAGACCAGGCAGGGGGCCTTGAAGAAGTTGGACATTACGTCTTCACACATCAGCATGAGTACACAGAATAGATATGGACGAATCCTTGAATCGTCTCGCAAGAACCCACCCCATCTCATCAGCCAATTCCTTGCAGTGCCTTCACAAGTATAGGCGACTAGGGAATCCTGAACCAGTTGACTTGAATCGATCAAGCTTCTCGATTCTTCGTTACGAGCCCTGGGGCTTGGAAGGCAGGGATTGTTCGACATATTGTGGAGAAGGTGGAAGTAGTTTATATCCTGATATCTTGAGGGCTCGTGAGGTGTTTAAGAGGCGGGGGCCACCTGCAGAGTTCAAGGATTTCAGTAAATAACATCGGCCTTCGATATTCGGTAGCAACCAGGCGTTCAACCGAAGATATCCCCGCTTTGATTAGTGCCTTCGTACCTACTGTATCGAATAAGCGGGCACATAGCAAAGTAGCGATCCAACAGCTTCCCTTTTTGATACCTATCTCTGGGCACAACGGAAAGATATGTGAATCTAACTGGAAGGATGTAAGTCGGATGGGGCTGCTATCCTTGATAATAGTATGAAAGCAGAGAATATACCTCCGACACCGACTGACAGCTCTATTATCATTTCACGATGCAAAGCTTGGTGATATCGAAGTGAAGACAACACCAATTGTTATTGGCTCGTCTAAAATCCAAGCAAAAATAACAGCTTGACTATTGATGGGTGTGCAGGCTTGCATTTCGGGGTGGTAAAGATGGACTAATACTTCGCTGGAATTGGCGGTTGGATTATCGTGCCAATACACCCGTTGACGGGAAACGAGACGGAGATCTCTTATGAGAGTTATTTGGTTGACTCAATATTCACCGTTCTAGAGAAGTTAGGCAGAGGTACTCGCGGTTGTGAAGTAGGAGGTTAGTATTCTAATCCAAGTATACGAGGAGGATGATAATATCCAAAGTGAAAGAGGTTCACAGAATGATGCACAAAAGGAAAAAAAAGAATGAAATTGAGGTTAAGATACGAATCTATGATTTTTTGTCACAGGGCTGGTAGTTGTTTGGACGTGGTATTTTGTACATATAACAAAAGGAAACAAGCCAAGTTGATGATTGCCAACTATTGTGCCTTGGAAGCGACAATTCCTATTTATTTATTAGCAGCGATTTACGGTTAAGAATTTGTGTGTCAGAATAATCCACTTACTTTCCACATCAGCAACGCTCTGTTGCAAGATCTGCTGAAGAGTCTTAGGGTTCTCAAGCTCCTTCTGGATCTTTCCGATGACGGTTTCGGCGAGTTCGTGTTGCTGGCGCTGCTTGACCTGGCCCTCATATCGCACCCAGGAGTCGAGAACCTGCTTTGCCTCGGCGGCAAGAGCGGTACGCTGCTCAAGCTCGAAGGCCTGTGCTTCCAACTGGGCGGTTTCCTTCACATAGATTGTCAGAATAACAGGGCCCAATTGTTATAATAACAGAGCATCCTATACCTTTGACACCTCGAAGAGTTGCTTGGTGACATCGACAACTCCGCTCAATTGCTTCACGTTCTCAACCCTCTGCTTGACAGCATTGGTGTGGTCTGCACGGGCGGAGTTGAGGATATCCTTCTGCTTCTGGATCTGACCATCCGCCCACTCCTTGTACATTGGTCCACCATACTTGCCAACGGCCGTGAAGACACTGAGCAGACAGAATGCCGCAACAGTCTCCTCGTTGAACACGTAGAGCTCGTTGCTAATCGCGGCGATGGAGAGACCAGCACCGGCGGAGAGGATGGCGGTCTTGGAAATGAGAGAGTTGCCGGGAAGAGAATCTATTATCGATTGAGCCTTGGTCTTAGGATCCTCGCTGGGGACGTTGGAGGCAGCCCGGGTTGCGTTCAGGCTTGTCAATGCTGGGACGCTTCGGACTGGAAGAACCGGGCGAGCACGGGTAGCGCCTGATACCGATCAGCTTTCATTCAATTGGGTATTACCTGAATAGACGATGTGTTGGACAACATACTGAGAGCGCTCTTAGCCAATCTTGACGCCATTGTGATGATTTGAAGGTGAATGATCGATGGGTTGATGGACGACGAGATGTTGAAGAAGTTCGAAGTTGGGATTGAATTGAGGCTCGGCTAGTGTGAAGAAGCTAGCCGTGTTCGGTTAGTTACTAAGTCACGTGTCAAAGATAGAAATTCGAGATATCAAAATGGAAAAAAAGAACGAAGTGAGTGCACGACAATAAGTGTTTTACGAATCGTTCTTGCTCCGTTCTTTTCCAAACCCCTAGAGAGGCTGTCTCTCAATCGGCAGACATGCCTAGTTTAGTCGATGGGACTAAAAATCCCAAGAAACGGAAAAGCGAAAGCAAAACCTCCACGAAATCCTCCTCCAAGCGCAGAGCGGTCGCCGACAATAGTGCCCAAGATGAGTCCGTGAAGATCCTAGAGCTCGAGACTCAGGTCTCGGGGTCGCGGAAGTACTATAATAACATTGCAACTTTGTTGTCGATGCTCAATGCGAAGGAATCGGCGCAATCAGCAAATTTGGCAGTGGCAGTTTCTCTCTGCCGGGTATTCTGTCGATTGATTGCGGGAGGTCAGCTTGCGGAAGATGTACGGGCTGCTGAGCCGGAGCGAATGGTTGCTCTGTGGTTAAGGGAGAGATTGCAGGAATACCAACATGCGCTCCTGGTCCTCCTGGAGAAGGGGGACCCCTCGTCGCAGGTTAGTGCTATTCAAAACCTTCACCAAGAGAAGAAGACAATCTCTAATTAAATTTAGGTCACGTCCCTCACCCTCTGTATGCGCTTGGTAAAAGAGCGCAGTGCGCATCTTGAAGAGCCCGAACTTCGTGGTGTCTCAAATGGCTTGTTCAGGGACATCTTAGTCACACTCCTTGAGTCCCCCGACAGCCAAATATTGGGGGAGGAGTTTGTGGGTAAATTCGTCAAGGAATATGACGATATAAGATATTCGACCTTTGCCCAGATAGCGTATGATCCCCACCTTCAATTGCGTTGTGGCAATGCTAATTGTTAAAAAGGGTGTATGCCAGCGCAGAAAGAAGCACCGAGGCCATCGACAACATTATTTCCATCCTAACCAAAATCGACACTATACCTACCCAGGACGAACCATTCGAGAGCTTCTACGCAGAACCCGGCCCGAAAACCAAGAACCCTCTCTACTCGATAACATCCCACAAGAAACGAGCGCAAGAAGCCTGGCTAGCCGTACTACGCAACAACATCAACGAGTCCCAAAGAAAGACCCTCCTCCGCCTAATGTCCCACCCCATCGCCCCGTGGTTCCTCAAACCCGAACTCCTCATGGACTTCCTCACAGACTCCTACGACGTCGGAGGCGCAACCTCCCTCCTCGCCCTCTCGGGCCTCTTCTACCTCATGCAAGAAAAAAACCTCGACTACCCACAATTCTACCCAAAACTCTACTCCCTCCTGGACCCGGACCTCCTCCACTCCAAGCACCGCTCCCGCTTCTTCCGCCTAATGAACACCTTCCTCTCCTCCTCCCACCTCCCCTCAACCCTAGTCGCAAGCTTCATAAAACGCCTCTCCCGCCTCGCGCTCAACGCGCCCCCCGCAGCCATCGTCGCCATCGTCCCATGGATCTACAACCTCCTAATGGCCCACCCAACCTGCACATTCATGCTCCACAGAGAAATCCGCGATCCGGAATGGAAAGCCGAACTCCAGGCCGAGGGGATGGATGATCCCTTCGACCCGTCGGAGTCGGACCCCACCCTCACAGACGCTATAGAAAGTAGCCTCTGGGAAATCGAAACCCTCCAATCACACTACCACCCCAACGTCGCGGCCTTGGCGCGGATTATTTCCGAACAGTTCACGAAGAGGGCGTATAATATTGAGGATTTTCTGGATCATTCGTATCAGGGGATGGTGGGTGCGGAGTTGGGGAGGGGGGATAATGCGTTGAAGAGGACGCCTGTTGTGGAGTTTCAGATTCCGAAGAGGATATTTACGGATAGGGGGTTGGAGGAGGATGGTGGGGTGGATGTTGCTCCTGGGGCATTGTTGAGAGAGCTTTGGGAGTTTTAGAAGTTATAAATAGATTCTTTGTTAAAGAAATGATGGCTATTTAACTACCTAACCCACTATCAGATTCAATCTCGATCTCTCACCCTGTGAAAGTAAATATACACAGAAAAAAGTCCCCGTACAACATTCAAATAACACCAACCCACCCCTCAAAAGTCCCCACCGCCCTCCCAGCCCCTCCCTCAACCCTAACCGCCTTCCCAACCTCATCACACCACCTCACCATATCATCCTTCGAATACAACTCCTCCTGCGTCCCCGCCGCACAAGTATCATCCACCCAGCGGATAATCACAGCAACCCGTCCCTCGGTAGTAAACATCTGCCGCGCTTGCGCGTGATTATGTTGTTTGCGGGCGCTATGGCGGCGGTGGTGGTGTACCGCTTTCTTGGATAGGGCGGCGTTGATGACGGGGGATGAAGGGGCTAGTTCCTGGAGGGAACTGAGGTATGTGCATTGGGTTAGGTCTGAGGGGTTGAGGACTGGGGCAGCCTTTGAGGAGGGTTTGTTGTCCGTTTTCGGGCTTCCTGTGTTTGTGGTGGTGTTGTTGAAGACCTTGTCGGTGGATGGTGCGAGCATGTTAGTGGGTCGGAGGGCGTGGAGGTTTAGCCAGAGGGTGGAGAGGTAGGCTTCGTGGTAGGTTAGGGTTGTGTTTAATCCGTCCCGGGGTGGAGTAGGCTTATTGGAGAAAGACGAGGGTAGGTCTTTGCAGATATCACTATCTGACTCCTTGCCTTCTGAGCAGTTCGCAATGGTATGGATGAAGGTTTGAACAGAGGCCGACATATCCACACGTTGTCTCTCGGTAGTTGGGTTTGACTTTGGCTCCGTGCAGATGGTGTCTAGGCGGTTGCCGAACATGACGTCCAGGAAGGTAGGGAGGTTTCGTGGTTCGAGAGACTTTCCAGCTGTGTCTTCCGTAGCTTCCTGGCGTAATACCGCAGGAGTAGGAGCACTCCCTACGACAGCTGTGCGGGTGATATCCACAACCGAAACCGCAGGACTCCCTTCCCCAGGAACAGGTCCCGCAGTCTCTACAGGAGCTGCCACTGGAGCCTCACCTGCCAATCCAAGCGCTGCTTTGGCCTTTTCCCAATACTCCCTCCTAATCTCCGACAAAGGAGCATACACACACTTCGTCACAAACTGCTCCCACCCAGCCTCCATATCATCAGCAAGCGCACTCTTCACCTCCTCAGAACAAATATCCTTCATGAACCACGCCCCAGTAGCGAATGCATATTGGTCATTTTGAAGAATCATGTCCAGGGCGGCATTAGCTATGGTGGCTGGGATAACGCAGGCGTCTGGACCGCATATGCTGCTGCTAATGTCGACTGGGGTGGAGAGGTTGGATTTTAGTTCGGGGGTTGCGTCGATGTATTTGATGTTGAAGGCTAGGGATTGGATGTTGTATGTCCCCTGCCCGGGCCTCCCCGGCCTCGGAAAATGATTCCTACTAAACCTAAACTCTCCACTCTCCATCGCCATCCACCCCAGCACAGCCGCCTGCTCAACCCTCGAACTAATCCCATACCTCTCAAACGACTCAGAGATATACTTCGCCGCAACATCCGCGGTGCGACACTCGTCCGCGAACTTTGGGGTCGCGGTATCGCAGGACTTGGAGTTTGGTGCGATTTGGAGGATTTGGTCGGTTGTTATTGTGAATTCGGGAGAAGAGGAGGGGGAGGAGGTTGGTGGTTCTGCGGGTGGTTCCTCTTCTAGCTCTTCTGGCGCGGAATCTTCTTCTGGAGGCCCTTGTAAGCTAAGTGGAGGAGGAACGTTGTTGTTAGGTAGCGGGCCTGTGGGCTGAGGGGCGGGCTCGATAACTTTGATGGGTTCCTCGCCTTCGGGACAGGCGACGGGGTCGGCGAGGACTCCCCCCAGGGGTAGGAGGAGGGTAGAGAAGAGAAATGTGGCTATTTTGACCATGTTGGCGTTGGAGCTGGCGTGTCTTGGTTTTTATGGGTAGAAATTTTGACTGAAATTTTCGTGGGTGTATTAGATGTAGGTTGTTTGGTAAAGAAGAAGAAGGAAACATTTGAAGAGTAAGAGGGGAGGGGGTATTTGTAGGAAAGGAAATCAAGATCTTGATTTCCCAAGAATAATTCATACTGTAGGGTATAAGATGGAGAGTGATTCCAAATAAAGGAAGGGTCCGTCAAGGTGAATTGCATGTTAAGGGAACTGAAGGAAAATATCACCACGAGGGTATCATAGTTTTGTGGAGGTAATTGGATGGCTCATATCAGCTACGACTCATCGTAGTGATAATGGGAGGTAGAGCTATATAAACGTGGACGTCAGTGTCAGTCAGACTAGGCACCGAAATAAGCTAGGCCTGACTCATGTCTCAAGAGATAAAGGTATAAAGAAATAAGGGAATCAAACAGCGACAGGACATTCTAACTTCTCCAGAACGCCAGATCCAAACAATAATAAGACGTGGAGACAAACAACTGGGCTCAGGCAAACATCAATATGGTCATGATCACAGAAAAAAGGAAAATTAACAAGAGCAAGGAAGAGAAGTGAACTCGTATTCGACCTCTTTATCCAGGCCGACGACAACTCGTTTTCCGGAGACAGTCCCTGCCTTCATCCCCTCTAGAGCTTCGTTGATACCTTCTAGCCCTCCCTTGGCGTTGATGGTATCAGGGGGAGCCAGTGAGCCGTGTAGGAGAAGGGTCTCCAACCAAGACATTAACCTTCCTCCTACTAGAGGAGTAGTATGGAAGAGCTTGATCGGTACGACGTGGTGCGCGACGTTCGGGCTCTTCGTCTTTGGAAGTCCCGTAACTCCGAGTAAGTGAGATAATTGACTGTCGTTGTTCTGTTGCAGTGCTCCTTCGAGTATGGTCGCGGTGTCCTTCCCGACGATGTCGAGAGCATACCGGAGTTTGCCTTTCGTGACTCCTCTTATAATCTGGATAGCTCTTTCTGGATCCTTTCGGTCGACTAGAAGATCCGCTCCTGCCTCTAATAACTTCGCTCCATGTCTTTCGATATCAGCGACGCAGATGACCCTGAGCTTCAGTAGCTTTGCTAGTTGAAGGATCATGTATCCCGTCGTTGTGGAAGCTAGAAGAATATGAGCTTCGGACCATGTGATTGGGTGAGCGAGAAAAACAAACCTCCCCAAATAGCAATGCAATCCCCAGGCCTTACTTGTGTTGTCAAGTTCGCACATGAACGGCACGCCGGTCGAATATCCTCAGGAAGTGAGTCTATATCTGTCTGTTGGAGGATTTTAGACAGATTTGGCCCTTTGCAAGAACCTGATATCATTGAAAAGTCAAGACCAAAGCAAACTCCTAGCGCTAAGCTGGCTGCGACGAAGGCCACACCCGTTGCGGCGGCAGCTGGGATGGAGCATAGAGAAGGGACTCTCGCGGCATTGAAGCTAGTCGTTACAGCGTATTCTTGGAATGCAGCTTTCCTTATATCTCGATAGTCGGTGGATGGGGTCAGGATAACGTCTCCTACACGGAGGTTTGAGTTCTCGCTAAAGGTCCTCACGACGACACCGACGAAATCTCGGCCGTTTATCCATGGAAGCGAGGGGAGTCCAAAGTTGTAGTCCCTAGGAGGTGTCAGCTTATATTCTCTCTTGTAATTGGCAGAGTGTCAAACATACGGTCCCTTCCAGTCTATAGGGTTTAATCCAATTGCCAATATCTAGATCGTTACTTGGTCAGCGGACTGCTACATGGCCACCAAAGTCCACGACTATCTCACCTTAACAAGCACCTCGTCTTCCGACTTTAAAGCAGGTATCCCATGCGTGGGCTCTAGCATATACTTCTGTCGAGGTCCATGAAGCAAGAGCACCTGCTGCTTCGCAATGGGCAGTCTCGATACGTCATCTCTATGAACATAACGCCTGCGGAACATGGTATCGTCGCGGATTCTCCCGTTGATAATCAACCTCTTCTGATGAATAGGTTCCTGGTCAAGAGTAGGAATATAGGTAGAAGTGGTAGACATGATTGCTGTGTTGGTGTGTTGTTCTTTCACCCTGAATTGAAGTCCCAAGGTCTTGCGGCAATGTAGTAATAGTTATCAACAACGTCCATGATTCGAAAACAAAATAAAAAAACAGGTCAGCGATGTATTTGAAGCGTCACCTCAAATACCCCCAAAGCAATCTAGCATCATAGCTCTCTGGGTCGGGAGAGTAAAAAAAAAAGAACGGGAAGGGTTGATATCAGATCTCGGCCGAGTTCCATTCTTTTCAGGCGACGTTCAACATTCGCTGCTCCAATTTTTTATCGTTTGTTATAAAAGATGGGGAAGGAAGCAACCTGATGGAAAGAGAATTGCGTGATACTGATTCTCAGTGTCATCTTCAACTTTGCTCTGCATTCGTCAATAATCAAAACAAGAAATAGTGGTTGCCCCCTTCCCCCTTCCTTTCTTACTTCTTTTTTTATATCATCGTCATCATCCCATCCCACAGACCAGGATATAGGCGTTTTAGCGCAGCATGTGGCGAGGGGTAAAAAAAAGAACGAAGTGGCATATGCACAAGGTCGTCAGTCGTTCCCTGACAGGGCGAGATAGATAGATAGATAGGCAAAACACCCTCTCTCTGCCCCTCCCTTCCTTATCCCCCTCCGCCACATCCCACCCGCCCGACTCCACGGCCGATACGGGCGTCTCGACTTGCTTCCCCCGGACAGTTCTGGGATGCCGGTCAGAGATATCTCTCCGCAGATTTTCGTCCGAAATTTGGAGAACCGATAGAACAGAACCCCCCCCCCCCATGGGTTCTCCAACAGATAAAAAGGAAATAATCAAAAAAAATAATAACAAGGGATCAATGAGCGCAACGGGATTTGAAAACCAGATCACGTCGTTTGGTGAACCTCACCCGTTAGTCTTCGGTAGATGGACCATCCCATCGCGGAGAGCCGGTGTACCTGTACCTGGCCTGGTGGGAGAGCGAGTGAGTTCAAATCCCGAGGATATCTCTTCCTCTCAGGCCTGTACCCCTCGGTCCATGGTAGAGGGCAATCATGCCACAATCCCCAATATCACGATGCCAGGGTGAACCACAAAGCTGGAGTGGGGGGAACGGGTGGTAGCAGTAGTCCTAGCGGCATCATCGCTTCTAGAACCTGCTATTTGCTGCCTATCTCTTCACCCAGATGAGACTCCCCGAGAGAACTTGAGAAGGGTTTTCATTTCATCGTGAGAATTGCGAATTTTGTAGTTGCATGGCGTCAAGTTTAAGCTCATTGCCAAGAACAGGCACAACTATCCACATTATGTAATACACCTATCTCAACACTCAGGGGCATCTCGGATGTTGACGGAGGGTAAAACATATTATTTCTCTTATTATTTTCGGTTTCTACCAGTAAACATGTGATGATGGGAAGGGTGGAATGTAAATAATAAAGGGGAGGAAAGACACGCGTGAAGAAAAAGAAACTCCCAAGGCACACCCTCTGCTAACAAGACCACAAGACCCTATCCAAACGACAGTTGTTAATGAGATATGATGGGCTCGACACCCAGCGAGTTAACAGATACAAGGGAAGAAAGAAGTAGAACATGGAATGAATGGGGAACACCGCAGAGCGCGAAAGCTGGCACTCATCCTCTAACATCTTCATCTAGCTAGCTGCTATCAGTATTATTCACCCATTCCTCCATACTCTCCATAGAGGTAGGGCTGATGTTCTCTTGTTCCTCCGTCACCCTCTCGACGGCTTCTCGGAACTCATCTCGAAACCCTGCCCGCCACTGAAGGTCTGGGTCAGCCCGTACGAATTCCGCAACTTCCAGAGGCTGATTGACCTGTCGATCGCGTTCTTCTGCCTCAGGGTCACCAGGATGGTAGTCGCCTACGGGATCCAACGCAAAGACACCGCGCTTCAAATCGTCAAAGAGTTCATCCGAGACGTCAACAGGGATACGCTCAATGGAGAATCGTAGTCCCTCCAGGATATCCATCACAGCCTGGCGTCTCATCTCACGGCGGTCGATCGTAACGCGCTCCATCTCTTCCAAGATGGTGATGACGTCTCCTTCGGTCTTTGCAGCTCTCAGGCATCTCTTGACCGCAAAGGTGAGATTGCAAAGGTCCTTGGCCGCAACTCGGAATACCATATCAACCTTGGAAAAAACACGGTCGACCTCCTCGCAAAGTGCCCTGGAGAGGGGTGCCTCGTATATCCGATCCCAGAAGCGCATCCAGTTCCGCCGACCGATTCGGGATTTACTCATGCGAGTCATTTCAAGGGAGATAAGCAGTGAACGGCACCTTCCAAGGGTATGCAATGCCTGTTCGCGGGCCTCAATAAAAGGCTGCGAGGAGAACCTCGGAGGAGAGCGGATCTCAATGATAGGCTCCGGGATTGATTCCATGCTACTGCTTATAGAACGGTTGTATCGTCGAGGAGCGTATTGAGGGGTCTGTAGTGCCGGCTCCGGCAACAAATCGATATCTGACACATTTGTTCTGTTTCTCAATGGCACCGTCCAGCTCTCGATATGGATATTCGCACCGCGGCGACTCTTCGATTTCTGGCGTGGCTGCCTCATGTTGGAGAAACGAGTGCTGAACCCCGTGTCTATGCTTTTGGAAACTGGAAATGGAGAAAGGAGATAATTCGTTCAAACGAATGACTATGTCAAGTGGTGGGATATAAAAGCTATAGAAATATATGGCAATACTTGTCTGTAAAAGAGGGTGTTGAAGCGATGTGAGACAAGTTAAGAAGTGGATGATAGATGAGAAACATTTTGAAGGGATAAAGAAAGGTAGAAGAGACAACACGATACATCGTTGCGTGTTGAGGAAGCGACATCCTTTGAGTCTGTGAAAGAAGGCGCGAACAACCAAAATGCAAGAGGGATTCAAAAATTCCAACGAGGACTGCACCGAAGAGTATGAGGAAGGCTCTGGGAAAAGAAAACAACGGGATCAAGTAAGATGCTCGTTGTCAGCAGGTTCAACGTTCCCACGCTGCCAATGCTCCTAGGAAGGGATTATACGCAGATGTCTGCGATACGTATCTTCTACCTTTACAGCAACGGCATGATAACTAAACCGCAACAGTGAGCACCAGCAGCCAGCAGTTAATGCAAAGAATTCGGAACTGCGTAAAACGTGACCTGCTCCTTCAATCAGACTCCCATCAACAGAAGAACCTCGTCGTCAATAGACACATATTTATCCAAGACGGTTTGCTTTTCTAACGGCTCGGAAATATTCCATCACGGCGCAAGACTAATTCCAGGGATCTCATTGACGGACACCATCTGGAGAACTTCCGTCAACGCCTGTGCCTCGGGATGTGGGTATGGGTTCGATCGTTGGATCCTGCAGGGTCTTTCGGGAGAAAGAAACGCGAGATAGTCAGACGTCAAATAGAGACGCGCCTCTCTTCCTGAAAGCCCGATAAGTCGAACATGCAGAGTATGGGTATGTTTTAAACCTGACTGCTTGCGAAACGGGCGTTTTTCGTGAGATATCTGCCTCTGTCGTCCATCTCGTCTGTGCAAAGAAAATCCGGGGGACGAAAAAAGGTGGAGGGGGGATGCCAAGACAGGTTTCGCACAGGATATTTTTCCTATTGGTCAATTGGCATGGGGAAGCATCTTTCTGGAATATCAACCAGGAGAGCTTCCTTCAATCAACAACATGGAGATCGAAAGACCAGCTCGGGTTACCCCGAAGAGCTCCCCTCTTCAACCGGTTAAATCAGGCATCGAGCTGCTCGCTTGGAGCTAGGAGCTTTCGCGACCTCTCTTGTTCGTTTTCATGTGCTAAAATTAACACGGATCACCCATTGAGAGCGGGGAGTCGAAGTGTCGCGATATGGGGTACTTTTACCAGCGGAGGTATTTATACCTCTCCCATCGCAGGAGGGCAGCCATAGAGAGCTCCAGGAGTTACTCGTTCTATGTGTGAACCCTTATCTCTTATTTTCCGACAACATGAGCTCAAGTCAATCATTCCTCGCCCGCATTGGGCTCACAGCTCTACTCCTGGCTAGCTCAGTATCCTCTGCACCAACTCCGCAAAAGTGCGCCGGATGTGAAGATGTCGCTCATGGCTTTGCGTCCCTGAATGGCGGTACCTACGGCGGTAAGGGTGGACGCATAGTCACGGCTACCAAGCATGCTGAGCTCATCAAATACGCTGCTATGGATGAACCCTTGATTATCCGTGTCGACGGAACACTCGTTGCAGAGCCCAAGGGTTTCGAAGTCCCGATTAAGAGTAACAAGACTATCATCGGGGTTGGACAGACTGGCCACATTCTCGGTGGAGGTTTCGGGATTATGGAGGAGAGCAATATCATTATTCGCAATCTGGAGATCAGCGACACCTATATTCCCGAGGACTATAATGGGAAGTCAGAAGATTGGGATGGAATACAAATAGATACCGGATCAAATATTTGGATTGACCAAGTTAAGGTAAAGTCAATATTC
This sequence comes from Arachnomyces sp. PD_36, assembly GCA_032988195.1. Classification (NCBI taxonomy): domain Eukaryota; kingdom Fungi; phylum Ascomycota; class Eurotiomycetes; order Onygenales; family Arachnomycetaceae; genus Arachnomyces; species Arachnomyces sp. PD_36. Next base: position 410,515 of record JANTQE010000019.1, on the reverse strand, counting down.
TGTCTGGCTTTGTATCTCATCCCTGAGACTAATTTTATATTTAGCTAGCAAGAATGGCCGATGGATTGCTAGATTCAAGGAAAGACACCGACTACATCACTGTTTCCAACAGCCTTTTCTCGGAACACAACAAAGCCTTCGGAATCGGATGGACGGAAAACGTCACTGCGAAGATGACAGTAAGCCTAGGATCCAGCTAAGAGAATATCCGACCAACAGCCCTAACAGCCCCATCTAGATAAACGACAACTTCTTCAACTCCACCAACCAACGCGGCCCCTCCGCAGACAACCTCATGTACTGCCACATGTTCAACAACTACTACCTAAACGTAACCTCCTACGCCAACTACGCCCGCGGCCACACCTCTCTCCTCGTCGAAGCTTCTTACTACGAGTACGTCAATGACCCTGTCGTTGCAGGCCCAGACGCCTCCCTGAAGAGCAACCTGCTCAAATTCAAAGGCTGCACGGGCGACCAGATCCTGAGCCAGAATCCAGAGAAGGTCTTTAATGCGTCATACTTTTATGAGTATGAGTTGAAGGATCCATACGATTTACCGACAACCATTCCGCCATTTGTTGGACCTCGACCTGAGCTCGGGGTGTGGGGTGAGTTGGAGGAGGATTAGTTTGCGTTAATGTCTGCCTATTGCCGTATTTGGTAGGCGGTAATGTATTCTATTTCTTGTCGAGACCACAGCGACATGGTGGTGCTATTACCAAAGAGAGATATATATCATCTCATCGATGGCTTCTCTCACATTTTATTCCGATTTTATAAGGCTCCTAGCCTAGCCTATCCCTTGACGCCTACAAAAAGGGACCGCAATACCCGAATAGATTCCGTTCATTCGCATCCATACCACACATAACCCTTACTTACCCCTATACCTGGGAAAGCAGAGAAAAAATACCTATTCCCCATTTGTGCATTGTCAGCTCTGCCTCTCAAGGGATAGTTTGGAACAAGAATTCCACTCACCATAGACGTTAAAATCGTCCTTCCACCGCCTCTGGACAGTGAAACCAGCCTGCATACTGATCCGTTTCATAGTGGCCTCAGTCCACTTCCCAGTCGTGGTAATATTCACCTTCTCACCTTTCTGGAAGGAAACAGTCGAGCCCTCAACATCATTAACCTCGACATCCCGCTTAGCTATAAACCCGAGATCAAGACTCTGTGCATCAGAATCAAACTCTGAATCACACACCCAGTCATCTGAATGAAATATTTCTTGTCCGACATTAGAGTTCGCACTCCACATCCCGTTAGACATGAACTCCCGAAACTCAGGTAGATCGTAACTATACGCATCCGATACCCTCCCAAACTCCTGACAAATGTCAACGGAGACAAGGAACTGGCAGCATGTACCGGAATGCTCACATGCCTTGCGGAATCTGGACAGGAATGCGCTAGCTTCGGAGTAGTGTACGTTTGCGATACTGTTACCCATCCAAAGCATGTTGACAGATGTGATCTCGCCTAAATTTTCGGGGTTAGAGAGCCAAGATACGCAGTCATCGTAGGTTCCTAGGAGGCCGGTGATTTTGACGAATTTAGACCCCTCCATGGCCTTGGTTAGGTCCATGATGCTGTTGGAGAGGCCTTGGAGGGACACATCGACGGCGAAGTAGTGGATGTATTTCCCTTGCTTATTGAGTGCGGAGAGAATGGATTTGGTTTTTCGTACTGTTCTTCCATGCAAGTCAGTCCTGCTCCTTACCGGTGGTGAGGTGGTCAAATACTCACCCACAGCCCAGTTCAATCAAGGCGCTGCCTTCGGGGACGCTCCCCGCAATCTCTGAAGCGCGGTGGTCTAGAATTTCCACCTCGCTGTGGAATGGGTAGTAGGTAGGGGTCTGGGAGAAGACGTCAAATAGCTGTTGGCCATTATCGTCCCATAAGAGGAGTCCTGGGAGTGTCTTGGGCTGGGACTTGAGGCCTTTGATAATCTCTCCGCGGAGGTCGATGCATGGAGAGCTGTCCTGTCGGATATCGTAGATCTCATACGCATCAAATCCATCGACCCTGATGCCTGGCATGTTTAGATATGGGGTGTGTGCGACTAAGTAAAGATTGATTAAGATGTGATACCCCGGTGCGGTGAAGTTCTTGAGGATGTTTTGGTTTCTTGGGTGCAACTCGTCCTTCCACCCCCACCGGACGGAGGAGAATGGGAGCTCTTTTCAAAGGAGAGGGAGCCATGACGAGTAGGCGGGAAAAAAAACAAGACTGGCAACGAAAGCTGGAAATGTCGAGCACTCGATTCTGAAGCGGTATTCAAGGTTTGTTGCGGTGAACGAATCGAAGCCATGCGTGGTCTGCGTGGTCTGTGTGCACGGCGTTGGTTCCATTCGAAGGTCCACACGCGACTCGCCATTAGTTTGGACTGGGTGACTTCGAACAGGGGCCGGCAATGGAGATCGGGTGGCTTGCTGAAAGTCAGGCCCAGGTCCGATCGGATTGGCACTCGCAACGAAGCCATTGACATCTCAGATTCTCAGCTTCCAGCGCATCTGCCAGACTGCCGGGTAATGTTCCTGGAGATCGAACTTTGAGATGGGCGATCAGTATGTTCATGTCAGACAGAATATTTCCGACGAGAAGTGAACTCATTTTTGAGGTTCTTTTTCTTTTTCTTTGCTCTTACCGAATCACTAGCCTCCCCCCGGCACCGGGTCAGGCAGCCTCGAGATCTCGCCCACTAAGGAGACTAAGGAAGATGTGCATCTGAGCGCCTCATGCTGACTCGAATGTGAGATGAAGTTGGTGCATCACGACGAATCCTTGACAAAAAAGAGTTTGTTGTGGTCCGTCTTCCCGCAGATCGTCTGGATCTGATCTTGTTCGGCTTTTTAGCCGGGTGGAGCTTTTCGTCAATCATCGCGTATAATTTTTATCAAGGTTTTCGTGATCTCTCACATTTTCCAGACCTGGATCAAGGATCGTTTCTTCCTCCTCTGCAGCCGACGAGCAAAGGGTACCTGAAAGCTTCTTCAGCAAGCCTGAGTTGTGTCAGAACTGTGGATGAAGGGATCTAATCTACACTTTCATCGCCATGTGCCCACGAAACTTCGCACGAGGGGCTCAGGAATGAAGGAATTCGCAAAACCGGAACTTCGAGACAACAACTCCGAAAGTTGATGAACAACCGAACTGATTCACATTCCCTTCTCGGGGGGGAACTCCTTTCTCATTGATGGACGAGCCCATCGGGCAGGTGCAATCTATCGCTGACTAGTCTGACAGTGGAAGAACGTGTCAAAAGGGGAAACGGAAGAAATAGATCTTGGACGATCGCCAACACGGGGCTGATGAGCTGTCTTCCAAATGGGGATGTCCGCTCTATCCGTATTTCCTTTTTCCTTTGTGGCAAGGGCTGATTCCTGCCTTCAACCTTGTTCTCGCTTCTCCCTCTCGTCTCCAAAGCCTGCAAAAAGCCCTTCTTGCTGCGATGGAGCCGAGCCTGAACCTGGAAGGCTCCAGGGACAAGACATGATTTGCCATCAAGGCCAAAAGGGGAAATTGTCTTTGCTTTCCTGTCCCGCTGGGCGGCCCCCACCGTGGAGAAAAGTTCAACAGATGGCTGACAGCGACGAATCATGCGCAGAATGCATTCAATAGTAACGCAAAGTTCTCCTTGCTCAATTTTGACAACTGATCAAAAACATTGGGTGGAGTCGACCTCAGCATCTGTGCAGCTGCAGCCACCCATTCGCGTTCCAAAATCGGGGGTTTCAACAAGCTGGTGCATTGGGGATAGTTGGACCTGGTCAGCCTCCTTATTGGATGTCATGGTCTTGTCGCAAAGAGCCCCGAAGAGACACGACAAGGCGAGAAGAAAGGCTCCACGCGGCGTCAAAAGGGGCTGATAAAGTGACAGCAATCCCCAAGGGCTGAAACGACCATGTGCCTCAATTCCAATTCATGGCTGCCCTATCCTTCTCTCTTTAACATTCCATACTTTCACAAGCAGCTCAACATCGTCACCCCGTCGCCGTGACGATCCCATCGACCCTTAATATTTATTTGGAAACCAACGCTGTTAACGATGGCACCCGATATTGAACTTCTAGACGCCGCAGTCAACGGCGGATTGCAGACCAACGGACATGACATAGCCCCAACCTCCAAGCGCAAAAGGTCTCTCCCCAGCAAGGCCAGAGTAGAGGTGGAGGAGTTGGTCGAAGTCGATGACCAGATCGATTTCGAGCAATTACGACAATTGCAAGCTTGGAACCAAGAACCTCCCAAGACTGTTGAGACATGTGCGCATGCGTTAATTTACCAACATCGACTCGAAAACCCCGACGCACCGGCCGTGTGTTCTTGGGACGGGAAATTGAGTTATAGGGAACTCGATACTCTTTCCTCATCTCTAGCAACTCGTCTTGTCCAACAGGGGGTTGGCGCCGAAGTATTCGTCCCTGTGTACTTCGAGAAGTCACAATGGACGATAGTTGCTATGCTCGGTATAATGAAGGCGGGCGGTGCGTTTGTACTCCTCGATGTATCTCATCCGATTCAACGGTTGAAAGAGCTTTGCCGGGATGTAAAGGCGAAGCTTGTGATAACGTCCCGACAAAATGAGACAGATGCGGCTGGACTTGCAACTAACGTCATTGTGCTTGATGATGCTAGCACGTCCAAGTGGAAGGATACACATTTTGCATCCCCTGTTAGAGCGCAATTAGATCACCCAATATACGCGATATTTACATCCGGTACTTCAGGGAAGCCGAAAGGCGTGGTGATCGAGCATCGTGCCCTTTCCAGCAGCTGCATCGCTCTAGCCGCGACGTTTGATGTAACCGCATCAACCCGCGCATTGCAATTTGCATCTTACGCTTTTGACGCCTGCATTCTGGAAACTTTGACGATCCTTATTATGGGAGGATGTGTGTGTATACCCTCAGAAACTGAACGGAAAAACGACCTGGCTGGCGCGGCTTCTCGGTTCGATGTCAACTGGGCCTTTTTTACGCCGGCTTTAGCACGCATTATGGAACCCAAGGATTTTCCCACTTTGAAGACTCTTATAGTCGGTGGTGAAGTCATGACCAGGGAAATCATGGCAAAGTGGATACCGAGGGTTCAATTGTTCAACTCCTATGGCCCTACAGAAACGACTATAATTATCATGAGCAGGCGCTATGATAACATGGAGCCGGACCCTTATAATATCGGATTTACCACTAGCGCAGTATCCAACTGGATTGTCGACCAACATGACCATGAGAAATTGGTTCCGATCGGAGACGTGGGGGAATTGCTTTTAAGCGGACCTACTGTTGGTCGTGGCTATTTGGGGAACCCCCAGAAAACAGCTGAGGTGTTCATCGACCCACCAGAGTGGCTCCTTCGAGTTCAACCGGGGAGCGGCGGACGTGGATTTGTTTACAAGACTGGAGACCTGGTGAAATATGCACCGGATGGATCCGTCCAGTACATTGGTCGCAAAGATACTCAGGCCAAGCTCCATGGTCAGCGACTGGAACTTAGCGAGGTGGAGCATCATGTGCGCCGTCATTTCCCGCGTGCAAAGGATGCCGTTGCAGATGTCGTCCCCATTACAGAAACATCCCGACCCGCGCTTGTTGCATTCGTTTGGCAGGATTCTGGCCCTGATTTGGGCGACGCTCGACAAGAGGACCCATTAGGCGTTCCTGGTAGTACGTTCCACAGCGATGCTGCAATTGCGCTCCCGGGGTTACAGAGTGCTCTCCCATCCTATATGGTCCCAACGATATTCTTTCCTCTCAACTACCTCCCGCTGGCGCCGTCAGGGAAAATAGATCGGCGTCTACTACGTAATCGGATATCGATGCTCTCAAATGAGCAAATTGAGCACTTCAGCCCCGAAAATACCTCCAAACGATTACCAGGTACGGAAACGCAGCGGCAATTGCAGAAGTTATTTGCGACAGTACTCCAGCTTCCAACCGCCCAGATCGGTTTGGATGATCATTTCCTCCGACGCGGCGGGGACTCGGTTCTGGCGATAAAATTAGTGTCGTCTGCTCGGGACGCTGGGCTCTCGTTGACTGTCGCCGATGTCTTCGATTATCCACGTTTGGTTGATCTAGCCGAGAGGATAAATCCAACAACCATAGACGAGCTAGACCAGCATGTTCTTCCATTCTCTCTGGTGAAAGACCATTCTGTCCGAGAAAACATTATTTCCGAGCTCGTGCATGAAGGTGGGATTACCAGACATCAGATCTCCGACATCTATCCTTGCACTCCTTTACAGGAAGGCTTGATATCTTTAACCGCCAAAGTCCAGGGGAAGTATATCGTCAACATAGAGCATTATCTCAGAGAAGGCATAGATATCCAACGATTCAAGGACGCCTTTGATCATACTGTTGCAGCCAACCCGATATTACGCACTCGCATCACAATATCCGAGCAGGGAAGTTTCCAGGTCGTTGTGCAAGAGAAGGTTCCTTGGGACATGTACGACGGCCAGGAGGATTACGAGGCAAGGTTCCAAACTCCCAACGTGGGCGCCAAACAGCGCCTCGTATACCCGGGGATAGTAACCCCTAAAACCGATTCGGAACCTTATCGCTTTATTCTGACATTACATCATTCGCTATATGATGGATGGTCGCTTCCCCTAATCTTTAGTCAAATCGAGTCAGCGTACGAAGGGGTAGCACTGCGACCCCGGCCGTTTAGCGGATTTATCGATTACTTGTTGCAGCCAAGTAAGGTGAATGAATTCTGGAAAGCTCGGTTTGCTGGACTGGAAGCTGCTACGTTCCCCTCACTACCATCTTCCAAATACGTTCCAACGCCGGATAAGACCCTGTTTTCTACGGTATCAGCTGTCTCGACCTCGCAGTCTGAGCATACCGTATCCACCGCTATACTTCTGGCATGGGCGCTCGTACTATCCTACTATACGGACTGCAATGATACGGTCTTTGGCACAACCATTAGCGGGAGAAAAGCACCGGTGGCCGGGATCGAAGGAATTACAGGCCCAACTATCGCAACGCTCCCTTTACGTGTCCAGCTGAATCCGGATGATACCATTCAGGACACACTCTCGAAAATCCAGAATGAAGTGACTCTCATGATACCCTATGAACAAATCGGCTTGCAAAACCTGCGAAAACTGAACCCAGAGACCGCTGCCGCTTGTGACTTTCAAAGCCATGTCGCTGTGCAGTCGCCTGCTGTTGCAGCTGGAGAGTCAATTTTTGAACCGACTGAAACGAACCAAAATCACGATTATGGCGCGTTTGCAAGCTACGCCTTTCTCTTGGTCTGTCACTTGGGGGAAAAGCCCGAAGACCCCATAAAAATTGCCGTCAACTATGATTCCGCTGTTGTGGGGCCATCTGAAGCTCAGCGCATGACAGAGCAATTTCAGCACGTCCTCGGCTGCCTTATGAGTGATCCGGGTCGAAGTTTGCGAAGCATCCACCCGGTGAGTTCCCAAGATATGCAGGAACTCACTGAGTGGAATTCAAATCTCCCGTCGTCCTATGATCGATGTCTCCATGATATGGTCTTAGACTACGCCATCACCCGTCCAAACGCCCCAGCGATTTCTGCCTGCGACGGTACCTTGACGTTTTCCGAGTTAGGAGCCGCATCGTCTCGCCTGGCCGCTTACCTGCGACTACGAGGAGTGCGACGAGGTTCCTTGGTCCCTGTGTGCTTTGAAAAGTCCAAGTGGTCAGTTGTGTCAATGATAGCAATCCTTCGAGCTGGTGCTGCCTGCGTTTGCATCGACCCAAAACACCCGAAGGAGAGGATCCGTCAAATCCTAGACTTAGCGAAACCGCAGATAATTCTCACCACCGAGGGCCAAAAACATATCTTTGACGACTCAGGCAGTGATGTAATCACGGTTCCCGTTTCCAACGAAGATGTGCGGAACCCTTCCTCCTTTCAGATCCTGGAACCGGAAATGTCGGCTACCCCACAGGATCCTTGCTTCATTATATTCACTTCTGGTTCGACAGGAAGACCAAAAGGTATCATCATGGGGCACGCCAACCTTTGTACCAGTATTAGAGATCATAGCAGTGGGATGAACGTGAATGCTGATACACGTGCATTGCATTTTGCTTCGTATGCTTTTGATGCAAGCATCTACGAAATCTTTTCAGTCCTTGCCAATGGCGGTTGTCTTTGTATTCCGTCAGAGTTTGACCGCATGAACAACATAACCGGTTTTATTGAGGAACATAAGGTCAATTGGGCCCTGATCACTCCATCCGTTGTTCAGGGATTGATCCAACCCGAGGGTGTGCCCAACCTCCGTACGCTTGTGGTGGGTGGTGAGGCAGTTACTCAAGAAATTGTTGATACTTGGGCATCAAAATTGACCTTAATCATCGCATACGGACCAGGCGAGGCGACAATTTGTTCCGCCGACCGCATTCCTGAACAGGGCTGGATTACAGGGGATCTTGGGCGTATTGTTGGAGGGATTGGTTGGATAACGCTGCCATCTGATCCTCAACGACTGGCACCAATCGGTGCAGTGGGAGAATTGGTGATCGAGGGCCCGGTTGTTACTCACGGCTATCTCGACGATCCGGAAAAGACTGCGTCGGCTTATATACCTCCTCCCAAGTGGCTAACTGACTTCAGGTATCCAGCGAATGGCGGTCGGCTTTACAAGTCTGGAGATCTTGTCCAGTACACTCGCGATGGGTCAATGCGGTTCGTTGGCCGGAAAGATACCCAAGTCAAGCTGCGTGGGCAACGGATTGAGTTGGCCGAAGTCGAGTATCATGTGGGAAAATGCTTCCCGGATGCGGACGAGATTGCGGCCGAGGTGGTCATTCCGGGTGAGGGCGGCGGATCACCAATGCTGGTTGGATTCATCGTGAACGCGACCGTTGATCACGACGGCGTATCTTCCCCAACCAAGGATTTATTCGTCCCTGATGACGATACTTTCACAGCTCAGGCGCGATGCGCCACGACTCAACTCAATGCCCTAGTTCCTACATACATGGTCCCCGCCATTTTCCTCCAACTATCGCGTTTCCCTAGAACAGGCAGCGGTAAGATTGACCGCCGGAAACTACGTGAAGAGACTTCTAGGCTACCACTGGGCCGCGAGTCTGCGGCGGCGGGTGCAGTGAAACGGCGACCTGAAACCGAGAAAGAAGAATTGCTACTGAGTATATGGAGCACTATTCTTAAGGTATCCCCGGAAAGCATTGGAATTGATGATGATTTCTTTCATATTGGTGGTCATTCGATTTCGGCTATGAGACTCGCAAGTGCTGCCCGCGAACGAGGACTAGATATCTCAGTTTTCAAAATCTTCCAGAGCCCGATCCTCACAGATTTAGCTAAGTCTGTCAGTGAAATCGCATCTCACGACAATGAAGACGACTACGTTCCGGGTTCCATGCTCGGTATTACCGATATCAACTCATTCGCCTCCGATATTCCAGAACTCTCGGCGGCCGTCAGCGGAGAAAATATCATAGATGTCCTTCCTTGCACGGATATCCAAACCATGTCAATCGATTCTAACTACCTCTTTTATCATCTAATAAACATTCCTCAGGGAACCGACTTTGATCGTCTTGAACAAGCATGCTGTCTTTTAGCCCAACGACACCCACTTCTCCGCGCGCTCTACGTCCGGCATCAGGGAGCCCTCCTTCAGGCTATCCTACGAGATATTCAATTGGAGTCGGTACGCATAGACTGTGGAGATGAAGACGTTCAAACTGTTGCCGATGCTGTCTGCTCCGAGGATTGTGCGGCATCTGTACCCCTTGGTGGCGTCTACTTCAAGTCATTTATATTCAGCGGATCTGGGAAAGACCAGATGTTTGTTTTGCGCACAAATCATACCCAACTTGATGGTGCCTCACTTCCATTGTTTATTAAGGATTTGAGTCAGGCATACGAGCACGGCGTTATACAGTCGCCCCCAGCTCCACCCTTTTCCCGTTATCTACAGTATCGCCTATCGCAAAGGCCACCCAGCACATATGAGTTCTGGCGAGAGTATCTGCAGGGATCACAGATGACAGATATCCACGCAATGATTCCCCCTGGCTCCGACGACAACGCACACGAATTCTGTGTCAAATCAACGAGGACAATGGCAATTCCGCCAATCCCAGAGCGGACGAGTCTCCCTTCAGTCCTCAGAGCCGCCTGGGCCCTGGCCCTCGCCCGAGCCTCGGGACAAAGAGACGTTGTATTCGGCCATGTAAGCGCGGGCCGCGATGTCCCAGTCTCGGACGTCGCAAACATCTCTGGCCCAACAATAATCATGTGCCCCTTCAGAGTCACGATCCAACCTTCCTGGACAATCCAGGACCTCCTATCTCACGCCCACGACCAATATATCCGGAGTATACCGTTCGCCGACGTGGAATTGAAGGATATCGTCCCCCACGTCCCCGACTGGGCCCCAGAGACTGACTTCACGAGTCTATATACGCACCAAAATGACGGAGTCGATTTCCCCCTTATCCTAGACGGGAATAGATGTCAGGTGAAGCCAAGGCAATTCTGGACACCCCCCCATTTCCATTTCGTAACGTACGAGATCAACGGTGAGCTGAATTGCTCCTGGACCGCATCTAGTAAACATGTTAGCCCCGCTCTGGTTGACCGCCTGGCCGATGGATTCGAGCAAGCGCTTTCGCACTTCGCGGAGGGCTTTGATAAGACGCTTCGTGTTTAAACTGCTACATGTAGTTTCTACCATCAAGGGAGGGAGTGTGGATTTTCAATGTCCCACTGTCGTCATGGGAGTTATCGGGGTTTAGCTATCCAGCGGTTTCTGGTGGATGGTCGTATTGATTTCCTTTGTTATGAACTATTTTTCGTCGAGGCTTTTGTTGGGTTTTCGCTTTCTATCTCTTTTTGTTAAATATTTCCGCGCATTATTATGCAGGTTCTTATTGAAAGATCTTAATGGAATAAAATATTTTGGAAGAATATATTTTTAGCAACAGATTGCTATGATGCCAGCGTATTCAATTCATGCTACATACTAGTAGACTCGCTTATCAAGCTACCCGCAAACAGGTTTCTACACCCTTGGGGTCAGGCTCAGCTGGGTGGTTTATCCGAGAATTTAGGCGAACCTCCATAGGACACTCCAGAGAGCCGTTCCCTTCCTCCCACAATCCATCGCCTCCCGAAAGTAGCTCACGCAGATAGCATGGAAAGACCAGAAAAGCAAACACCCTGCTAACATACACAGTAACAGCGAACCCAGAGTATCCCTCCTACAAGAGCAAGCTCAAACCACCTGCCAATCTGAGCTAGGTCTCCAAATCTCCGGCTCCTCGTATACAGACTGCGGCTCACTACCCAAGTTGAGCGACGAACCATTTTCGACGTATTCCGAAACACCTTGCACCTCCTTCAAACGCGGGAAACGCTCTGCTCTCCTCTCCATCAATTCCGATACCATGCTGGTGAGATATGCATCCTCCCCCTCCCTGTACCCGCGGATACAGAGGAATTCGAGGCTCGGGGGTAAGGAATCGACGAGACGGATGGGGGGTGGCGGATAATTTCCCCCAGGGCGATGCATGGAGACTACCCGGCCCGTGAGGAGGGTTATGCCGATACTGAGGTGGGTGAGCGAGGTGAAGTCGTGGAAAGATCCTATGGAAGGGTCGACCTTTAGCGGTGGTGAGGTGAAATCCTCAACGTTATCTTCGTCATCCAGGTCGGAGTCATCTTCAACATTAGTGAAATCGGCATAACTCTGCTGTAGGAACCAGCGTCCGAATGCGTCTGGCCAGATTAACTCGGTATCGGTGTCAAGGTCCAAGACCCGCAGCGTGGACTTCTGGTACTGGAGCGCACGGCCTAATTGCGCTGGGATTGACGGCGCAAACTCCGAATCGATGTTGTGCCTTCCACCGATGGTATATTGAAACACCTCAAGAGCTTTAGGATGTCTAATTATTTGTTCCAGGATGTTTGGAAAGGTAACAGAATTTTCCATAATAATCCTGCTTACGTTAGATTTCTTAGGGAGCAGTATCGTAGTTGGCTCTTCGTCCACATGTATACCTCCTACTCTCACAGTCTGGATCGAGGGGAGCCGATGGAAGAACTTGATCATCTTTGCGAAGTCGAAGTCATTATAATAACTATCCCGGAAGTTCCCCTGCTCGTAATCACAAAGTATTTGAACCTCCTTGAGGTTTTGCAGGTATCCTGATGTGGCCCCCTTGGCATTAGCCCTCGTTAAAATCATTTCAGCAGGTGGATACGGATGTTCACGTATTCTTAGAGACCGGATATTGGGGCATAGTGTTATACAGAGCATGCCTTCAAGCCCTTTGCAATGATACTCGTCCAGCTTGGAAAGATCAACTCCGGCGGCTTCCATTGCGCTATAAAGGAGTTTTTGGTTCGCAGCGGGTTCCTGGTTTCTTCTTCTGTAGTACCGCAGGTCAAGGCTTGTGTTAATTTCCAGTTCACGAACATACCGCCCTAGTCTGGGGTTCTTGAGAATCTCTATCAGGAGAGTGTATGCAAGGGCATGCTGCTCGGAACTGTAGCGAATGCGGTGATAACGACGTCTGACAGGCATGTCAACGATCCGATAAAGACGCCTACATTGGGCCGAGAGGGCAGCAAAATCTTGAATACCATCGATACGCTCGATGATATTGACGAGAATCTCATCGGGTAGATCATCAAGGGTTCTCATGATGTTCCCGTTCTTCTCGGGTCTCCTTCCGCGCAGGAGTACTACGCTCTGCAGTGTGTCGGAGATTATTTCCACCGCGGATGCGTGGACATGGAGGACCTTGACAGTCCGTGTTCTGGCCGTTGTAGTTGAGAGAGAGATATCTTGATATCAAGACTGATATCAAGGGGCAAGGCGTGAGTGAGTGTGGAAGGTGAGCCTCAGGAACAAAAAGGGGAAAGTGTAACACTTTCCACGCTAAACCGAATGGGAAACTGCGGGTCAGGGCGAATGTCCTGATCGGGAATAGCGGAAGGATCCCGTAATCATGACCCACTCTTTCCGATCTGGGGAAAGGGGCAGATTATGTAAACAGAGTCCGAGTTGGGTTTAGTCTGGTTGTTGCTAAAATTAATCGCTGTCGCAGTTTAATTTGACGGTGAAGAGGAAGAAAAGGAAGAAGAGGAAAAGACGGCGTGGAGGAGAGGTTGAAGAGAGGTCGAAGAGCGGATGAGAGGAAGAGATGGAGAGAGGATGAAGAAAGAAAGAGGAAGTGAAAGTGTTCTCTGGCTTCTGGCAGCGTCCGGGTCTCTTTTGACTGTGGCTGCTGCTCTTTCTCTGGTCGTTGGTCGTGCAGGCAAACAAATGTCTCAATCCTCTCGTCTCACTTCCACAAAGACTGATCGAAGATGTGTTAGGCAACTGGTCACATTGCAGGAGCGGATGTGGCAAAATATTATGCCAGGGCCCGAACCAGAACGGCGACTAATCCATGTCCAGTAGGACTTCCAACTGGTGGTTGAGATATCAAGGATATCAAGCCTAACGACACGGCACGACACATCGGCATGGCGATAGTCCCCTCTGCAAATAATCATCGGCATCCTTGGTGCTTCCTGGTAGCCAATAGTGGCTACATTTCCCTCCTTATCTTCTGCTTCTATCACATCCTTCTTTGCCGGTTGTCAGTTGAATCTCTCTCTCTATATGTAAGAAATGTTGATCTCTGTGGGAAATTGCAGCCGATCCACATAAATTCCCACCGTTCATTCATAAAGAATGACAGGGAATTGATGGGTCTGTGGTTGTTTCTTTCGCTGTGCGACTCCTGTCTAACGCTTGTACTTCCAAGTATTTTGGCTTTTAATCTTAAAATGTATTCACCTTTGACCGGCATTGGTGAGAAAAGCCACCACCAAAGGGGGCGACGATGGAGATAATGCTCTAATCTGGCTAGGGTTCTGGGGATGACAGCAACGGGGATTCTTCATCTGCTGGGAAGGACTTTCTTGGATTCGTGGATTCGTGGCTTTCGTTCATGGTTGAGAGTTGATCTCGAACCTTTTTGGACGTCAAATTCACTCGCGTTGTCTTTTCTCTTCGCTTGTTGTTGTTCTTCGCCCTTTTCTACTTCTTCCCCAAATTCCCCACTTCTATCCTTCCTTTTTCTCTTGCTAACACAACATCTCTCGCTCTCTTTTCACCTTCAGTCATTCCTTCCTTCACACCTTGTCACTCTTTAATACAACCTCGTTCGCTCTTGTCGTTAGACACATTCATTCATTCTCTCCTACTTAGTCCTTCCTTCGGACAGTACACTCGTTTATCCAACTTCAAGCCAGTCTTTACGCGCTCTTAAACATGCAGCTCTTCAAGACTTTGTTCGCCGGCGCGGCTTTGATCGCGACCGCTGCTGCTCAGGGCCGCCTTCGGTTCACCTCCTTCACTCCCTCTGTTGAGGTCGGTGATCCAGTTACTATCACCTGGGCTGGTGGCATGGACGCAGTATGTGTTTCCCTATCGCTCTCGTGTTATGAGATGGCACTAACATAGATCGCGCAGCCCGTCACTATTAAGTTGAGGCAGGGAGAGAGCACCAACTTGGAGGATGTCGCTGTTTTGACCTGTAAGTCAATTTTCTATATTTCTATCGCACAACATCATGCGCACAAAGGATGTGTATCTAATCTCAATCGATAGCTACCGGAACTGGAGGATCCTACACCTGGATTCCCGACACCACTCTCCCAGAGGCTACCAACTACGCTCTCCAGATCAACCAGGGTGATGACATCAACTACACTGGCCTTTTCGCCATCAAGGGTGGTTCTCCCGCAGCTCCCACCACCGTCACTACTGCGACTGCGGTTCCCACTACCACCGAAGTCTCTGATTCAAGCTCCTACTCTGTTACCCCGTCTTCCGGAAGTCCCACCACTTCCTTGACTCCGTCCAGCACCCTCGTCACCTCCAGCTCCTTCGAGACCGAGACTCCCTCTGGCGACTCAAGCACTACCACCGTCAACCCCACCAAGACTCCCACCGGTTCCAGCACCACCACTGGCGCTAGCCCCACTGCTACCGGCGGTGCTGCTTCCATGGCCAGCCCTCTCGCCCTTGTCCTCGGTATCGTCGCTGCCGTCGTCTACTTGAACTAAACTCGCCCTTTCAATCCCTTCACGATGGGGCGCAGAGAAAAGAAAAGCGACTGGATTTGAGGAATATTTTCATGTCTGTAATTTTTTTTCCGGATAACCTGTCGAGGCCGAGTGATGGAGCCGAGTGATTTTCATATTCCTGTACTTATAGTGAGAGGAGGTCTATCTTCTTCACCGTAGGTTCCTCTGGGGTGAGATTCCTATGTTGTATTCTAACGAAGGACGTCTTGGAAGGTTAATCAGGAGTGGATGTAGTAATACGAGAGATGATGTCTAATTCAACTGAATTGTCCAACCCGATTCTGAATTGTTTCCTGGAGAGAAACGAGATGGAAACACACTACCTCTGACCGTTTCATACCCACCTTGAAAGGGCACGGGTATCTGCATTCATGAAACAAAGGTGCCTGTGGAACCGGTCGCATATACATAATCCCCAGCCCCCGTAGACCACAACGTAACCCTATAAACATCTCCATATAAGCCTGAAACTACATTTATCCCCAGGGTCTCCCTCCCCCCTGAGCCATGAGGTTCTTCGACCCACTCGAGATAAGATATCGATCCGAGGTCCTGGTCTGATCGTGAAGAAATCACCATCAAGGAAATACGGATACGAACTTGCCACGAGAACAGGAACGAGCCAAACCTGGTCGACCTTCTCTTTAGCGCCCGTGTTTAGCGAGTGCGAGAATCCCTGAAACGAAACTTCGCTTTGTTGAGAGAGAGAGAGGAAAAGTGTGGATGAACGAATCTTTATGTCAAAGGGTTCGTTTCTTTCTTTCTTTCTAAAGGGCACTTCTAACATAGATAATAGCTTTCACAAGGCTAAAGAATCTCACTCGCAAGAACTAAATCCCGCATAGAAAAGAAAAGAAGCACCAAGCACGAAGCACGACACGTCTACAGTTTCTGTAACCACGGACAACTGTCAACCTTATCTGACAACCAACAAACTGACAGCCTCTGCACGACCGACGACCCGAACCGACGGTGTTCTCACTCCCCCCGACGACGAAAAAAACAACAACCAACACCAACACTCACGTACGACGTCGACGGCAACCACAACGACAACAACGATGCCCCTGCGATGAGGAATCAACAGATCACCAACCCAACTGAATTAACACAGGTAAGGATGGCGACGTTTACTTTCAATGATATACGTGACGGCATCTCTCATCTTGATCTTCATTGTCTCCCTTCACCACGCTCTCTCTGCCGAGACATCCGCAGACAACCTCCGGGATAAGGGACGGGACCTCTTCTTTTTCTTCAAAACATACAAAAGGATCTTCCTCTTTTCATTTGCCTCTCATTTCACCTTCACCTTTCTTTTCCAACGGTAGAGTAAGAGTTGGCATGCTGCAGCTTCCGTTGAAGAGATGGCTCCACGTCTAAGGAAAGCCAAAATCCCCTACGACATCAGCAAGCCTCCTCCTCCCCCGGATACCAGCGTTCCCGTCCCAACAGCTCCGCCAAAAGTCAACTTCTCCGATGTGGAGACCGGCCTGAATATGCATCAGTTCATCGGATTCCTTGAAGCTTCCTCTCCGGAGCGGAATAAAGGCGGTGTCGGCACTATGATCGGCGACCTTTCTTCTCCTACTAAAACTACTACTACTACATCTCGAGGTGGGCGGATGCGAGCGATTACCTTCCTGGAGAGATACGGTGTCGTTGTTTTATTATACCATGCAGCAGTGAGAAAGAAACACGAAGCTGACGCGTTTTTTGTTTTCGTGATCCATATAGATGCTATGACTACCATTACTCGACCGGCGCCCACGTCTCCGAATGGCGAACCTCCTCCAAATCTAGAATGGTCCTCCGCCGTGGGACACGCGACGACGGGGAAATCGGGACGGGTTATACATAATCTTCAAGAAGAGATTGCGCGGTTGACCAGGGAATGTAGTGTGCAGAGGTCACGCGCTGATGAGGCGCAGAGGAGTGTGGAGACGTACAAGGTGCAACTTCACGGCATTACTGATCGGCTTCGGAACTTGGAGCAAGTGCATGAGACGAATGTGAATTCTATTGCGCGGAAGGATCGGAAGATTGAGAGTCTTCGGGCGGAAATTGAGGGGGAGAGGACGAGGAGGTTGGGTGCGGAAGAGGATTCGCGGAAGACGACGAACCTTGCCGCTGAGGAACGCGATCAACATTTCCGTGACCTTGCTGAGGCGCAGGAGAACGCGAAGCTGAATAGTTCCCAATATGACGCGCTCGTCAAGACGACGCTGAAGCAGAAGCGCGGATATGAGACTCGTTTCAACGAGCTACGCGACCAGATCCAAGGAATCTGTGATCGAGATAAGGAGAAGAAAGTCCAACTCGACCGCCTTGACGTTATTATCTCACAGAAGAACCGGGAGATCGATAGCGGGAGGGAGAGGACGGAACGTATCCTTCAAGCTTTCGAAGAGTATAAAGAGGAGCGGGACCAGGAGATCCGAGACCTGATCGAGAACGCTCATAAGAAGGATTCGACGATCGATGAGAGCTTGGCTGGCCTCTTTGAGGTGCGGGATAAGATGAAATGGGTGATGTCTGTGAAGGACAAGGTTGAGGGGGCGGAATAACGCTGAGGGATAGGAGGTAGCTCGGTTGACTCGCCATCACCAGCTGCCGTTACATGGACCGTGTCGTCAGCCCTCTATCGATCTTCGTCTCAACATTGTGAGACTGGAGACGCACTATTCTCTCACTTCTGTGGAACGTTCAAAGCGGTAATCGACACCGAATATACCCAACGTCTCCATCTTATCAGACACACGGAACCGGGCGAGCATACTGTTCAGGATACCGGTACTCCCCACTGAAAGCCGTCGACACAACCATTCTATGTCTCGATCTAGCGGGCTCACCAAGGCGAAGGAGTTGTGCAGGACAACGATCGTAGGATCTACGTTGCCAGCTCGGCAGCGTGCGGAGGAACTGTTATTTGCTATCGATGACACCGAAATCGGAAACACGCAGGAAGAATGGGGGAGATGGCGAACAAGCACCTCCACACTGATTGGGGAGGATACGGTGACTTCTGTGTGTATGTGACGAGTCTTTTTATACTTTTATTCCTTTTTGGTTTAATCATCTCCCTTTTCTTTTCTTCCATTGTTCTCACATGTGGTCGGGGTTCTGAGGCTTTCAAATTGGTCAATGGGTGGGCTGGAGCTTTTTTCTTTTTCGTTTTTTCCGTTTTCGCACTTCTGCGGCATATCATCATATCGGGTTGTTTATTTCACGTATTTTCTTAGATCGTTCTTATTACCATCATCGCTATCGCCGTCGTTCGGGTTTATTTTCTCCTTTCCTAACGTATGCCGAGTTGCCTCTTGCCCCGAAGTCGACGACAGGGCAAACCCGAGGTATCGAGAAGGGGCTCCAGATAACAGGCGGGACATTCAATTCCCCTAAAAACACAAACGAAGTATAGACCAAGCTAAAGAGACATGATTAGCTATAATATTATAGATCTGCTATTCTCGTTCTCCTACTACTTCCTTTGATTGTCCGGCCTTCCAATCGATCCGATCCACAATCTCGCGGTGCGCTTATGCAAGGAACCGAGATGGAGCGATCCCGATGACAGGTGCCCGGAACAGCAGAGACTTTTTTCGAACAAACGGGATCGGAGAGGTTGTTACTGGCTGCTAGTATCTGCGGGTTGGATAGAAGTCATTTCTATTGGTAACGGGAGATCGAGCGAGACATGTAGCTGAAGGCAGGGAGATGTTTGCTTGAGGGATCTCTTGCATGCCTCTATGTTAGACCTAGGAGCTAGGTTATTCTCATACTTTCTTTTCCTGTCGTCGTCGTCTATCTTGGTAAGAGATAGTAATTCAAATAATTCTTTCTGCTATGTGTGAGTAGCAGATTTCAAGTCCATTGTGTTCTTCCTCTCTGGCCATACCTGGCGGTGGGACACTTCAAGCACAAGAAGGAACAAAGGTAAATGCTAGAGATCAGAGATCAGAGGATAGTGTCATATTTGTCTCTTCTTGTTGGTGATTGACTGGCGTGGAAGAGATTCTTCTCGGCTTTGCTGAAGATTGATGACTCCAGGGAAAGTGGCTCCTCCAACCCAACTTTGACATTGAGGCTCTTCGTCCACCTCCAGACAGTTGTTTGTTTGTTTACACCCTCAACCACTTCACCACCACGTCCTAACTCTCTTAGATCCTCACCGTCGCATTCACAAACAACCGTCACCCCCTTCACTCCTTTGAACCAGTGAATTACGTCCCTACATTCACCGTTTCCTCCCGTTCTCACCCGTTACCTTCTCGTTCTTTCCGATTCATACACTCACTCCTTAACAATCTTTCTTTTCGTCAAAACCCTCCCTTGCTCCCCTTTTGCTCGGTATCCTATATTTTCGGATACAGACCCGTTGTTAACTCCAGGTGAGTGGCCTCCCGTTCTTTCGTCCCTTCTCAGTCTCCGATCCACCCTGCCATACATCTCCGCCCTTCACTAGGCTCATTTCCCTCCGGACTGCCTGTCACGGGGACTACAAGCTCGGAATCCGGGGTCTACCCCGTGTTTCGATATTCACTGGATTCTGCTACTCTTTAAAGTGATAGAGTTTGATTTTAACCCCCTTCTTCTTTCATTTTTCCTCCGTTCCTTCTCCAGCTCCATTCTCATCTACTCCACTTTCAGGCCTAGTTTTGGGGTATACACCGGTTCAGTGAATAGGATACTAACGTTAGCGGACCTCAGTAGGTAGCTTCCCTATTAGATCTGGCACAATCTGCGACTCGATTATGGCGGCGAACCGCAGAATAACCGTGGCATCAACCTGGATGTTTGATGGTAGTGGGGTAAGTGGAATCACCTAGACATTTCAAGAGCTTTCGAATGGCTAACGGACCTGTTTCTTTCTTGGACAGGCGGATGATATTCAGGTCAGGTTCAAGTATGTTGCGCTTGAAACGTTCGGATACTATCAAAGCTGTTGGCTGTGGATTATTGACAAAGTTATCTTTCCATATAGGGCGGATGGATCAAAAGGTGCAGATACTCTTTGCAAATATGACCCGAAAGACGATGTGAGAGAATAAAGGCCCCTTTGCACCTGCTCCACCAGGCTGGCTAATACAGTCGATAGGTTTTCGTTCTTGATGTTGGAGGTGAAGTTGATCCAATGCCTACCTTTGCAAGTCTTATGACGAACTTTATCGACGACGAAAAGGATAATGATCTCTTGGATGTGAGTGCTGGCGGCCCCTTAAAATGGATTAGTTTACTAACTGGTATCGTTTCAATCTAGAAAGCAAGGGTGGAGCGTATTGCAGTGGTCCCGGACCCTGTTGAAGCAGCCGACCTCGAGGATGAAGAAGAGCAGGATGAAGCTCTTGTCGACGTTTCGTACAAGAATGAACTAGAAGAACTTGAAGTCGACTCAGCCCCTCCTGGATTCTGCGAGAAGTATTGGGTCTCCGAATCAGGCGGAGCGGGATGCTTCGCCCAGCTTTCGTCAGACATTCTCTGCTACCTCGCAAGCGATACCGAGACAAATATCACTCTTGAGAAAGACAAGATCAGGGTCACAGGGGATTATCCCATGTATGTGAAGGACGCTATTAAAAGGTTGACCTGTCTTGAGAAAGCATTTGTAAGTTTCAACGTCTTCCTGTTTAGATACAGAGGATGAGAATAACTAACAATTGCCGCAGTCACTAGTAGCCTCGCCTCAAGTTGAAAATGTCATGCAGACATACACTGAAAACGACTACCGTCTTCAGTTCCAGAAACACGATACCCTCCCCACACAGATTCTTGTCGACCCGGACGCAACCAGTATCAGAAACCGCTTATCGCAAGGTAATATAACCTTGCTACTTATTTTCGACAGTGACAACCAGCGCTTCATCCCTATGCGAAATGCACCAGAAGCAGTCCGCCCATTCCAAAAGGGGAGATCTAGAATTTGGTCAGACTTCCAGTTCCCAGAATTGGGACGTCCAGAGAATAATCCCGAAGCCCCTACAGCTGCTCCTGTTGAACCACCTACTGAGGTTGAGAGCATCGTTGAGCCGCCATTGGAACCTGCTGTGCCTATTGAGGGACATCCATATATGTCTGATGAGAAGGCAACACTCGTGAACAACTGGGTCAAGGGTGCGGTCGAAGAGGCTGCTGCTCCTAACGATCTTCTTGCTTTGGATACTGGTGCTCAGACTGCGAAGGAGGAGCAGCCTGCTGAAGTGAAGAAAGTCGTAGGGGTGAAGACTCGCAGGGCTGTAGTTTCAGTTGCTCAGAATGCGCCGCTAGTAGCGCAGCCGGTCCCTCGACCGGTCACTCCGCCGGTTGTTCCAGAAAATACTCCAGAAGATACTTCAGGGGACACGCCAGATGTTGCTCCAAACCTTGTTCCATATGGTATTCCAGACGACGCTCCAAGCCATACTCCAGACAATGTTACAGACGATGATCCAGGGGATGCTCCAAAAATACCTCAACCATCCGAGATATCACCGTCAACACCTGAAAAGCAAAGTAACGAACCACTTCGGCGAATTCCTGAGTCACAGCTTATTAATTTGACTCCGCCCAGTGGCCGAGTAGAGGAGAACAAGGAGGATCTTGAAAACCCTCCGCTCGCAGCTTTGAAACCTAAGGAAAATCCCTCAGTCGGTCCGTCTACCCCTCCCCAGGAAACTCGGACGGAACAAGTGGATGAAACACCTGTATCCGTAGCCGCCCCAGAGTGGCCGGCTAGCTTCGATCGCGATGCCTATGGGCCTCCCAAAGGCGCCGGTAGAGGCACTGCCAGAGGAAACGGTAGAGGGAGAGGAGCCGGTGGGGAAATCCCGAAAACACCTCAGAAACATAGAGCTCTCGGAGCAAGGGGTCTACGAGGAAGGACTCCCACTCGCTCTGAACGGACCACTTCTCATCGACTTCCTCCTCGTTTGATCGATGCCTCTTTTGCGTCTATGGAAGTAGCCAAGGCTGGGATTGCTCCAATGTCATTTTCTCAACCAGCTCTCATCCCAGCGAATTCGAAAATTGCGGCCTCGGTCTCAGATGGAGTGTCTTCTTCAAGCAATGCACCACCAATGGCAGAATCTCAGGAGGGAGACAACAAGCCAGAGGAAATAGGGTCTCTCTTGGACGCTCCAATCTCAGATGCCGACACAGAAGCATTATACGAGAAAAGGCTTCGCAACCTCAAAATAGACCTCGAGCAGGAACAGGAAGATAAGGAGAACTCCAACCGCGCCAAGTACGTGCAGTCAGATGCAGTTTCCGTGAGGAGTGGCTCAGGCTCTCAAGCTAGCACCAAGACGATCTACCAGAAGAGGCTGGAGGAACTACAGGAGATTAAAGCCAAGGATAAAATGCAGGTTGTTAACGAAATCGAGAGCAGAGATTTCCATCGGACCATGGGTCAGAAGGCTCCAGCCCCCCAGCAAAAGGGGAAAGCTAAGGCGAACAACAAAGCGAAGAAACAAGCGGTTTTGGAGGAGTCGTGGGGATTTACTCTAAAGAAACCCAAGGCTCCGAAAGAAGATAAGCCCTCGGAGGACGGCACAGCTCAGAAAGAGAAAAAGGACAAAGCTAAAAAGCCAGAAGTCGACCCTCTCCTCGTCAATGTCTATCCCTTGTTGAAGCCGATTCTCAGTGCAGCTCGATATTTTCCGGGACCTGTGAGCCTGGAAATTCAATTCGGAGCTATCGTTATACCCAGGCTGCCAGGTGACTATAACGGAAATATGTTTGGGATAAAGGACTGGAACAGGTTCTTCTATCCTTCCCATGGCTTGGCTCCTCCAAGTACTGTGTTCATGAACAGACTGACCACATCTGGCGCCGATGTTGATTATATCCTCGACCTTAAAGAGGGGAGAGGCGAGAATGCGATCCAATACTTTGAGGAGAAGCCGTCGAAGAGAGACGTTACCTACGAGTTCCATTGCAAGACGCAAGCTGGACCGATTATTGTTAACGTCGGTGATACGGGTGAAGTCTTGGTCACACGAGCTGATGCTGAGCTGGGTTCTGTGAACCTGCATTTTCCTTCGCAGACTTGGGATGCCCGCCTCGTGGTTTCTTCTCAATCTGAATATGTTTCAACCGAAACAGACATTGACCGTGCTATCCAGATGTTGGTTGATGATCTTTATGTCCCCCCAAACAAGGCGAGGGCGAAAATGTTCACCCGCACGCCAGCTAGTAAGGAGCTTGAGATTAGCAAGGTACTCCTAAAGCGGACTACTCGGCATAGATGTATTTTTGCTGCTAAAACTGATGACGAAAAGGTTGACAGCACGAGTGTCGAAATACCAGCACCAGAAGCTGGAGAAAACGAAGATAAATTTTTCGATTGTATTGACGAAGCTGACGACCTCATAGCCGAAGAACCAGGTGTCTTCCTACAGATAACAGAAGCCCAACAACTCTACCACCAGCAACTCCCCGATAACAGGCACCGCTTCCGAGCCAAACCCCCCGAGTTCATGGTCGACAACCACCTCCTCTGGTACGAGATTTCAATCATGAGCTCCTCTGTCGAAGACATTCTCCTCTCAAACAAGGATCTCAAGCCTGGAAAATCCGCAGCCCCATGGGATGAGTCCGAGCTACTTGGTAAAGACGCCCATATAGATACCGAACAAAGTCCACCAAGGGACGACCCCCACCCTCACCCTGAGGAAACCGACCAACCGGACTCCATCGGAGAAACAGGCCTGGGCGGCATGCTTCGTACCGCCTCGCGCCTAATCTCCCGGCTCGACGGAGTCGGATACTGGAACCAAGCACCTACTGATATCGGAAACTTTGAGAACCCAATCGGGCTTATGCTTACCACTGCTGCTGAGAATGTCAAACCTTCTGCGACTGCTTCTGCGGTGGGGGGTGCTGGAGCCGCGGGACCTGTTGGAAGCGGTAGTGGTGGTGCTACTGGCGGTGGTGTGCCGGCTAAGGGGCCTGCTGTTCTAGTTGAGGTACAGGCTGAGAATGATGGTGGAGTTAAGGATATGGATAGTGCTAGTGTTAGGGCTGGGATGAATCCGGGGTCGATGGAGTTTTGGTGAGTGAGGATGTTGTGAAGCTTAGTATATCTATATCGGTTCTATGCGGTGGTTATTTTCATGACGGGTTGGTTGTGATGACGGGACGATGGTCGGCAAGATGTTCTGAGCTCAATCTTTTCCTTAACTTTGTCTTCTTGTTCTTTCTAGCTTTCTCCCCATTGTATCTTGATACTTTCTACAGCCCTTTGCCCTCTTTCTTTCCTTCTCCTTCTATAAATCCAAGCTCTATAGCAAAGTATTAGTTAAATTGAATCTACCACTCCGATGAATTGATCACAAACATTGTAACTTGTTCTTTTGACATTTTTCTTCTATCTCGTAAAGACATCATCAATCCCATCCCATCCACACCCCAAATACCCCTTCCCCTGAAGCATATGCAACCCATCCATCCCACTCTCCACCCACGAGAGATGCAATCACACAAAACAAAGAAAGATCTAAACATAATTCCATTCATTTCCCATCCCCTGAAACACCACCTACTCATCCTCCTCATCATCCACAACATCATCCTCCACCCCCCTCAGCCAACTTCCCCTCGCATCAACCGCCGCCTTCCTAACATCCCTCTTCGGATCGTCAAGAATAACACTCAGCGACCTCACCACATTAGTCTTCAACCTCCTTAGAGGCGAGGGTTTCCCCTCGGCCTCGATCTCAGACGAAGTCTGCGCAACGAGGAATATGCATTGGAGGGCTTGTGCGCGGGTCTTTGCGCTGCTGCTGCTGCTACTGTTGCTGCTCTTGGTGGGTTTTCCACCCTCTGGTTTTTTGTATGTAGCTGTTTTCAGGAGGCGGTTTATTAGGCTTTCGATATGCCCGCTTTCGTCGATGGCTATTACCCCGTTCTCGCGGATAAGAACAGCGATTGTTTCGAGGGTTGCTGATTTGACCGGTTCGGTCTCTGGGCCTTGGAGGTCGAGACTTTGAAGGAGGAGGGGGAGGAGGGTTGGCATTTCGGGGGTTACGAGGGAGGGTGGGATGGTGGAGAGTATTCCTGAGAGGGCGGTAAGATAGGCTTGTTTAGTGTGTGTTGGGGTTTCGGAGGTGTTTGTTGCTCGGATGTTTTTGGAGACGAGGGGGAGGAGGGTGGTGAAGACGCGTTGTTTGGTGAGGAGGCGGAAGGTTGCTCCGTTTGTTGTGTTGAGGATGTCGTCGTGGCTGAGGAGAACGGCAAAACCACGGGCAGAGATGCTGCTTGTTTGAGGGTCTGGGGAGGAGAGGAGGGAGAGGAGGGACATTAGGAGCTCGGTGGTTTGGGGTGCTAGGCGGAGGATAAGAGCTTTGGATAGCCAGAATATCGTCCGGATTGTAGCTGGGGTGAGCTGCTTCTCTAGCTTGTCGGATGGGAGGAGAGAGGATATCATATCGGGCATTATCGACGCCAACTCCTTGTTTGAAAGGAACTTGTTCACCAGGAGAGCAACATGTCGAAGAAGAGCAAGGTGGGTAGATTGCCTCTCTTCGGAGATACTGAGCTTCACAAGCTCGTGCAGAAGAGCTGACATATCAGGGGTCGTGTATGGTAAATTGGGTGTAGTTTTCGGGAGTCCAGCAAGGAAATAGGTTGACAGTATCATCGTTTGTCGTTGAGACTCGCTCGTTGTGCCGGCGAATGGAACTGCGACGAATCCATCTTGCGCCGAAAACAAATTATAAACGTTCTCGGCGACGACCTTCTGTTTCTCCCCGGGTAGAGAACGGATGATCAGATTGCTCAGCCTACCCACAGTATCAAGAGTTGTCGCATCCTTGAGAACGCTGGCAGGGCCATCTCCCATTGTCGCAAGGGCTGCTTTACGTGACAAATTCTCAACAATCTTGGTGTAGTAGAAATCGAGATTCGTGTCGTTATCCAGTCCTCTTTTATCCATGACATAGAGTATAGTCAGCAGAATTGCGCGAGGATATTCTGGAGACTTCGGGTTTCCCGATTGCAGCAATACGTCGAGTTTGCTCAATAGTCGCCTAACCAAAGTCTCGAATATCTCTTTCTCGATGCTGATTTGAGCTAGACTTTCCAAAGTTTTCATATAAGTCGTGTCCTCCCCAACGTCGGTATCAGGCAATGTTGCCACAAAGGCAGGAAACGTAATATCCATAATCAATTGTGGCTTGTATTTGGATATTTCTGCCAAACCAGAGATCGACTCCTTTCTAAGGTCATCCCTCTCCTGAATCTCCTCTTTAAGCAAAATCTCGTCCAAATACTGCACGTAAAGACCTATTTCGTTGTCTGGAAGAAAATTTTTCAGTGTAGATAGGCGGATGAGGCCCTTCAATGCTGTGACACGAAAAGAAATTTCGTCCTTCGTAGTCCCCATCAGAGCCTGGCTAAAAGTTTCGGATAGCTTTTCCTGGAAGGGTGAAAGGGGAGACTCAGGAGGTGCGTCAGAGTCCCTCGAGCTCCATGTACCATATATCTCAATCGCAGAATCAAAAAGAGAGACAAGCGCGTCAAGCAAAGCCCGCTGCTTTGCGATTCCATCAGCCTCCTGGTATACGGTAAATAGGGGCGCAACAACCGCTTGTATTATCAGGCTAAATGACGCCGATGATGCAGCCGATAATGATCTCAGAATATGTTGCGCAGGTTTTGCCAACTTTTGCTGAGGTTCACGTAACTGCTCGTTGCATTCTTTTGTTATAGGCCGTAGGTATTGAGCAAGCGACGACTTATGAGAGTCGGGGGTGGGTCCTTCTGACAGGCGTTTTGCCACTGATTGGAGAACATTTAGCGACTCGTTGGAGAGGCTTTCATCGTCGCCGTTGAGGATCTCGAATTTTACAGAGTCCCAAATAGTTATCGAATACCGCGACACCGTTACTGGGTCATAGGCGAAAATACATGCTTTCATCGTAACTAGGGCCTCTTTCTATTGGATTGTCAGCGGAAGCTCCAAAAGCACACAAAATGGGTAGATGTCGTACCTTAACAGTTGGTGAAGTTGCATCTAATTTATCAAGCAAGGCAGGAAACGCGTATGGAGCAAAACGCTTCGTTGATATAATGCAGTCCTGCAATCGATCTTTCAAATCCTGAGCCGTTATTCCATATGGATCATTGGGCGGAGGCCTAAACGTGATGGGGAAATAGTTATACACGGAGTCGAATAGTATCTTTATTTAAATATTAGCCACCGTTGAGACGTAGGGGACAGCAGGACATACCTGGGCATGGTTGGATATATCCCATTCCACCATAATGACTTTTAGGATCGAAAATACGAGCATGAGGTTCCGCGGATCCTTCTCTCCATGGACGAGGTCCACTATTCCCACGAGTGACTCGTCTCCCATTTCATGAAAGGCTAGAAGAATCATCTATATCAGCATTTCCCTCCTAGTGGACGTGATATCCCAGATGCTCACCCTCTCTATGGTTTGTCATTAATCGGCTCAAAAGCTGGATTATTTGGAAACGCTGCGATTGTGGACGGAGCTGCAGTTCTTCGAAGTTCTCAAAAAGCCTGTGTGGGAGCTTCAGTTAGCAATCTGCCATATATATCCCTCTACATAGCTCCATTGAACCCCCTACACTGCTTCTCCGCGCAGTGAAGAGGAATAGAGAAGATAGTAACTCCAAGACGCACTCACGCTCGCGCAGTCATGGCCGTCATTTCATTATTAAACCTTCCCAGTCCCTGAAGGCAATCCAAGCCCGCGATGGCTCCTCCATCCCCAATACGGTCACAGTAGAAGCTCGTCAGGACCTGTATTTGCTGTCGAGTAAGGAAGGTATCGGGAAGGGCTTTTATAACCGCGGTTAGGTACGAAACAGCCTTTCCCCGCAGCAGTATGTCCTCATCGTTTATATATTCCCCCAGTGACTGAACCACATCTATCAGGGTCGACTTCTTATCCTCCAGGCCTATGCGGGGAATTTCTGCGTTAGCACCGCGGGGTGTCAAAAGCACGCGACGCAGGACTTACTTTGGGCCGTTTTCTCGGCAATTCGAATAGCTTCCGGCCTATCATTGTCTACAAGCAACATGAACGTCTGAAGGTCCGACATGTTGCCTGTACACCTGCTATTCTTCTCTTCTTCTTGTTGTGAATCTATGTTCATCCATGTCTTCGCTTTTCTTTTTTTTGGTCAAGAAGATTGTCCCTTATCGATAGGGATCACGTGCTTATCTACAATATTTCTCTCGCTTTCTACAAGACAAAGCAAGCCCATTCTCTTACTTTTGGCAGACAGGAATCAGTTATCTATGTCTATGGGTGAAGGCTCGTCTGTATATGTTTTAGAGGCAAACATACAACGATTGTTAACAAAAAGTACCACCAAGATATCACAAGATTCCATGTCACGTGGTACTGCGTCATCAGGGCAACTTCTTGAATGAAGCAAGGAAGAGTTCAACTTCCATCACATCGTCTCCCAAGATTTCTCATAGAACCATCTACGATCATGAAGACCCGACTATTATTATACCTCGCTCTATTCACATCCCTAGCCTGCTCTCTCCCAGCAGCTCTCCAACTCCTCCCAGACTTCCTCAACGGCAGAGCAAGACTTCCAGGCTTCCTCGACCACCCCCGCGAATACATCGACAACCACCTCCAAACCACCTTTCACAAGCCCGACGACAGCTCATCAGACAATATGCCAGGAAACCAAGCCAAAACCCACGACTACGATCCAGTCTCCTCCCCCCTCAAAGTCGCTGACATCCTCGACAAAACCCGCGAAGTCGGCATCTTCGCTTCCCTAGCCAGAGGCATCGAATCCGTTTCGGAAAGACTAAATGACAAATCAAAAAACACAACTGTCCTAGCACCGCTAAACTCGGCTCTACAGGCTCTTCCGCGTAAGCCGTGGGAGAATCCAAAGGATTACGAGGAGTTCGGACAGCTGGAGGCTTATGCAGGTCAGGATGGGGAGAATAGGGCACAGAAAAACCTGGAGAAGTTCGTTGAGGCCCATGTGCTCCCCGAGAGCCCGTGGGATAATGAACAAACTGTTCTAGGTGGGCGAAAGTTGTCGTGGACGGAGGGAGAGGATGGGAAGAGATTTGTGAGATCTTGCAGCCGTTCCCATTGTTTGTGAAGAGGATATACTGACTGAAATTGCCTAGATCCAACCCGGAAACATCGAAGTTGACAGCATTGCTACCCGAGTGTCAAACGGCGAGGTTTGGATACTGAAGGGTGTTATTAATTACGAGTGATATGCTAGCAGGAACTGGCGGAGTTTGTTTCGTTTATATCTGAGAGTCATGAAACCCAGCGATCTTAATTTGCAATTATTCCGATATCTATGTGTACGGTACACACCTAATTCTACTTTTTGGCTATGTATGATACTCTAAGGCCACACAGCCAAGCGTTGGGGTTGAATAACGCTCAAGACCGTTCGGCCAACGAACGGGCGACCACTTAGGTCATACAAGAAGAGTGACCACGAGTATAATAACTGCTTCATAATTGCCATAGATCATGATAATATTGATATTATAGCTTCATTAATACAGACATTTTAGCTCTATCCCCAGTATTAAAACAACCCATAAACCAAGAGCAAGATTCTCTAGACCAGCCATAACTAGTCTCTATTCCGCCAAGTCTGAAACTTCACAGCATCTGAGCATTTTGTAATATCCTCTCTTCTATCCCATCAAGAATGGAGTAATGTTCCATAACTTCCAGGTTTTCGACCTCAGCCTGGAACATCTTATCAGGATCCTGTCCGGGTTGCAGCGGGTTGGCGCCGGCAGCGGGGTTCATTTGAGCCATTTGTTGAGACATGTGGCTCGCAGCTAGAAGTTCTCAGTCAGACACCAAATCACCAGTAATAAAGGGGAATACGCACAGTTATCACTCCCAAGAATAAACCCGAAAATCGGCTGGAGACCGAACAAATTCAGGAAATACCACGAAAGACTCGACACCCATCTAACATCCAAATCACGAGTCTGAACACCAGATTGTAACATCGACTTGAACCGAATCGTTAACGGAAAGGGTAATTTCACTGTCCAAGCAAAAAATATTAGCTCCGCTCTCTCCAACTCCAACCTGGAACAACTCAAACATACAAATCACATATCCAGAAAAGAAGGCATTAATCCACCCCATAATAAGCGTCTGTGGAATCATCATCGCCATATTTCCCTTCATCATACCCATCATACCCTCCATTGCAGCGGGATCCGTCATCGGGTTCGCGGGCGGTTGCCCCCTGTTCTCGGGATCTTTAAGGAACGCTCCACTCTTGAAAGAAGAAACGATATAGGACTTTCTAGAAGCGAAGGAAGAGGGTGTCAAGACCGCGGAAGCGTTGTTGCGCAGGTTGGTGCCGCGTATGAGGGAAAGGCGTTCACGGGATTCGGCGAGGGTGGATGCGCGCTTGGGGGGTGAGCCCATTAGGACGGTGGCATAGTGTCGGAGGATACCAGTGAGTATCTAAATACAGTCAGACAAGGAACAAACATATGAGTAGGACAATGTTGAGGGCTGCGAACCATGACAATCGTAATCGGGAAAAGAATCCAATAGCTATGGTCAGTTATGTTAGCTCTCGCTCCACGATAGAACGAACGCGAAATACTCACAAAAGAGCAGGATCCCGAAGGATCGTCTGCTCAACACCTTGAACAGCCATTTTTAATCGACAATGAGCACTCACTGTCGGTGCTGTGCTGGTGATCGAGAGCAATTTGTCAGTGTCGAGCGTTGAAGTTGAACTTCGGAGATCTCAAGTCTTGGCAGAGATGAGATCTCTAGCTTCCTTTTCGAAAGTGACAGCTCGCCGCAATTGCTCAACTCCAGTCTTACGCTCCAAGCACCACAATCACGACAGTTACGATATAGAGATTCATACTCATTCGCATTCAGGCATAGATCGCTGCTACATTTCTTTTGAGAGATATTCAGTTCCTCTTCAATGGCGAACCCGGCCACCAAAGTACCGGTTTACTCGGTCAACGGTATGATATCCTCCTTCACAGCTGTTCTATATCCCTAGATACCCCAGACGACTCGATTCTTCTTGCTCAGGCCTATACTACTATATCCTCCGACTCAAAGGAACTATAGAAAACACCAGAAACGCTAACCCACCCCCTCCCTAGACCTCAAAAACACCACCGACGATGCCCTCTCCCCCTACCTAACCTCCCTCCCAAAACCATACCGATTTACCGCAAACAACCTAAACACCGACATCAGACTTCTTCTGGGCTACTCCGCCGTTGCAATCGCAGGTGTGACCTTCTACATAGACCGCAAACTCGGCTGGGTAGCTACCGATGGCTGGGTCATGGGTGCCGTGATCGCATACTTCATCTTGAACACGGCTTTGACGTATTGGATCTGGGGCGTTGAGGCTGGGCAGGTATTCTCAGGGACTCGCGATGGTGGGGAGAAAGTGAGTTCTAGTTCACCATTGATCTCGCGAAAGAAAGCATATCATTGACAACCCCTGTACAGTTAACAATAAGCTCCTCCTCCAAAAAATACTCTCCCCTCTACACCCTCGATATCAAATACGTCAACGCCCAAGGTAAACCGATCCAGGAGAAGAAGATAGAAACCTCATTCACACGCTGGTTCTCCGCCGACGGGATCTTCCACCCCGAACCGCTCAGGCAATGGCTGGCTAGCGAAATAGAAGTTTTGAGATTGGCAGCTGGAGAGACGGCGTCGAAGAAGGTGGAGACTATAATGGAAGAGCTTGAGGATGTGGAGGATGTAAGTGGTGAGTCCAAGAGGGGTGCGAAGAGTAGGAAGGCGAAGAAATGATCTCTGGGGTAGGATGAGCTTCCCCTACCGAATGGCTTCTTTGCCTTCTTCTCTTCCTACAACCAACATCTCGGATACTACCTCAAAAAAACAAAATAGCTTTCATCAATGGATTTCGCAGCGTTGGCGTTGCTTGCATATTTATGTCCATACTTTCGCTGCTCAGGGGTATCCCGCACCAGCCCCCCTATCATTCTCAACGCGCTCAGAAGTAGGCCCTACAATGAGACAGTGCGTCATGCACATGGACACTTCTCATAAAACATGTTTCCCATCTGCATGGTTTCGAACCTCGTGATTCATTGTATAAGCTCTTTTAACTACAAATCCCATCTACCCCTTTTTACCCAAACCCCAAAAAAACCAACCCATTTTATATAAACCCGCCTACCGTTTTTATTTGAAGAAGAAGAAGGATAAAAAGCGCATAAACGCTCCACGCGCAACCCATATAGAGTAACATTAACAAGAACAAGAAAAGGCGAAAAAAGGGCAAAAATTCTACGGCTCCGACGACCCCATCGATTCAAGGGTTCCAGGTTTCTCCACCGCCGCTGCAGGGTGGACATCGTCAAGTCTACGGTTTTGAACGATTCTCTGTTGGGTTCGAACGGGTTAGAGTAAATCACCTCTTCGGATGAAGGGAGGCTTTTTTCGGGCAGAAAGAAAGATGATTCTTTCAGAGGTAAAGACTCACCAGGAGGTTTCTTAGGAGTACCACGATTGTGACTTTCCCAATTGCAGGGACGTATATTGAGGCCTTTTCTTTGACGCTGGGATCGAAGTTCTGGTTTTGATATGTTAGCCGTAGGACGAGAACCATAGCCCGGATATGTGGAGTGACAAACACACCTTCTCACTAGAAAAGTTGACACAGACAGCCCCCTGCCTAAGGAGCTTAGTATCAAATTTATACCCATCCCCCGGCACCCCCGTAATGACCACATCACACAGCGGCGCCGCATCCTCCACCCCCCACCCCTCCATATCCACAACCTCATGCCTCCTCTTCCTAATCCCCTCCCCGCGCGTAAACTGCTGCACACCCGTAACATCAACACTATACACACACGCCCCATCATTCGCCAACAACGCCGCAAGCGGCCTCCCCACAACCTCGGACCGATTAACCACACAAATCGTATGCCCAAACAACCGATTTCCATACGGCAGGATAGTATTATATATCTGCAAAAACTCCAGAATCTTAATAACCGCCAGGGGCGTACATGGTAATATGGACTTCTGCTTCTGGGTCGCCGGGTCCAGGAAGCGGATGTTTTGGTACATGTTGAAGATGTAGCGATGGCTTAGGCCTTCGACGTCCTTTGAGACGTCGACGATCTGTTGGAGGTATTGATCTTGCCGGCTGTTGAAGATTGGGTAGTAGACTATCATGCCGTCGACTTCGGGGTCGGTGTTTGCGGCGATGATGGCGTCTTCGATTTCGTCTTTTGTTACTTCACGGAGGGAGTAGCGGAATCCACTAGCGAGGTAGGAGGTGTCTTGTTAGCTATACCGTCCCTCTAGCAAGCTCAATTGAGCAATAAATACTCAAGGCAATCCAGATTGCGCAACAGTACCACATCTCAACAAAAAAGGACAGCAGCAACTCACTTCTCCCTACACGTCTTCTCCGTCCACTCCGCATACATCCTCGCTGCCGGATCCGTATTCGCCAAAAAACCAACCAGATGCGGCGGTTTCTCCAACGTCTTCAACCCATCTTTGACCTCGCTGAGCAGGCCATCCGCGACTCTACGCGCAAGAATCACCTTGCATGAGGCCGGAGCACCTGCACCTGCGGCTGCGCCTGTTTCTGTGCTGGGAGGCATTGGGGGGAGGAGGGACAATTGGAAAAGTTCAGATATATTTTTATGGGAGGGGGGGAGTAGTCGGAAGAAGGGAGAGAGTTGGTGGTTAATTAGTAGATTTGCGATTGCGATTGCGCGGGTTGGTGGGTGGGAAAATTTTTGGTGCTTATCGATAACAGGCGGAGGGGCACCCACGCTGCAGAAATATAGATCTTTCGCCCACCGAAAAGCCGTTCATAGTATTATAAAATGACTCACGATTCGAGCTATATAATAAAATTTTGCAAATACTACATGATAATCGATAATCGATGAATCAATTAATGAGAAGAGCCGTTCGATTGTATGGTATCAATTGAGCGTGATCTGACCCTGTTGCACTACCGGCAGCCTGGAAATATATATCTTCTCCAAGGCGCTAGTAGATAGGGTTGAGCTTGCCAATGGGAATTTTTACCAACAACACCACTCGAGAAAGAGACCGGAAAGGAGAGTGCGAATGCATATTGAAGGGAGCGTCCTAAGAAACTCCAATTCAAGTTTTCTTCTCTAGTTCGGAAGTAATGAATGAAAGAACGCCTTCCAGAGTGTAGATTGTCCCCCTATCCCATCTCATCATAGCCCCTTAAAAAGTTGAACCTCTTAACAAACCCACACCCCCAAAGCAAAGCAAAAGAATAGATAGAAACCAAACAAGAAACGAGAGTCCCCTTGCCATCCCCATATTAACCGGGGATTTTCCGATTTTTGCACTCGAAGTAAGAATATAGAACAAAGACACCCATCCCACTCTGACCTGACCCCTTATCAAGTCGTCCAATCGCTTAAAGAGAAAAATAATTTTCTGCTGATTTTTCGCCGTTTCCATCCGATGACGAGAAGAGCACGGCAAACATAAGAAAGCAGGGGAATAGGGGAAGAATATGTGCTAAAATCAGCGAAAAAGAAGGGGGGTAAAAGACAGGGGTAAGCAGAGTGAGGAACGGGAGAACCAAATAATGATATATAAGGGCGCGAGAGAGACCGAGCTAAATAGAAGTAAGCGGCAAAGCGAGAAAAACTCAAAGACCTACCGTGTTATACAAATATACGCTGCTCGCCAACCCCATTTCCACCAGTAGTTCGTTCATATAACCCTCCTAATTCATTCATACCATTCGTTGCGCCAGAAAACGTATATTTCACACCCTAACTCATGAACACCGATTATGTGCCTTATTCAACTTCCGCCATCCGGCTGTGAGCCTTGGAGAGTCGTGCCCATGAATAGGCCGGAGTTTCGGTCAAATACTGGAGGCGGTGGCATCCCGTTACGGGCTGCAGGCGCGTCTCTGGTCACCGGGGGTATACCGCCGGGGGATAAAGGGGATGTGCGTTGTTGGGCAGCTTGTTGCTGTTGCGGCGCGTCCAACATAGGCCAGAGTTGAGTTGTTGCATCGAGGTTGGTGCTTTGGATGTAGTTATCCCAGGCCTCCTAAAAAATAGTTAGTAATCTGTGAAACTCCCCTGTCTTCGATGAAAGGGGATAATGGAATAAACTTACCCAGTCCAGATTCAAGGGCTGCATCTCATTCATCTGCCCAAACATATTACTGAACGGGGACGGAGCCTGAGCAGGAATCTGATCCATACTCGTCATCCCATCATGAGGCAGCGGTGAATCAGCCATCTTCAAATTCCCATCGCCAAACTGGCCAGCACCCGTGGAAGTCGGTAGTGGACTCATCCCACTACTCAACAATCCCAACGTCATAGCTGCATTCTGCTTCTCATCCTGTGGCTCGAACACTGGACCCGAAGGCTTGCCTTCCTTACTCTGTTGTTGTCCCATATTGAGCTTTCCCAACAACATACCCAGCATCCCAGCAGCCTTCCAGGCATCAATCGAATAATCTTTAAGCTCTTCCCATATATCCTTTGAATGCTGAAGTGCGGTCATCATCTCTTCCCGCTTCTCGGACCCCCAAGTAAAAATGTCACCAGACTCTCGCCCAGCCGCTCGGAGCTGAGCACCAGTATACAAGTCTACCGCAACGATTGTTGCAGCGACCAAAAAGTCTTGTGACTGAAGAGAGTAGTAGGCGTGGCATCGTTGGGCGTGGAGGCGGCCACCCGGCTGCGTTTCAGCATGCATGGTGGCCTGGAATTCGAGCAACTCCATGGCGGAATCAACACAGGTACGACGGGAATGCGCATAGCGAGGGTTTTCACGCGCACGAGAGAGGAAGGACCTATGAAGGACACATTGTGCCTTGTGGTAAATTCCGGCGATCTATATATACGCAAAAAGAGTTAGCAATTCCGCAGACAGAAAGGAGACACGATCAAAAAACAGAGAGGATATATCTTACGTTAAACCGAGAAAGTATTAGAGACATCGGATCATGTATACTTTCAATCATCGGACGGGTACGAAGATGCTGGGGCACCAAATCCCACGCTTGCCGAAGGTTACGATCGAGATCCAACACTGTTTCATAAGAGGCACTCTTAATAGCCTGTGTGTGTTCGATCACACGCCCAAAAGCGGATGTAAGACGCGCTTTCGTACTCAGATACGTTATCGGAGTCGGCTCATCAACTGGCCTGGGTGGAGGAATCTCTTTGCTGTCCTCATCAAAGTCTTCATCATAAAGATTCCGAGGGAGCTCCGTATCGCTATCAGAATCCCGTACCAGGCTCGGAAGTGAGACTTGGAAGGAGAATATAACATCCGCCATACGAACGAAGGCCCAGATACGTCGTCGCATTTCTCCCTGGAAGGGAGTGATATTTGGAAACGATTTAGAATCGCGATGGTATCCCATGCGCATTGCCAAACGCGCGATCATTCCCGCAAGTATCCACACCGACGTCTCTGTCTCTTTGGTCTGGGAATAATCTGCGTGAAGATGGAGGATCAGAGTCTCGAGAAGGTATTGTTGCGGCTTTGTGTAGTCTGATAACACTAGGCATTGAGCCATTAGAGAGCGGTACGAGCCCGCCATATCTAATGACTTCCCACGGAACTCCGGTGGCTCATCGCCATCACGATAGTATGATAGCAAGGCTAATCGCATCATCGCGAAAAGCATACCAATCCAGACAAGGGTCGATTTTGATGGATCTTGCCAATGTCGCGCATACTAGGACGAGTTAGCCAGGTAGGAATTCTGGGAAGCGCTAATCTCTTACTTGTTTTTGAAAAGTTGGGGTGTGAAGGACGTCTATAAAGGAAAGTAAGCTACACGCAATCGAATCCGAGGAATGGGAAGGTTACGCACGAGTGGCAGGATCGTAGGTATTAAAATATCTGCCAATAAGTATATCGGCTGTGTATTTTGAAGGGAAGGAAGAAATAATTTCAGCTTCGCTGAGGGGCTGCGTTGCCCCAAATACTAGAGAGGGACCGGAATAGTCCGAGGGTTTTTTCATGGCGTTCACTTTTTCAACCTGTTCCTCGTATGTTTTCTTCTGGCCCGCAAAGTATTGGCGTACCTCAGATATCTGTGTTTGGCGAGTTAGGATAGATTCCCAATAATGATAGATATTCAGCCACTTACTTCATGAAGCACCGAAGCCCAATGTGAATCGCTTATATACAACGATTTATTATTATCAACCTTCATGATACCAAAAGATTTGGTAACTCTCTCAGTATCACTCTCGTCGCCTCTCATATCGTCATCATTTAGGTCAACGTCATGCGTATTCGGACCAGACGATGAGCTACCACCCCCCGAGATTGCCGCATTTGCGGCACTGGTCCCCGCCGACTGAGGGCCGTTGGTCATAATAGACAACACCAATCCTTCCAGCCTATCGATGCGATTCTGCATATCATCTGGGGAATTAGATGCACTTTGGTTCGTTAGATTTCGCTTTCGTGTGCCAGCTTGCGCATAGACGCAAGAGGCCGCATCGCCTCTCTTCACGCAATTTTCGCAGGGTACAGAACGGTTACATTTCAGTCTGTACAAAAGAGCATATTAGCGGTGAAGGGCATAGGATCATTCCTTCGAGAAAACCTACTTCCGATTCCTACATGGGGCGCAGGACAGAGGGACTCGATTCCTCTTCCTCACCACCCTATATTGGCCTTCCGGCGAGTGCGCACCCATACTGGAAGAGGTGGTAGACGGTGTCGGGGTCATAACTTTCATAAATCCGTCAAACG
This sequence comes from Arachnomyces sp. PD_36, assembly GCA_032988195.1. Lineage (NCBI taxonomy): Eukaryota > Fungi > Ascomycota > Eurotiomycetes > Onygenales > Arachnomycetaceae > Arachnomyces > Arachnomyces sp. PD_36. The sequence continues at coordinate 372,638 of JANTQE010000019.1, read as the reverse complement.
ATGTTCAACCCGTTTTAAGCTGTGATCCCGAAATGATAAGTATAGCTTGCGCTTTAAATAAGGCTGTTATAGGAGGTGTCCGTGAGATTGAGTATCCCAGCCTCGAGGCTAAGACCACCACTAACGATCGGATGGCGGGTTCGGGGAGGAACCTGCAAATAGGTACTGGGTGGTATCCGAGGATAAGTCAATAAACACGCTGTCTCTTGAATCGACTCGTCGATCCTACACCCGGGAAAGAGGTCAGCAAACATATTCATTGCTATAAAGCGTCGGCATCGCCATCGTCATCATCGCCAAAATACTACTGGTAGATTTGAGGGAAATAATAGGAAAAAGAAACCCACACAAATATACACTTTCCCTCTATACCGAGGGTATTCCTCTAACAGCGATAAGCCAGACGGTCTTGCGAAACCCTCTCTGCCGACCAGAACTGCGGTCTGCGGCGTAGGGAAAGGGAAGATCGTTCGTAGCTAATAATATCCTGGGGCCAGCGCAAAATCAACCCCGCTTGTCAAGTCGAGAGCGCGCCCTCGTAGCGATATATCTCAGCCCAGTATCTCAGGGCTTTCCAGCGGGATCGATCGTTCACGATCGTGCGCGTCGTTGTCTCCAACTGCAATGCGCTCTGCGTGTCCACCACACCGCCGATAAGGATAGAGAAAGATGCGATATTGCTGCGCCTGAAGGAAGCTGCCGATAGAAACGTATCTACAAACGGCAAAAGCGGCAAAAATGGTCAGTCAAACGTTGTCTTTCCTAGTTGTCGTCAGGACGCATTGCGGGGAGAAGAAGGTGAGTTGAGAGATCAGGTCATATGAAAAAGACGGTTCGCTTCCCCAAAAAGAAACTCACCCTCGAGAGAACTTGGTGCGACGACGACACTACCTACTACTTACTCCCTCGAAATATTTTCAAGCAAGGAAGAATAAACAGCACCCGTTGTGCGAAAGAGAAAAGAAAAGAAGTTGTTCGTTCTCAAGATTATCATAATAAGAATACAAATCAGCTGTTCAACCACTTCCCTGCAAAGCTACTAACTAACATGTATGTACGTCGTAGGGGTTGTTGAGTTTCAAGCGCAAGTTCGATCATCGATCATCGGCCGTTTATTACCCCGTTTAACTTCACGACTGTGACTTGCGAATTGGCAGTTGCCTTACGACGCGAAAGGAGAGAGAGAGAGAGAGGGCGTCGACTGCTTAGCCACACTTTATCCGCCCCCAACGCAACGGGGAACAAAGCGGGAAGGTGATGCGATTGATAAATGAGAAGAGAGAGACCGTGTGTCTCCTCAGCAATCCCACTTGATGCCTGCGATAACCAGAGAAAAAGGCTTCGGAATTAAGCGGAGTTAATACTACTATCTCTTCGACGAGAAAACTGGACACGACCGGCCACTCTTCATCCTTCGCGTGGTGCGGAATGGGTACCGACAATTAATCCAGGCCTTCCCTTATTCACTCTTGCAACCGCGTGCGCAAGGGCTAGCCGGCAGATACGAACTTGCATCTGATTCTGACTCATAATTTCCCTGGTATCCCGGTTCATATCGTCAATGGCTGATGGAAGAAGTCAGGATTGCTCTGAAAAAGTCACAGGGATTGTCGCGTCAGAAGCGAATTTATCTCAGGAGACTCAGGCCTGGTGCTGACCTTGCTTATGCTATCAACATATAATGTCGTGTTTATCTCGTTGCTCGACGTCAAGTCAAATATATGCCTCGAGTTTTGGCATCACGGCATATCCAAGCCCATGGTGCTGGTATCACCTAGGCCGATGGCAAGTACTACATGATGGGAAAATCACAGGGATTTACGAATAGAGCAAGGCAGTACCGCAGGGCACTACATCCTATCATATACTGACTTTACGTTTGACAGAATACCCGATGAGAAGCGTAAAAAAACGGGTTTCATTCATGAGAAATACCAACGTGCCAGGCGCACTCTATCTAAATCACAGCAATGCTCTGCGAGGCATGCACATCGCGGCTACTGAAGCCAACTCGGAATTCAATCTCCCCCTCAGGGATGATCCAGTCTTGCGAGACAATATCCCAGTAACTGATGTCCCTGCGCAAGATGGGGAATTTGACAGTGGCAGATTCGCCGGCGGCGATAGCTACTTTTTTATAGCCGCGGAGGACCTGGACGGGAGTATCTTCTGGGGCGGTCGATGGCAGAGAGAGGTACAACTGAGGTATAGTCTTGCCGTCGACGTCGCCTGTGTTAGAGACAGTACAGGTAGCCTCCAATATGGTGTCGTAGAGATGGGGGTTGCCACCCGGTACGGTGTCGGCGTCAGGTGGGGTTGCGGAGACTTCGCCAGCGGAAACGTTGTCAACGGTGAAGGTGCTAATATTGAAGGTAGTGTAGCTGAGACCGAAGCCAAACTCGTACCGCGGAGCGATATCCGCTTGGTCGAAGTGGCGGTAGTCGATAAGAAGGCCTTCGGTGAAATTGGCCTGGAAAGCGTCAGGGGTAGTAGGGTTCTCAACGTTAACAATAGGCGCGTTGTAGTCTTCCGCATCGTACGCGATAGTGTAGGGGAGTTTGCCAGATGGGTTGACGTCGCCCCAGAGGATGTCGACGAGACTATTAGCGATTTCCTCTCCAGGCATATGGGCGGCGATGATGGCGGTAACGTTAGGATTATCTGCAAAATCCATTATATTCTGGCCAGCAGAGTGAGTGATAACAATAGTATTGCTGCAGACGGCGGCCACACTCTTAATGACGTCGTTGGATTCCCAATCAAGATCCAAAGATTCGCGGTCAGCTCCTTCAGTAGCCCACGACTTTGCGAAGACCAGACATACATCAGGAATCGGGTCGAGATCGCCTGCGTTATCGATGACTTCGGGGTTATCGGTCATTGCTTGAACGTTCGCACCGTACATTTCGGCCTTTTCTTTAATCGCAGAAAGGGGTGACACCAAGGATGTGAAGCGTGCTGCCCCAGAGCCACCGCCAATTGGCAAAGACCCCATGTCATATCCATATGGAGACTCATTGATGAGGATGGGCTGACCATCTTCCATGGGGAAATCATCTGCATCGTATCCAAAAACACCAATCTCCTCCGGCTCCGTAAGAGGCAGGGTGTTGTTGACATTCTTCAAGAGAACTACAGATTCGGCACCCATCTGGCGGATAATGGTAGCATGATCGCGGCGAACATCCCGGTAGCTAGGCCCACTCATGTTGAAGCCGTAGGGGTCATTGTCGAAATCGAACCCATTGAGAGTTGCGCTCGAGGGGTCGACAGTTGGGAATCCCTGGCCCTGTCCGAGGAAGTAATATGGAGTCATCAAACGAGCGATCATATCGTCAAGCCGAGCTTCGTCAAGTTTCCCGTTCTCGATGTCCTCTCCGATGTGGTCACCAAAATACTCGCCCCCGGGCATTTCCACGTCGAGACCTGCTTTGATAGATGGGGCACCCGAGTAAGTTCCACCCCAGTCAGATATAACGGAGCCCTGGAATCCAAGTTCCCCTTTCAACAGGCCGTTCATTACCTTCGAGTTCCCACAGGCGTAGGTCCCATTGACGCGGTTGTAACTGCACATCACGGAAGCAGCTCCTTCCTTAACCCCCTGGGCAAAGGGCCACAAGTACAACTCGTGCATTGTCCGGTCGTCAATGTTGGACGATACCGCCAGCACTTCTACGCCATTCTCCTCTGAAGGGAATCGCTGCGTTTCCTGCTCGTTGCCAATAAAGTGTTTTATGCAGGCCTGTACCCCAGACTTTTGGACACCCTTGATTGTCTCCGTAAACGCGTGAGCGGTAAGGTATGGGTCGGGAGAGAAGCCCTCCCAGTTGCGACCCGCTAGAGCACTTCTGCCAATTGGGCCAGCGACAGGCCTTTCCGTGTCATGTCAGCACATAATTCACCAGAAGGCAAAAAAGCCGGGCGTACCCAAGGAAGATATGTGCGCCCTTATCCCTAAACTCCTCTCCAAGTGCAACGCCGCGTTCGTAAATCAGTTCATTATCCCACGTAGCTGCAGCAGACAATCCCGAAGGAAAGACACTCGCATTGGTCGCCTGACGGATTGCGAGCGGACCGTCTTGCAGACAGAGACCCGGGAATCCCAAGCGAGAGATAGGTGGGACGTTGCCAACACACGGCCCGGGTACCCCCGTGACCATACTTTCCTTTTCATCCAGCGACAATTCCGACACGAAGCTGAGGGCCTGGTTAAACGCATCGTCCCAACCTCCTAAACCCTCGGTTTCGGCTATAGGATTATCAGTCAACTTAGGGTAAGCTCGAAGATGGACGAGGTGAGCCTGAAGGAATAAGGCTTACGCGAGGGATACACATCAGGGCTCGTGTATTGAGAGTTGACCTGAGCTGCCCCGAGAAGAAGGCCGTAGATACATGTCCGAAGACTAGGAACCATATTGTCCACTGAGGCTATCATAGCGAGCAACGAAAAGAGCAATTGCCTTTGAAGCAGACAAAGGGATGTTTTACAATCCCATGGGGAGCATCGCGCTCTTATACATAAACCCCGATAATAAACCCCGATAATAGAGAGCATTATTAACGCGTGAGGGGGACCAAAACCCCACCGAGAGCCCTAGGTAGGAAGGAGAGACCCTACCATGAATACCTAGCAATCGCAGATAAAATCTGCAACAGGAACCTGTGCCCCGTCCTACCCCATAGGCCCCATATTAAAGCTGACGCTCGTCGTGCGGGGGTTTACCGATGAGCGATGCCGTTTCTCCATCCATTGTCGATTCGAGGCCAGATGGGATGAACCCTGCAAATGTTACCCTGGGTTGCCTGGTAATTCATTATTAAGAGCTGTTGAGACCTCTTTATAGAGATCGACAAGCTCGACGAGGGCAATAGATTGGGTTGTTTACAGGGCATCAAAGGAGTCGCGGGATGTCGGGAGTGGGTTCATGTTCGGGATGCCGGGTTCATTCATCCCGAACAGCTTATTATTTACTTCGTGCCTTGAGCTTGTCTTCAAGATATTTACATCGCCCGTCTTCCACGACCTGTGTCTTATGAACGGCGGATAGCTTGACCAGGTCAAGGATTCGATTTCATGATTTACAACCAGCAGGCTCTGTGGAACAAAATACATGCAAGCAGATATCTTCGCTTTTGCGTTTATGTATCATGAGTCTACTACGCGTCATGAAGACGACAAGACGGGACATTCAGTACGACATACATATTCTCCAACACTACCAAATTAACATACACAAGACAGATAATAAAGGAAAAGAAAGGAGTGATAATACCAGTTTAATTGAAGAAAAAGGATACAGCTCTGCGTTCAGAGAAGGTATATATAAAACAGAACAAAATGAAAACAAATAGAAGAGACACACCCACACACACACACCAAGACATACAGAGATACATATTAGAAACATGGGGAAAAGGTGAGAGAATAAGATAGAAAGGACAGTATAAGATAAAGACAAAACAGTCGTAAAAAGAAACAGGCCCCCTAGGCAAAGTGCTGTGCTGCTCGTTTCATCACATCATAACTTTATCAGCCGTAATAGTAGTGACTCCTAATGATCCAGGAAGTCCTTGTTTTTTCGATTTTCATTATGCTTTCGTCGTGCTGGGGGGAATTGTTTGACACATTAAGAAGGGGAGGGATGGGGGATGAACTTGGAGCAACTACTTGGGCAATGGGTTGCAGCTGCTTAATAGTCTCCATCGTCACCGAATCCCCAGCTTCGCTGGTTCGGGTTTCGGCTAGCGCGCTTGGGGAGAACGGTGCTCTTCGGCTGTTCGGGAGACTCATCGTAGGTATCCCAGGAAGAATCCATCATCTTAACAGCCTTCTGTCGGTCGAGGCCAACGGGCTGCTTGGGCTCCTCGTCTTTGTCCTTGGGCGCTGGAGACGTGTCTGTCATAGTCCAGTGGCTATCGAAATCCTTCGATCGGCTGACTCCATTGGGCATGATGGCGATTGGGGCCTTCTCCTCGGTAGCTTTGCTTGGTAGCCCATCATCGCCGTACAAGTTGTTCTGGTATAGACCCATGCCATTGTTCTGAGCGGTTCCCTTCGTCTTCCCATTGATATGTCTCTCGGCGACAGGTGTGGCCTCATCTTGGAACTCGAAGTGGGTCTCGGCGTCGCGACGTGGCTGTCTAACACGAGGTTGTTGCGGTGGGGTTTCAGCCTGCTCTCCTTCATCATCGCTCCATCCAAAGTGGCGAGTCTCATGGCTGAGAACCTTGCCTCTTGGCTTCTCGGGCGTGACGAAATCCTCAAAGTTCCACTGCGAGTTGTGCTTAGAGGAGCGAGGACGAATAGGTTTCTCCTTCAGATCTGGGCCATCCTCACCGTTCCCGAACTCAAAGTGGTGGTACTTGTTGGGGTGGGACTTGTAGAGGGTTGCAGGATGGCCGTCATCACCGTCGTCTTCGAACAATCTTGAGGGTTGGTAATTGTGACCTGCGGCGCCCTTGGGAGGAACGGCTCGGTTTACATCAGGCTGGCTCTTCTTCTCCTCGCTAGGCTGGTTGATGTCCTCTCCGATGATGCGCGATTGCTGGTATTCATAGTTGGAGCTCCCTTTCGATGAAATTGGCCTGTCGATCTCTGCACTCTCATCGGGCTCATCGCTGAACACTCTAGAAGGCTTGTACCTATGGTTTACAGCACCTTTTGGTGCGATAGGCTTATCGATAGTAGCCTTTGTGGGAGTCGCATCACCATCACCACCAACAAACAGGTCACCATAATCTCTTGGAGGTGGTTTGGCAGATGATTTCGGTAGGTTGAAGCCAACCTCCTGTTGAGTCGCAGCACCCTGTCCAGAGAACAAAGATAGCGAAGCGTGTGGATCCTTGATGTGCTTCTTGCTCGGGGAGACATTCTGAGCTGCTGCTGCCGCGCTGACACCGTTGTTGCCGGTCTGTTGAGGAGGGGAGGATGGAGTAGCAGTCTGCGCGGTTGGTTGAGCACTGGCGCCCTTCTGGATCAACTTCAACTGGTCGCGACTGTCGCGAATGGGCCAGGTACGGCCACGAGTGCCAATGACGTCGACCTGCTTCAAGAGCGACCCTTGGTCCCAGTAAAGTCTGATCTGGTTAATCTTCTGCTGCGCATCGAAACGGACAATGTGAACCTATAGAAATTACAATTAGCGATTGCGCACGAAGTCAACGAAATAGCAGCATACTCACAGTCGCGAAAGTCACGGTGCGGTCAGCAATGAAGTTATCGTCGAGATCAGGGAGATAAGCCCCACCACCAGAAACGAACTCGAGAGTAGTCTCGACCTCGAGACAGAGCGAGTTAGGCCCTTCCACGGAACTCAGGGTCTTGCGAGAAATATCCTTCACGATGCGTTTCTGATTTGCGAGATGCTTTGTGACTGGGCCAGCGTCGTTGAAGGACGTGGTGGTCGTGATGTAGTTTAGGGAGACATCGGGGGAGACGGACTCGGTCGATGGGTGAGGATCCGCAATGAATCTCTCGTAGATTGACTTGAGAGACATGATTGCGCACAAGTCGAGGGTGAAAGAGAGGGAGAAGAGAACACTTGTTAGGCAGAAGGATAGGAGAACGCGCTGCTCTGTACCTTGTGCGCGATCGCAAAGCGAGTGGTCGTTTGTAGAGACAGAGAGTAGATGCGACAAACAAACTTGTGATCGTAGATTCTTTCTTTCAAGGTTGTGTATGAATTATTATTCTGATTCTCTTGAGATAGAAAGGAAAATAATGACTAAATAAAAGATTGTTTACTTTGAAGGAAAGGAAGAAGGAGGGATCCGACAAAGTAGCAGTTTAAAATGAAAGCGACAGATTCCTTGTCTCATACACAGACTCTCTCTCTCTCTCTTCCGTCGCTCTGGCCTACGACGCGGAAACAAACACAGACCAAAACATGCGAGAAATAAAATATCCACGCCCCACAGAGCAAGTTGAATTGCAGGAGGGGATCTGGTCCCTGCAAGACCGTTGAAAAAGAAGAAGAAAAAACACAATTTCGCTTCCTCTCATTGGGAGAGAGAGCGTGTTTCAAACGCTTTTTCTTCGCTTCGAGAAGGTCGACAAGCGTGGCCCTCGGTTGAGATTAATGCAGGAAAAGGAGAAAAATTCACGCCGTTGTTTCAGAGACACGCTTTGTCGCCTTTGGTTCGCGTCTGCCTCACGGAAAGCTTGAGGAAGAACTTGTAATTTTATCCTGGAGACATGAAATGCTGCAGTTCGCTCCCAAGTGATGAACTGGTTTTATGAGAGTTATTCAGTGGGATAGGGTCTGTTTTTTGCTGCATATACGAACGGGATACCATTTTCCAAGAAAGGGAAGATTGGAGAGGGATGAGAATTGGGGATGGGACAATTGAGATTTGCGCTTTCATTAGGGTCATTGCTTCACATTGCTTTGGCGTCGTTACCTGTTCTCTAAGGCAAGTGATGAAGCGATCAGACAGGTACATGAACGTCCCGTCTCTAAAAACAAGGACATCTCTTCAGCGTGTTCGCTATGACCTTTTAATTCAGAACCATACGCCAAGCAATTTATCTACGATTCAAGAACCCTTGGAGTATATGCATATTTTCGTAGAGCGGTTCCCTCCCCTATCCCATCCATGCGAGAGTTCGCTCCAGGGAATAATCTGGAACCCTGGTATCTATATTTAGGGCGGCTCGGGTGATCAGAGTATGGTTTAAAGCGTCCTATTACATGTCAGTAGATCTTCGAAAAAGGAAGGACAGGTTCGACGGACCCGAGGTAGTCTTCTTTGATGCTGCCGATGGCATACATCGCACCGACATCGCTTCTTAAACCAATAAGTTTGATTCGAAGGTTTGTACCTTTCTCGATAACCTGATCAGCGTTATCCGTGTACTGCGGAGGAGTCGCATCTGGATCCCATCTGATCTCGGGAGGAATCAACTGTAGTCTCATTAGTAGGAGCTCTACGCGGAGGCAGACGCATAGCATGACGTACGTGCTTAGAGACAAAGACCGACAAAGGTCCCACATCCGCAAATATTCCCTGGTTTTTGACCGAAGTGACAATGGCGTCCACCTTGATAACAACCATCAGTACCCAGAACACCCAAATCAACCCATATTCGCGCGCAAAACGTACCGTCTCTCCCTTGAACGGCTTCCAGACAATAGCACGGTATACGATCGTATATTCCGCAACCCCACTCCCAGGTATCACGCGACCCTCCGAGATATTAAACGTGTCCATCACACAGACAATGTAGTAATCCCCGGTACACGTCCCTTCGACATCTTCCGTCAACCGATTTGTGAGGTATTCTTTAACCTGGGGCCCAAAGAAAGACGGATGCAGCGTAAGAACACGCTCGAGGAAATGGATGAAGAACATCGTTGAGCTCTTCGGAGTGGAAAAAAAAGAGAATAGCTTGTTTAGTAAACAACACACACAAAAGAGGGCGGACGATTAAAGGTTCTTTCTTTTCTGCTAGAGCTTTTGAATGTCCTAGAAGTCGCGGTTCTCAGAGCCCCTCCAACAGCGAAAGAGAAAAAGTCAGCATACGTTGTTGGTCCCGGTGGGGGAGAGAAGTTGGGGCACTGGATGCTTGTGTTTGCGCACTTCATAGAAAAAATGATGGTATTGACGGCTTTTCTCCCCAGTAACGGTAGCCGTGCTCTCGAGGGGAAAGGAGGCTGATGTTCTGCACCTCGAAACTCCTCAATTCAGCGTGCCATTACTGTAATGCTCAGACCGAGGAATAGGTAGCTAGCTCAAGCTCCTTCAAAGGTCGGGGTTTGAGGGTCGTCGCGTGAGGGAAAGGAGAGCCGGAGTGACAGAGCGAGCGGAAAGGCAGAGGCTCCTGTAACTTGGCGGCAGTTAACAACAACCTCTGTTTGTTGTGGTAGGACGTGAATCTGTTCCTTTCTCGCAAAGTGCCGTCAGAAGCTGAGGATTCAACACCAATTTTTGCGATGCGCTTGTTCGTTAGAGCCTAGATCTCACGTGATATTGTTTTATGCATATGTTTAGTCATCATCGGCACAACGTTCGCGTTCGGTTCATAAGTCGAATCCCCGCCTATCATCACGTGTCAAGATATCTCGGCATCAAAGGATCAACGGCGAAGATAATAAACGGTCTCACTCCCTTTCCAGCGATGTGATGATGATACGAGTTGCTCTGTAGCGGCATTTCATGGTTTATTTGATATTATGATAATACTCTGATCTACGCCGAATCCAACTCGAAGCAAAATGGCTCTCAACCTCGAAAAACAGCTGCTCTTTGTGAGTGTCAACAGACCTTATATCTCGGTTCTAGGCTGACTTGATTGAAGTATGGTGCTTATCACCACAATGCGGTACGATATGAATACGGTTCTATATTCTCAGGCATGCCTAACTGATCTCTACCCTCTAGGTCAATGTGGCAATCCATATCGTCTGTGTCCCAATCCTACTAGTGACAGGCATACTATTCGTAAGTCAACTTCACCACTATTCCACCCAGGGCGTAATTAACCGTCGAGGAACCAGGCAACCAATACACCAGCCTTCATCCCCCTCCCCGATGTCTTCGAAGCCAACGGTTTCCCCCTTAACGTCGGGACCATCGCGGGCCTCCTCTACACGATCCTATACATCCTAATGGAACCCGCAGCCGGCGCAATGCTCGCCCCATTACTGCTCGCCGGAACCGCCTACGCAAACCACCTCACCAGCACCTACGGCGCTACCGCAAACTACTGGGCATTGGGGATTCACATCGTCAGCTGGCTACTCCAGTTTGTTGGTCACGGGATGTTTGAGGGTCGGGCCCCTGCTCTGCTGGATAATCTTGTGCAAGCACTGTTCTTGGCACCTTTCTTTGTCTGGCTTGAGGTTCTTTTCTTCTTTGGATATCGCCCTGAATTGAAGGCTAGGCTTGATAAGGCTGTAGAGGAGGAGATTGCCAAGTTGAAGAAGGGGAAGAGTACGGCGTCGAATGGCGGTGCTCAATAGGAAGCCATTCGGGTAGATTGAGAAGCGTGATGTTCTACGTCACAAGGCATGTCTTGCGTTGACCTTGTAGCGGATAATCTACCAAATCTTGTTTCTTTCGGGGAAAGAACCCGAACCAGCTGGAAACAAAAGCCTCCAACTTATGAGATAGCAAGAAGGCATAATAAGAGCCAAATCCAACCGAAGCTGAGCTTTTAAACTTATGATGTTTAGCTTGTTCAAGCTTCCGGGCACAGAATGCCTTGCTTAACGAGAAGTTCCACTGCGGACAAGCGTTCCAGTCCGTCCTGCTGTTCAGGCATATCGGGGATTTCCGTTCAGCCAATAGCTTCTCTTTTCTCATTCTTTTCTCATTGGATTCCTTGCATATCTACAATCGAGGACATCTTTACCCAAAACCCCTACGCCTGCTGTCTATGGGATTAGCCATATATGAGGCCTCTAAAAGACCTCTCTGAATCCGTGTGGATCAATTGGTTAGTTAGAACGCGTCACGAATGCAACTTGAGCAAGAGGTATCACGTCGCCAAGCAAAAATGAAGGATTAGAAAACAAGCGCCATTCCGTACCCCGGGGCTGTTGTTCTGGATTACTTTCTTGGGTTTCGTTTTGAAGATTCGGGCGCCTCCGGGGGTTCGGAAAATTTGATCGATTTAGACGATTTGGATCGCGTTACCCGCATGTTTAAGTTCGAAACTCGATCCTCCAGCTCCCCGATTTCACTTCCCGATACACCCGATGCCTCGACCTCAGGGGATTCGTCGGGTTCCTCACCCTTGGGAACCCCTTTCACTTTAGATTTGGTGATAGCATCTACAACCCTCCCCGTCGTTTCTTTTACCGTCTCGTCTTTCCGCTTCTTGATGATGCTTTGGTCTGAAATTTTCTCTGCTCTCCATGCATCACCGCGGGCGGAGGATTGCAGAAAGAGCAACCCCTGGCGGACTGATATTGGGTCCCCTTTGCTCTGCGATGCGTTGCTTGCGATTGGCCGAGAGCAGTAGAGAGTCTCCCTCCCCTCTACTACTTCTCTCTTCAAGAAGAAGGTTTGATCATAGTTCGTTAGAAACCCGTATTTCAATTGCAGCTCGATCATGTAATTCCCTATCTGGCCTTCATCCATCGTCAGCGACACCAATGCTAAGTGGAGATGAGAACATACCGAGCGGTCTTCTGATGACTAGCTTGTCTGGTGTATCCTTGAGGCTTGCGTACATATCATCGAAACCGTGGTTCCAAGGGGTCTTTGCTTCGCCCACGGCTCGTGGAGCGCCATTATCTTCAACCATGAGGGCATAATCGAGGATCAGCTCCTTCCTGTTTCGCTTTTTCACTTGATCCGCCTCCGGGGTACTAGAAGTGATCTCGGATGATGTGTTTTCCGCGGCAGACGTAAACCTCCCTGTGGTGGGATCAACTTTGCCTGTTTGAATGAAAGAGACTTTGTTCTGTGAGGTCGCTTTCCAGTCCCCGAAGACCGTCTCAAAGCCCAGTCCTTTACCAACGGCACACATGGGATGCAGAGCATGCTGAACCCATCTGCCGCTGATGGATAACTCCTCGCCACAAATATAATGCTCCGTCGAATACAGTGCCGGTGCACTAACATTTTCGTCTTCCGGCGGGCCGTATGCGAGTATGCTTGGATGGTTGTCCCACGGGATCGTCGTAAAGGCGAGCGCAGCCTCGTCCTCAAAACTGTCCCATAATTCAACATCATCGGCGAACCAAAGACCGTGTAATGAGCTGCTCTTTACATGCCGCTCCCCCTTATCATAATATCGTATCAAGGGCTGATATGCCACATCCTTGGCCGTCAGGGCTTTGACTAGAATGGTCTCCGGCCCACTCGAGGGCTTTCCACCCTTTGAGTGCTTGGATGACGTCGACATGTCGAGTATCCAATCGATCGGAGGATATTACTTAAGTTTGTTTGCGTGTTGAGTGAGGGCTGGAGATCAAAAGAACAGGATTCAAGTACTAGTATATAGGTGCTGAGAGGCTTTCCCAAAACACTTATGGAAGTGCGACGGGGGCCATTTTATATTCGCATTTTTTCTCGCAATGGCCCCCTCTTGTTGAAATAGACCCCGACACCATCTCCCCCGCTCCTAGCATAGTCCTAACATCTAAGCGCTTAGTGATACGGGTAGGGACCATGTACTAGTCAAGGCTGTTGGGCATAGTTGCATTCCATGCCACCCTGCTAACCCCCCATTTCATTCAAAATCGAGTAGATCCCTAGCGACTTGTTTGGCTAGGGTCTAGGGGGTTGGATTCCACTCGCCGTGGGCCGTACCCTCTCCGTTCATCCCCTTCGAATTTCTTATACAATCATGTAAGGGAGAGTCTTGGTTTGATCTGATTCGTCGGAAGACTTATTTGTGGTAGCGTCTAAAATACTTGGCGAAAATGCCCGCAAGTCAAATGCCAGCATGAAGCGCCCGGAAAGTGGTCAATGCGCAATGAGAGCAACTCTCTGGTGTGCAAGTTACTTCGGTCAACCTCTCGACCAAATAGATTCCACTGTCTACAAGTAATGAGCGTAACTCCCTGACTTCAAGCCTACGAGTTTCTTATAATCACACGTCCCTTTAACAAACAGTCCTTTTTAACACCCATAAGAATGAACACCCAAGAACTAAAGGATGATCTTCTTGAGCTCTACAACCACAGATCATCTTTCTTCGTACGGGATAAGACCTCAGTTACCACTGATGTTGCGAAATGGAAACTCGGTCCAATTTTTACGGAGCGTGAGACTTGGGGGTACGATGATATTGATCCAGATGTATTTATCACCGAGGCTGCCGGTGCCTGTGTCGTTACTCAGATTGATGGGCCCAACCCAGGGATGCAAGGCATCGCAAAGATTAGAATACAGTAAGTAGCATCAGAAATCCCAACTCGACTATCTTTAGAGATGTACCATTTCTAACTACGTTTCCCAGGATCCCCAACGCTCCTGAAGACTATCCATCCACAAAACCACACCGTTGCAGTGCTCGCTCCGGCTTCGAGTACGTTAACCTCCGCGAGCTGACCGAACACGGATGTACCTGCTCGCCAAGGCTTCTAGATTTCCAATTATTCTATCAGACGTCGAGAAAGCACCCCGTTCCAGGAGGATTTTGGGTGTTTATTGTGATGGAAAGACTTCCTGGGCGCAACTTAGTCAACTTCGCCGACTTGCCAATGTCTGAGAGAGATCAAGTTCGATTGGCCTTTGCTAAATCGATACGGTGAGTATTCTAGGGTTTGTTTTGAGTTGTAACCTTGCAAGGACTAGCTAACGTTGTTACGAGTGAATTTTACTCCATGAGATTCAGGCACGATGACCCAGACCGTCGCAACTTGGTCTGGGACCGTGAGAACAAGAAGTGGTATGTCAGGACGACCAGATCGCAGTCAGTCCAGATTGATCCAGATTTATACTGAACCTATCATAGCTACATTATTGATCTCGAAGATGCACGGCAACTTGACAGCGATATAGAACCGAGGAAATTCATACCAGAAATCGATTTCCGTGAATGGGGTATAGCAGGCCCTGAGATAAACACCAGTCGTTATGGCCTTGATCCAATGGTGCCGCACGATAGAAAGTACATTGAGAACCCAGACGACGAGACGCTGGAGAAGATGGCAGCAGAAGCGGCTGGGAAGGAACTTCTGTTTCTCAGGTTTGACGACCGTGCCGGTGGATGGGTGGAACAAAAACGTTAGGCATCGCGTTGTCCCCGATTCATAGCCCCCGTTCGTATGGATATCATAATATCAAATGTCCTTGGTGTACGGGTTGGTAACTAGTAGCAACACAACCTCACTGAAGAGCTTTGGAATGACGGTGAGGGTATCCACCCCACCAGCTCAGAACGCGGAACAAATGCCAATGAGTATACTTAATTACCGCTCCCAGATATTGTCCCGGAGCTTCAACTCTTGATTTGCAGTTGAAATTTAAAGGAGAGGGAAGGCTGCTGCTGCAAAATACAGCAGGAAAATGAAAAAACTGACTTGAGGACACACAAGTCCATAAGCCAATCGCCGTCTAAAATGATAATTGTCTTAGCGTATTACGAGCATAATGGAATATAGAATTCTTCGAGCAATTGGGTCCATATTGAATCGTTCTTCTTGTTGTATGATGGGAAGAAGGGAGTGTTGAAGAAAACAGTTCGGTACCAGATACATTGATTTTCCCGCCAAAATTGCAGTGACAACGTGTACTCCCAGTGTTCAGTGACCTACTTAAGGGTTGAACCGGAAAAGAGGGAGCCACTTGTTCATTTCTAGTTTAGCGTCTTTTCCTCAAGCTCTTCACCCTCTTTCTCTCTTTCTTCCCCTTCTCTCTCTTCCATCCACAATTTCTTTTCTCTTCTCTTCCTCCCATCCACACCTCTTCCCTCTCCTCTCCCTCAATTGAACTTCCATCTCCCTCAGAGAAACTCATCACATCACCCTCTGATTCTCTATCATAATGTTCAGAAGTGCTCTGCGGCAGTCTAGCCGCACGGTCTCTGCCGTCTCTGCCACTGGCAGGATCGCTTCGGTAAGCAAATTATTTCTCTCAATTTCCATCTCAACCATCATCAACAAAACGACTTTCCATCAAAACAATAACCCCAAGGGCTTCCTATGGGGCGATAGAAGGATGCATTATGCCATTGAGCTCGCTCTGATTACGATGATACCCTTCTTGGCCAACATTTCGGCGTGACTAACAAATTTTTTTGCGTGTCGGAAAATACAGACCCGAGTGGCTACCCAGAGCCCATTGGCTTCCGCATCAAAACAAGTCCGAACCTACGCTGCTGAGGCAAAGGCTGCCCCTACTGAGGTTTCCTCCATCCTTGAGCAGAGGATCCGTGGTGTCCAGGAAGAGGCCGGCCTTGCCGAGACTGGTCGTGTCTTGTCCGTTGGGTATGGAACAACAATGCCTTTCCATTGAAGATGAATTGGTCTCGAAAAAACATTGAATTCGATCAAGATTCTTTGTTTGGAGCGTATGGGGAAACGTTTGCTGACGGATGGACTTGATAGTGATGGTATTGCCCGTATCCATGGAATGACCAATGTCCAGGCCGAGGAACTCGTCGAGTATGTGTACCAGGAATCTATCGGCCATTGGCATCCGCTAATCAATACACCAGGTTCGCCTCCGGCGTCAAGGGCATGTGCATGAACTTGGAGGCTGGCCAAGTTGGTGTTGTGCTTTTCGGTTCCGATCGTCTCGTCAAGGAGGGTGAGACCGTCAAGCGTACTGGAGAGATTGTATGTTATCAAAATATGTCTGGAAACATGGAGATCTCGAGTTAACATGTTGTCAAGGTCGATGTCCCAGTTGGACCTGAGATGTTGGGCCGTGTCGTTGATGCCCTTGGTAACCCCATCGATGGAAAGGGCCCCATCCACACCACCGAGAAGCGTCGTGCCCAGCTCAAGGCTCCCGGTATCTTGCCTCGCCGATCCGTCAACCAGCCCGTGCAGACTGGTCTCAAGTCCATCGATGCTATGGTTCCTATCGGCCGTGGTCAGCGTGAGTTGGTTATTGGTGATCGTCAGACCGGAAAGACTGCTGTCGCTCTTGACACCATGCTTAACCAGAAGCGATGGAACAACACCAACGATGACAGCAAGAAGCTTTTCTGTGTCTACGTTGCCGTTGGTCAGAAGCGATCCACTGTCGCCCAGTTGGTCAAGACCCTTGAGGAGAACGATGCGATGAAGTACTCCATCATCGTTGCCGCTACCGCCTCCGAGGCTGCTCCCCTTCAATACATCGCTCCCTTCACTGGTTGTGCTATGGGAGAATGGTTCCGTGACAATGGCAAGCACGCTGTCATCTGCTACGACGATCTGTCCAAGCAGGCTGTCGCCTACCGTCAAATGTCTCTTTTGCTCCGTCGTCCCCCCGGACGTGAGGCTTACCCCGGAGAGTATGTTTTGTTCCTCCACTGAATCTCAAGTCTCTCACTAACCATATTATAGTGTCTTCTACCTCCACTCTCGTCTCCTCGAGCGTGCTGCGAAGTTGAACGACAAGCACGGTGGTGGTTCTCTTACTGCCCTCCCCATCATTGAGACCCAGGGTGGTGATGTGTCCGCTTACATTCCTACCAACGTCATTTCCATTACCGATGGCCAGATCTTCTTGGAGTCCGAACTTTTCTACAAGGGTGTCCGCCCCGCCATTAACGTCGGTCTTTCCGTGTCCCGTGTCGGTTCCGCTGCCCAGCTTAAGGCCATGAAGCAAGTCGCTGGTTCCTTGAAGCTTTTCTTGGCTCAGTACCGTGAGGTCGCCGCTTTCGCCCAATTCGGTTCCGATTTGGATGCGGCCACCAAGCAGACTCTCAGCCGTGGTGAGCGTTTGACCGAGCTCTTGAAGCAGAAGCAATACACTCCCATGGCTGTCAACGAGATGGTTCCTTTGATCTACGCTGGTATCAACGGTCTCCTTGATGGTATTCCCGTCAACAAGATCCTCCAGTGGGAGCAGGACATCTTGGCCCACTTGAAGAGCAACGAGCCCGAGATTCTTGCCAAGATCGACAAGGAGGGACAGTTGAGCAAGGAGTTGGAGGCCCAGATCAAGGACGTCATCGTCGCTTTCAACAAGAGCTTCTCATAGGTGAGCTTTAATAACGAGGCGGTGTCGGCTCCGGTTAAACAATTCCCTGACTCTATGTATAGACAAACTAAGATAAGCTCGTGTACAATTTTGAATCCATTTCCTCCTATTTATATGACTCCTTTACCTGCCTGTTCCTCTCACGCAAGTTAAGACCCTTCATATACGACATGGAGGTGATTCTCAACCGATACTCCCGGACTGTTAGGAGACCGTTTTTCACTTCGAGAATTCGGAAGGGTGGGATCAAGGGTGTTTCTAATTTACTAGAGGTTTCATCGGTTTTCATCTTGTACTTTTCCTTTCACTAAAAAAGATACATTTTTCTTATGTTCATTGCCCGCCTCCTCCTTCTAGTTTCCCATCAAGGTCATTTTCTAATCGAATTTTCCCGTCTCCTTTTCTTCTCTTTTGTACTTGAAAAGAAGATCACATCGCCTCTTCATACTTTACAATGTATTTGTATCATTGTTCCTCTCAATATCAACGGTTCACGTTTTATCCTTCGGTGTGATGTTTTTGAGGCCAGCAGTGCCTTCCTTGTGGTGTCAGTGGTTCTTTTATAGACTGCTGGTATCTATAAACTAGACGGTAATGTGTATCCCCTTGATGGGTTCTTGGGGACCGTACGGACCGGTGTATAACATCCCGCAGCACGTCGCAGGCCAACCTCGGCGTACTATTACTTCATATCTTCATGTCGCCCGTTTCCTGAGAGTCGACGGCGAGAAAGTTGTAGCCACCATCCGATTAGTTCGGATATATATATTTGTGAGCACGCACTGATGAGTGTTCCTGTAACATATAACTTTCGATAACGTATGTTGCTGTTGAGGAGAGAGAAGACTCGCTCAATAGGACAAACATCTCTGATTGCAATGCTCATAAAGGTACCAATCTCGACCGCAGCAATTGTTCCTACTGCAACTGAACTCGAAAGGTCTCAAACTTATGGCCTACCTCTGAAGATAACGTGACTCAGCAAATATCATACCCGCATCGGGACTAGCGTTCCATCCTGAAGATTTGATCGGATTAAACATTTTCCATCCGGGTAGATTCTCCCTGAAAAAAATTATCGACGAGACAAAGGATTCTCTGTCTGTCTGTCAGGAACTGCAAAGCAATAACATCAACTTCATTTCTCTGATTTCTGTTTTATTATATTGAAATTGTTCTTAATTATTCTATTTAATTAACCGCAGATACTCCAAAGATGTAAGTTATCTCTTCCCCCAATTCCCAATTGCGCAGGACAAGAAAACTTACACCCTCCGATCTATCTAGGTATTGCTTCAAGCGTGCGGCTTTCCGCGCCCTCTCAGCCCCCTCTACCTCATTCCTCCTTAAGCCCAGGTCCATCACAACCGTCACACCCTCAGCTCTGAGAATAACCCGTCAGATCCCCAACCTCGCCTTCCAGCAAAGATGGTATAGCGACGAGGTACGACAGAGCGAGGAAGCCGAGTCAAATGCCTCCGAGAAATCCTCCACCACGGGTGTCTTTGATGGAAGCTCCCTATTTGAAGAGAACCGAGGTTCCTCCCGCTCATCGGCGGATTTCGAGGAGCAGCCGTTAAGGGAGCAGGCACCTCGCGAGACCCAGCGCCGGCCTCCTATGGCTGCTGAACCTAACGAGACTGTGTATATCGGGAATTTGTTCTTCGATATTACGGCTGAGGATTTGAAGGAGGCGTTTAAGGACTTCGGGGTTGTTCAGACTGCGAAGGTTATTCATGATAACCGTGGGTTGAGTAGGGGGTAAGTTTTTTATTTTCTGAATGGAGGAGCGAAAAATTTGCTATTCCATTTCTGCCGTTGGACACTTTTACTGACTTTACCTTTCTCTGAAGTTTCGCCTATGTGACCTTCGATTCCGCCGACAGCGCCGCCAAGGCCATCGAGGGCATGCACTTGCAAGTTTTCGAAGGCCGAAGATTGACGGTTCAGTACTCTGCCAACAAGCTGCAGAGGGATACCATTCCCCCCAGACACCCTCCCTCCAAGACCCTGTTCATTGGTAACATGTCATTCGAAATGACCGATACGGACTTGAACACTCTTTTCAAGGATATCCGTAACGTCATCGATGTCAGGGTTGCTGTTGACAGACGGACCGGTACTCCCCGAGGATTTGCCCATGCCGATTTCGTTGATACCGAGAGCGCGATGGAAGCTTACGAGGCGCTCAAGGGCAAGTCGCCGTATGGGAGGAAGTTGCGACTCGACTACAGCTTCACCAACAGGAACCAGGCAACCAAGGACTAGGGGTGACGACTGAGGTAGTGACTTCCAGTAAGGTAGTTGCGTTGCGTTGAGATAGGGTTGTTTCTCACCAGCCAAGGGGATTTGGATGGGGAGATCTAAAAGGAACAATTTTTTTTTCTCTTCTTGCTTTTGTCTGTTTAAATCGCCTTTTGGGAGTTGACTGGAGCTGGTTATACAACGTCGGTCCCCTTTATGTGGTCTTTTTTCTATGTTTATGTGCATTAGATGTTTCCAAACTGTAATATAGGTCGATATGCGGTATTATAATCATTGCTTGCGAGCATACTATTTCCTCTCTCACTTAGTTCCTCTTTTCTATTCATCCCCATCGTGGATCTCGTTGATATCTTGACTAGAGTGAATGATAGGCACGTGACTCTTCGCGAGACCGAGGTAACGAGGGAATTGTTGCTGCTTCATTATCAAGCGTCCAAAACCCCACGCCATCAAACATCAACCATATTTCACGCTTTCACATCCTGTTTACTCTTTCTGCCTTCATATTCCCTTTTACAAGTTCTGCAGAGAGCATTAGATATACTCGCGCTGCATATTAAAGAGCCTATCTTTCCATATCTTTTGTTTGCTTTTTCGTATATCAATTCCGTTATCGCCCCCCTCCCCATAAGATGTCGTTTCTAGGAGGTGGTGCTGAGTGTTCGACGGCGGGGAATCCGCTGTCCCAGTTCACGAAGCATGTTCAGGATGATAAGTCACTGCAGCGGGACCGCCTGGCTGGTGGTGCCCCAGGGATGCAGGAGAGTATGCGGTCTGGGGGGATGGGAGGTGGACAGGATCAGGTAGGGAGGCAAAATACGAGGGCTACCACGGAGTGGACATTGGACATTATATGACTGACAGATGGCCAAATCTTCATTGTATAGATGATGGACGAATTCATGCAGCAACCAGGCCAACTTCCCCAAGGCCCCGCCGCCCAACCCTTCGCCATGGAGCACATGCGTCGAGAACTCGAGAACTTCCAACCCGGTCCACAACGAGCAGGCTCCCCGGGCTGGGCCGCAGAGTTCGATCCCACCGAACAAGCGAGGATGGAGGCTGCGTTCCAGGGTCCCAAGATGGGCGGTACGAATGGGGGTGCGTTCACTCCTGCGGAATTTGCACGCTTCCAGCAGCAGAATCGATCGGCGCCGAGTCCGGTTAATGCTTCGCCGTCTATGATGGGGGGTGGGTATCAGAGGCCGATGGGGATGTCCGGGATGGGTATGGGGATGGGTGGAATGGGGATGATGGGGAGGCAGTATGGGGGGATGGGGATGGGGATGCAGCAGCAGCATCAGCTGCAGCCGGATATGTCGACACAGAGTAAAGGGAAAGGGAGGATGGTGGAACTCGACGATGAGAATTGGGAGGCGCAATTTGCGCAGATCGATCAGGCGGGGCAGGAGTCGCTGGATGATGAGGCGAATACGGCCATGGAGGCTGAGCTCAATGAGTTGGATAGGTCAGTCCCCGCTGAAGCAGAACAGTCTGACGATTTCCGTAATTTTGAGAACGTGTGGAATGGGATTCAAGCTGAGACGGCTACTACGAACAGACAAATGGCAGATGAAACGGCGAATTTCAATATGAGTGAGAATCCGCATATTGGCGAGTTTGGTGAGTGGGATGGCTTTGATAGTCTGAATACTCATGGTGGGTTTCGGGATCCTCAGCTTGGGGATTACCTATTCGAGGAGGATAATGCGTTCCGGGCGACGAATAACCCGTTCGAGGAGGGTGTTCGAATTATGAACGAGGGAGGCAATCTGTCTCTCGCTGCTCTTGCTTTCGAAGCTGCTGTGCAGAAGGACCCTGAGCATGTGCAAGCATGGACTATGCTCGGGTCTGCCCAAGCACAGAACGAAAAGGAGAGCCCGGCTATCCGTGCTCTAGAGCAGTCCCTCAAAATCGATCCATCCAACGTCGACGCTTTGATGGGCTTGGCGGTTTCATACACAAACGAAGGCTACGACTCAATAGCATACCGCACACTCGAGCGCTGGCTTTCCGTCAAATACCCACAAATCATCGACCCAAGTGACCTATCGCCTGACGCAGATATGGGCTTCACTGACAGACAGGTCCTACACGACAAAGTAACAGACCTGTTTATCCGAGCTGCCCAGCTCTCCCCACAAGGCGCACAGATGGACCCAGATGTTCAAGTTGGGCTTGGTGTTCTCTTCTACGGAGCTGAGGAATACGAAAAAGCAGTTGACTGCTTCTCTGCAGCCCTTGCCTCTACGGAATCAGGCACATCCAACCAAAAAGAACAACTCCACCTCCTATGGAACCGCCTGGGCGCAACCCTAGCCAACTCCGGCCGCTCAGAGGAAGCAATCGAAGCCTACGAAAAAGCACTTACAATCAACCCGAACTTCGTTCGCGCGAGGTATAACCTCGGCGTCTCATGCATCAATATCGGATGCTACCCCGAAGCCGCGCAACACCTCCTCGGCGCTCTCGAGATGCACAAAGTCGTCGAGAAAGAAGGCAAAGAACGAGCACGGGAGATCGTGGATGGTGTTGACGGCATCGGGGACGAGGAGTTGGAACGTATGATCCACATTAGTCAGAACCAGAGTACGAATCTATACGATACCCTACGGAGAGTGTTTAGCCAGATGGGACGACGGGATCTAAGTGATATGGTTGTCAGTGGGATGGATGTTGGGGTTTTTAGGAAAGAGTTTGATTTCTGAGGGTATTGTGGGTTTATGACTTTTTTACTTGGTCCCCCTGGGTTTGAGGCGTGGCAGATTTCTCCTCTATAATGCGCTGGGAAAAGGAGGCTGGCTGCTAGACGATCCTGGCTGTCTCAACTCTCTTTTGTCATGATATGAATCAAAATAACATTGGGAGGAAGGGGAACATATACATTGGGTTTGGGATTGTTTGGTTTGGTATCTCTTTGAGTTTCTTATTGGGATGAATGATTTGATTGAGATAGAAGAGAGAAAGAAAATAGGCCTTGATCATAATAATGCTCCTAATATATTGGTGTTTGGGATGTTTGGGACGTTTCGGTGATTTTATTGTTTTCATGTCGTTGCTTGCTTGCTTGACAATCTGTTTATACCTTCTTGTCTTGCTTGATTCTTTCTTGATTCCATGGGTATTGTATTCTCTAATTCTCCTTCTGTCTAGGATGGATGAGTGTATGATCATTTGCAGTGCGCAATTGTTAGCCCTTATGCTTACCTTCTCTATTTTGAACTGTTGACTCCGTCTCTCCCTTTCACTCAAAGGTCTCCTTGTCTACATGTAAAGAGAGGATGAGACCACTGGGCCATCCTCTGACAATTCTGAAAGGGATTGATGGCCTTCATCAAGGATGTCTCGAATTGGTATCCCCAATGCAGTTCCAATTCTCAGCTTGCTGTGAATTGCAGGCGTTCTGAATAGAAAGTTGTTTGTAAAGAAGTAAAACATCAGCTATCGTCATGAATACAGAGAGCTATATATCCATCACAGAACACCCACTGGGAGACAGATGGCCAAAGCGACAGACAGAAGCAACAAACTCATTGTACCTACCCACCCATCCAATTGTCCTCCTACCCCTCTACCACGGAGCCAACACCACACCACACATCATCTACCTACCTACCCCCTACCAATCCCACAGAGGCCAGCGAAAATGTGCCTCCCACGCGTAAAAGTCAACATAAACCTCAACGAAGACACAGTCTACGAATACTTCACCTCCTCAATCAAATACTCCCGCAAGGAGCTCTCCGAACCAAACGCTCCCTCCCCCTCGCCCTCCCCACCACCGCCATCATACCGCCGTGAGCACCGCCGCCGCCGCCGCCAACGTCGACTCTCGTACGATTTCCTCGACGATGGCTTACCTCCCTTACCTCCAGACCTCCTCCACCGATCGGAGGACGAGGAGTACCCCCCCTTAGACCGCGGGCGAAGTTTGCGTCGAGAGCAACCAATAAACAACATCCGCCGCCGAAGCCTCGCGAGGGAAGCAGCTATCCCCCGACGAATTAAACACCAGGAGGATATCCGAGCCCGAGCTCCCCGCCAGCCCTTACCGTCGCGGGTTATATACAACCCAATCCCAAACCCAAACCGGAGCCCAGACCGAGCCCGATCTCCATCCCTAAGGTTAGACTTGGACTCAGAGGGAAGACTTGAGGAGGGGAGGAAAAGACTTGGGCGATACATCAAGAATGTGGAGCAGAGGGTAATTGCGGAGAGGCTCGTTGAGGTTTTTGAGATTGCTCCGAACTGGGGAGAAGGGGAGGGTAGGAGGGAGGGGAGGAGGAGGGGTGGTAATGGCGATCGGGGACGGGGTTCGGAGGAAGGGATAAGGTATATTGTTAGGGAGCCGAGGAGGAAGAGGGATGGGGTGTGGTAATGTTCTCTTCTTTCGCAGGATAATGCTTCACAGGTCTCTTGTATGTCCTCTTTCAGGATGTGGTGAAGTTTGGGTTTTGGGGGGGTGTATCATGGGGATGTTATTGGAAGCAATGAAAATGGGCTTTCTGGGGAGCAATCTATCCATATCATGGGCTTTTCCCACCCCCTATTCTGTTTAATGTATTGAAACCGGGGGTGAGATAGGAAATATGAGCGTGTTTTTGTTCAATCCATTACTTGAATAAATCCAAGTAAAACAGAGGTTAAGAAATTGTAATAGATACAGCGCTGATCTATTAGACTCCGCTAATTCCGCCTCTTTCAGAGGTTATTTAGGGTACTCATTATCCTCGCAGCCCCTGACCTGAGGTTCTGAAGGAGAGTTGTCGCGCGTCTATTGTGTTGAGGTTGATAAAGGCTGAAACGTTAAATTCACTCCGAACCTCGGTTGGACGATTGCCGCAAATTACGTCAGACGCCGGGGAAGCTTAACCGACGATGAAGGGGATTATTACTATCAAAACAAAGATCTGGAACCAAGGAGCAGGAGCCAAGTAATCGGTTTATACTAATAGCCCAGGGAATATACCGTGCCGACAATTTATCCTGAGTAGCGGCAATGGCACCTCTTACTGGAGCACAGATTATTGCCCGCTCACTCCGTGATCTTGGAGTGACCGTGATATTTGGTATCGTCGGAATCCCGGTCGTGGAGATTGGGGAGGAAGCGATTAATTTGGGGATTCGGTTTTTGGCATTCCGTAATGAGCAGGCGTGTAGCTATGCTGCTAGCGTGTATGGATATATCACTGGACGACCTGGTGTCTGTCTAGTGGTTGGGGGTCCAGGGGTTTTGCATTCTATGGCTGGTGTAAGTCGATGATTTGTTCTCCTTTTCAAGTTTATCTAAATGTCTAGGAGACGGTATAGCTAATATCCTGTTGTTTAGATTGGCAATTCCTCAGCCAATGCATTCCCGCTTTTGGTGCTCGCAGGGTCCGCCGAGTCGGACCAAGTCACTAAAGGATCCTTTCAGGAAATGGACGCCATCTCATTGTTAACGCCACATACGAAGCTTTCCGTAAGACCAAACTCCCTCGAAAACGTCGGGGGTGCCATCCAGAATGCGTATAGATCTTGTTGGTATGGCCGCCCTGGAACCAGTTTCGTCGACCTCCCAGCGGATCTTATCCAGGGAAAAGCGTCCCCGGATTTCGTACCTCCAACATTAGAGATCGGGAGTCCAGTTCCTCCTCCCCCGAAACCGAGTGGAGATGAGAGTATCGTATCTAAAGCTGCACAACTCCTAAAGTCGGCTGGAGCACCCCTTATTGTTGTTGGAAAAGGCGCTGCCCACGCTCGAGCGGAGGTCGCCATCCGACAACTTGTTGAGCGAACAGGCATACCTTTCCTTCCGACTCCAATGGGGAAGGGCGTTGTTCCTGATTCCCACCCATTAAATGTGTCCAGTGCACGGAGTGCGGCACTGAAGCATGCCGACGTCGTTCTACTTCTGGGTGCTCGGTTGAATTGGATATTACATTTTGGAGAAAGACCTAAATGGTCTGGTAAAGTGAAGTTTATTCAGGTCGACATTGCAGCGGAGGAAATTGGCCGCAATGCCGGAAACGCAGAGCTTGGAATTGTTGGGGATATCAACCTCGTCGTTGGCCAGCTTCTATCCACTCTTTCGAGCTGGAAGTATCAACCTGATGCCCCAGCCTCTCCTGATTCATTTCCCGCCTTACTCGCCGCTTCTGCTGCCAAAAATGAGGAAAAGGCACAAAACATGGCCCTTAAACCCACACCACCCAAATCTCCCCTAACATTCCAGCGCGCTTACCACATCATCAAAAACACCTTGAACGCACTATCACCACCTGATGACGGGAATATCGTCTATGTCTCAGAAGGAGCTAATACAATGGACATCTCCCGCTCTGCCTTCCCACTCCAACACCCACGCCAACGACTCGATGCGGGAACCTACGCAACCATGGGCGTCGGTCTGGGCTACGTGGTAGCCGCGCACGCAGCGTATAACCTACCCTCAATTGGGGGATCAGGAACGCACATACCAAAGAAGATTGTAGCTTTCGAGGGCGATAGTGCCTTTGGTTTCAGCGGCATGGAGGTCGAAACACTAGCTCGCTACCGTGTCCCGGCCTTAATATTCGTCATGAATAACTCTGGGATCTATCACGGAGACACCACAACCGAGAAGGAGTGGCGAACTCTCCAAGAAGAGACTGTCTCGAAACAGTCGAAACCGGGACAGGTACAACCTACCGCTGAGAAAAAGGGTCTGCGGTCTACTACTCTCTTATATGAGACTCGGTACGAGTACCTCGCACAGATGTGTGGTGGAAAGGGGTTCTTCGTCCGCACGGAACAGGAACTTGAGGATGCGACGAGGGAAGGGTTCTTGGAGGATGATAATGTTACTGTTGTAAATGTTGTGGTGGAGCCAGGGATTGGGAAGTCGATACAGTTTGGGTGGCAGGCATCAAGGCAAGAGAAAGAGTCTAAGTTGTGATCATATATTTGGGATCATCTTCTTTATTTGGCTTGTATATTTTGGCCTAGAGAGTGATAACTCCATGGGTGGTGGTAGCATTTTCCTTATTTCTGCCGTATAGCAGTAAGTAAAGGCGGGCATTGTAATTATTTCCCAGAATTTAGTTGGATACCCTGTGTTCGGCCTATCATATTATAGTTTCGAGGAACTCTCGCTCCATGACTAGTTTGGAAAGTAGATCCTATTTCCCGAACACTGCTTAAGCTTGCTGAGAATAGTCTCTCGAAGGGCTATTACCGCATTTCCTTGAGATTGTAGCTTGGTTAAGGCCTGCTATTACGGCCCGAAAATACTCGATATGGAGACGAAGCGGTAGATGGTAGGTTTTATAAACTGGATTTGATATATACACGACTATAATAACACGGAGAATAACTCAACTCCATCTCCTAGGCCGTTATTGGCTAGAATCTCCCATCTGCTCCATTGTCAGACAACAGAGCAAGGGAGAAAGAAAAGGATGGATGGGATTCGATTGGATCAACTATACCGTCGTCAATACGGCCGCATTCTGATACCAGCTCAAGAGCGGATTCTCCCCATTCCTGGTTTCCGTGTCCTCAACGTATGCCCATCGTTGGAGGAAGTCTTCGTGGGTTGTGACGCGGGTGAGTTTTCCTGTGATGGCTCGGTAGATGTCTTCTACGATGTTGAAGTCTGTTGGGAAGAAGATGTCGAAGAAGCCTTGGTGAACCTAGGAGGTTGTTAGTAGGGAATCTATGGGGATGGGGGAATGGGAGGTAGCTTACGAAGGGCGTGGAGACTGGTACGTTCCTTCGGCGGTATCGAGTTTGCACTACGGGTGCGTTGTATCCCGGCACCGCGTCAGGAAGAGTACTGAAGTCGCTAGCGACTAGTCGATGGGCAGGGAAATAAGCGTGCAAAATATCGAAGAACTGCATCAGTCGAGTAGGAATGTACTCTGGCTCCGAGAAATTTGCAGCGAACGGAAGGGTTGATCGAAGACCCCGTAGCAGGCGAGGGCCTAGAGGAGAGGGATACGGGCGTCGAGCAGCGGCTGCCCTGACGCGAAGGAATCGCGCAGCAACTGGGTCAAGACCGTCGTAATACTCGAAAAATTCACCCTCTGCGTCGATTAACACGTTCCCTTGCTGTGGTCTCTCCGTTTCTAGATTATATCGGATGGCATCGTGAGCGAAATTGTCAAAAACCTCCAATGCCAAAAAGAAACAAGGTGAATGGACGTATGTATCCCAATCAAAGATCGAGCGGTTGATAACCTCCGCATGACCAAGATGTCCACCAGCGTTGATAGAATCTCTCAGATTTTGCTGTTGAATATCAGCGAGGGAAGGTGAGATCTCGATGATCTTGTATTTAGTCCTCTGGTAGACCTCTGGATCCGTATCCCGTATATAGTCCAGAATATTCAGCATCATGGTACCATTTCCGGCACCCATCTCGTATATTATAAGATCATGATACGGGTATAACGTCAATTTGTAGTTCGTCACTAGATATCGAGCGATTGCCTCTCCATAATAGGGACGAAAAAGTTCGGTGGGTGTATGCCACAATTGGCGGGCCTCGTCGTAGTTGATGGCGTCCAATCTATCTTCAAATTCCACATATCTTTCATCTAACGATCGGTTGAACTCCGGTCCATCGTTCATACTATTGAAATCGAACGGGTCTCCGGGACTGAAGATGGTCGCGTGCTTTGAGAAGTAGCCGTAGTTCGGGTTGTATAAACTATCTATATTGGCCAATTGGTTAGCTTATGGTTAAGTGCCTTCACGGAAGCTTCTGCATACCATCAATGAAGTCCCTCGTCAGCATCTTGACCTTTCTCGGCCTTTCTTTCCGCGTCCGCAAGTCGCTGGAAGTGACCGACGGATACTCTCTCATCTCGGTCGAGACATCTCTCGGAAAGTGGTCCATCCGATGTCGCCATGTCTCGCTAGCATCGGTCCGCCGTCGCTTCGGTGGTAATTTCTTGGTAAAGGACCGGCATTGGTGATAGTTGCCAGTAGATTGACTACACTGACCGAGCTTTCGAGTGGACAAAGAAGACGATGCCCCGAGAAATTGGCATCTTTGATGGCGGAACAGTTGCCGAAATAACTGCGTCACAATCGGCGAGTCCATCACATCTCCGTATAAGGTCGGAAACGTAGGGAATCGGTAGGGAGACGAGAGGGAATCGTGGTAGAGGAGGTGGAAGTCAACACCAAGCGAGCGGAGCGGAAAGTGAAAGATAAAAAGAAGTGGTCCAAGCTTCTTTGATGCTTGGCACTCGTGATATTTTGACGCTTTTGGCTGCCGGAGAATTTCTCGACATTCTTCTCGATACTGTCTATATTCAGTGAAAAGGGGCTATTTTTTTAGTATTTCCCATGTCTGACTATTCGCGTCACTACGTCGCTGCTGCTTTCGTGGCTGGCGTTGTAGTAACGCTTGGATTCAAGGATTTATATGAGCGCAATTTACAACGGCGACAAGCGCACATAGAGGAAAACAGCTGCCAGTCGCCTGGACGGAAGGATGGCACTGAAGAGATAGTTGCACCTAGATCGGGGCCTCCTCAGATTGTCGACGGGGTAGAGGGGTGCATTGGAAACACTCCTCTTCTCAGAATCAAGTCTTTATCAGATGCGACTGGCTGCGAAATACTTGCGAAAGCTGAAGTATGCATTGGGCCTGGATCTTATACCACACTGTTTGTGTTACGGTTTCTAACGATGTTGTAGTTTCTTAATGGTGCAGGAGGTAGCCCAAAAGATCGAGTAGCCTTGAGTATGATACGAATGGTTGGTTTCCTACCCTCTGCCGTCTACTAGGACTCATTCTAGTTTTATACAAGACCTGTGATATTAACTCCACGCAAATAGGCGGAGGAACAGGGTCTCTTGACCCCTTATTCCAATGATGTAATTTATGAAGGAACAGTTGGTTCAACGGGAATATCTCTCGCAACCCTCGCAAGGGCAAGAGGATATCTCGCACACATGTTCGTTGCCTCCCTTGTTACCCTTTCTATATATTTCTATTATTAATATTATCAAAGATGCATGCCATCCGACCAATCGACGGAGAAATCAAATCTATTGCTTAAGTTGGGAGCCGTTGTGGACCGAGTCCCTCCGGCACCCATAGTAGAACCGGGCCACTTCGTCAACAGAGCACGAGCTCTCGCCAAATCCCAGACGGATTCTGCTACCGCACACCCAAAGGATGCCGATAGTCTTGACTCATCCCCACCAAGAAAGGGCCGCGGCTATTTCGCCGATCAATTCGAAAACACTGCTAACTGGCGTGCCCATTTTGAGGGTACTGGCCCAGAGATCTTCGCCCAATGTGAGGGAAAGTTAGATGCCTTCGTCGCCGGTGCCGGGACGGGAGGCACCATATCAGGAGTAGCGCTATTTCTGAAACCCAAAATTCCAAACCTGACTGTCGTCCTGGCAGATCCACAGGGAAGTGGGCTTTACAACCGTATCTGCTACGGGGTTATGTTCGACACCAAAGAGCGGGAAGGGACGCGGAGAAGGAGACAGGTGGACTCGATCGTTGAGGGTATCGGAGTAAATCGCGTCACTGAAAACTTCGAGGCGGGAAGGGAGTTGGTCGACGATGCGGTTAGAGTTACTGATGCCCAGGCTTTGGCTATGGCAAGGTGGCTGGTGGAGAAGGATGGCATCTTCATTGGAAGTAGTAGTGCGGTCAACTGTAAGCACACCCTCTCATACCAATACCCTTGTGATGTATGAGGTTTAGCTGCTGACATATGATTGGATAGGCTTCGCAGCTGTCAAAACGGCGTTGAAGCTTGGCCCAGGCCATCGGGTAGTAACAGTGCTTTGCGACTCGGGCACCAGGCATCTATCAAAGTTCTGGCAAAAAGCTGGAAACGTTGGAGGAGCCGTGGACACCAAGCTTGAAGATGTCCTGAACGCTAGTGATAGTGGCTGAAGTAGGTCAAGCACAAACGCTGCTTGGATAGAGCTTATTCCTCTTGGCCGTTATTAGAATTTTACCTTCCGTCTTGAGACACCCATGGGTCCCAGAGGGACAGTTTATTTAAGGTCTTCTGAATATCGGAACTTTGATGGGGCGCTTCGCAAACAAGCTGAACCTTCCTCCCTGATCTCCTTCCTTTGCGGAAGACCGTGCCGCAAGCGGGGAAGAGAAACCCCTTTTCCCTCGGGGCGTTTTAACTGGACTCGGTTCGATTTGCATCGAGGATAATCCGGAGGTTGTGGAAATGTTATCGAACTCATCATCGAATGGATCGATATTATTGGAATTGTCCTTATCAGGCGAGGGTTGTGCTTTATGGACTCTATTTACATTCTGCTGAGATGGACTGGCCTTCGCCGGTGAGTTATTTCGTTGGTGTGTGAATAGCTTTTGCGGTCTTGATGGAATGGTATCGATAACGTTGGTCTTCTCCTTATCTGGCGGGGGTTGGACTCCATTTTCTTTTATCTGAGATGGGGCAGTCTTCGCCTGTGACCTAATTCGTTGCTTTGGGGATGACTTTTGCGGCATTGGCGTATTCGAGACAGGAACGGGGGTCGGTACTGTAACCTCACTAGATATCAATTTGTTTTTACTATCTTCGTGCTCTCTGCTGGCTCCTGGCTGTACGGGTTCTGGACGGGGCGCTTGAAGTTCTCCTCTCTTTTCTAAGCTATGAACTTCATCGTTTTTATCGTCCCGTAAGACTGTATCGCAATCATGGTCGGGTTCATCTTGAGCAGATTCCTCTTTGTTGGGTTTACAGAGCTTCTTGCCATCTTTATTGGATCCGCTTGGAGTGTTTGAACCGTTAGAATGCTTCACAACGTCCGGAGAAGGTGAGGGGCGTTTCATCGGAGTCGAATAGGAAACATCTTGAAGAGGGTCATCAGAATCATCAGAATCAACCCCCGTTTCAGAGAAGTTGAAGTTTCGTAGTGCTTGGAGATCTGCTTTCGAAAATAGTTTTCGCTTCGGCAGAGTAGAACGCGGCCGTTGTGGGCCTCTCTTGGCTCCTTTATCCTTCCGTGGATGCCTAGTCCATGGACCTGCCCACAATGACCTTCCGCCGGATGGGGATACGGGTGTCGCCCTATCAGGGGGTGTATACGTAGGGGCCGATTTGGAAATTCGGCTGGGAAGCAGACCGTCGATCTCGGGCGTTTGCCAAAGAGGCTCAATAGGGGACGGCTTTGGTGGATTTCTGCTAGTAGAGGGAGTCTCTTGTATTGCGGGAATGGCATGCGTTTCAACCGATATTGTACCATCGTGATTTCCATTACCGTAATGCTTCAACTTGGAAGCACTTGCCGGGACTGGACGGCTAGATAAAAAGCTAGATAGAAGGCCATCGCGTTCAGATTCGCTGCCCAGGTGTTCTGGATGATTCAACGACGTAGAACGCTCACGCTGGATATTGTCGTCGTAGTCTTCCCCGAGATGTGAGTCGGCATCTCCGTCAATTTCCACATTAAGAAGGTTAGGAGGAAGAGATGGTTCAGCTTCATCAAATTCCCCATCATGGTCAACCCAGTCGAACTCTGGGTCCTCATTAGAGGACATAGAGGACATATCTTCGGGTTCATCCCTATCAGCTGTTCGTCCTATGTCTTGCTCATCCTGCATTTCTTCAAGATGACCATTATTCACAACTATTGCCCCTGTCTTCAGGTCGATCTCATCACCCATGCTACTGAAATCCTGGCTATATTTTTCGAAAATGCTCTCGAAGCGGGACTTCAGTTTTAGGTTATTCCGCGCTCGAGCTTCACCAAGGTCGAATTCCTCCTCATCAGCGCCGTCGGAAAGCCGACGACGCTTGCTTGGGCGCTCCATTCCGCTTGTCGTTAAAAGGTGAATATGTATTCTGCTAATGTCTGGAGCAAGGCCCCCTTTACGATAGCTTCGCGGTGCTGCTGGGACCCGGCCGTGCTTTGGGAGTGCGAGCGCTGTGCTGGACGGGGCTACCGTATACCATCTGACCCAAGGTGTTGCTTTATTTCCATAGCCTTATTTATCATACTGGCGACGAAGTCAACCTGGACACCATATCCGTGTAACGTAGCGTGCGGTATGGAGGAGGTGCGGACTAGAATATGGATGTCCCGCCTAGTAGTGACCGGAGTTAGGCCTGATTTCGCATACGTATCGTCAGTTAAGCTGTAGAACACTAACCGGAAGGCTCTAAATTCATTAATTTATCAAATTTATAGGGGGTACATACCTGTTCGTCCCTGAAAAAACAAAGGAATGAGGTTTGCTGGTTAAGCTTGAGATGAGATCGGGCGAGCGAGGCCGCTTGACCTCATCAACTGACGAACTTCTCCCACCTTAAATCCGCCCAACATCGGTCAAGCGATTGTTCCCTCTCAACTTCACTTTCTGGAAGATATTCGCGATATATATTGCTCGGCCTTCATCCGTTGGCCTCTCCGCTAACCATGACCACTGGGGAAACGAGATTTCCTTGCGATCAGAATGTATTGCCAGAAGTGTAGAGCGCCTTTGAAGCTTGACAGCTCCGTCGAGGAGCTCAATCCAGCGGCGTTCGACCTCCTTGTCGGTATGCATTTACTTCTATTCTAGCCCTTGAATATTTCTCACATAGCTATTATACTCACCGACACCGTCTCTAGGCTCCTCGGGAAAAACCCTCCCAGAACATTCCACGAGCCATGCGTCGTCCCGCCCTCCATACTATGCTCTAGAACGGCGAGATCTATATGACCGAGTCTCCCGAAATGCGACGCCTTCCGTCCACAAGAGATCTATTCCTGCCCCTCGAGCAGACTACGGGGGTGCATCAGCCCAGTCTCGACATGGAGCGAAGGATAACGCAGGCATGTCATTTATCATGCTCACAGAGTCGCAAGTAGTTCCTCCACCAGCCGGACCAGTCGTGAATGGAGACGGCCATACACCCTCAAGAACAAAGTCGCAACCTTTACTAGACGGACCTAAAAGAGATTCGCGAGAGCACTCAATATCCAGCCAAATCGAGCGAACGCATCGCCTTTTTGAAATAATATCTGCGCGGTCCGACATCGACCACCCAACGTGCGCGGAGTGCACTGAACTCTTGGTAGACGGGCTTGAGAAATGTTTAGCTAATGCGACGAGGGAACGCGACTATTATATTTCATTTTTAAAGAGTTTAAATGCCTCCATTCCAGCATCGGAAGAGGTTGAGGCTGCGGAGGAGTCTCTGAAGACTGCTCTTGACACGGAGGCAGCTGCGTTCGAGGAGCTCAAAGCTCTTGAAAAGGAAAAAGACGGCATCGACGATGAGATCGCTGCGTTAGAAGAAGAATCACGCCAGTTGGATCTCGAAGAGGAGCAGTTCTGGCGAGACCGCAACGCTTTCACCCTGACCCTTTCTGAGTTCCAAAATGAGCGCGACGCACTTAATATGAAATACGACCACGATTCCCGTCAACTAGAACGACTACAACGAACTAACGTCTACAACGACACCTTCTGTATCGGCCACGACGGGTTCTTCGGCACTATCAACGGCCTACGCCTCGGTCGACTCGCAAACCCATCAGTAGAATGGTCCGAAATCAACGCTGCATGGGGCCAAACCCTCCTCCTACTAGCCACCATCGCGGGAAAACTAGGCTTCCAATTCCAAGGCTACCGACTCAAACCCATGGGCTCCGCCTCCAAGATCGAAAAAGTCGAATATCCAACCCAACAGCCATCCATCCAATCCTCCGTCGCAATCCACAACCCCACAAACACAAACCCCAACACCGCCTTAGCTACAACCAACCAACCCCCCAAAATAACCCCCCTCGACCTCTTCTCCTCCGAAAACCTCCCCCTAAACCTCGCCCGGATCCACCGCCGCTTCGACAACGGCATGGTCGCCTTCCTAGAATGCCTCCGCCAAATAGGCACATACGTAGAAAACACACCTCCTCCCCAAGGCCCCTCATCCCCCCACCGCTCGCCATCTCGCGTGGGCTTGAAGCTTCCGTACGAGATAAAGCGCGATAAGATCGGTGACGCGAGTATAAAGCTCGGGTTTAACCAGAGTGATGAGACGTGGACGAGGGCGTGCAAGTATACGCTTACGTGCTGTAAATTTTTGCTGGCGCATGCGAGTAATGTTGCGAGTAGTTCGGGGTCGAGTAATGCGTCGATTACTGGGGTGGCTTCTGCGGGAGCGGGTGGTGAACGGGGAGCTGCTATTGAACAGGGGCCACCGGGTCAAGGGAGGAGGTAATATCCCAGTCACTGGATGTACGATACGTTCTTACGCTTTTTATGTCAATTGGTAAATCTATTTCTGTTTTTTCTTATATCTATCTTACACCTCTTCTAGAGTGGGACGGTGGGCCTGTTATCATCTAGATTTCACTAGGTTAATCAACAATTCATCAGTCAACTCCAGCTTACAACGGATGGCCCATGACTTGAGGCACACCGGGCATAGGAGTTAAGATATAAACACTTTTTTCGTCTGTCCTATCCTATAAGTAAAATATGTGTCTGGCTATCTATACATCATCATAATCCCTAGTTCCACACATATTGAATCTCTAGTGGTGGACACAACCAGCCCTCTCCTTATCACCCTTAGGATTGCTGTATTAGAAAAAGAACGAACAAAGGAAGAGAGAATGAGGTATGTTATGGGTAAAGGTCAATATA
This sequence comes from Arachnomyces sp. PD_36, assembly GCA_032988195.1. Lineage (NCBI taxonomy): Eukaryota > Fungi > Ascomycota > Eurotiomycetes > Onygenales > Arachnomycetaceae > Arachnomyces > Arachnomyces sp. PD_36. The sequence goes on along the minus strand of JANTQE010000019.1, from coordinate 337,183 downwards.
AAAGAACGTAACGCCGGAACCCCCAGATCGCCTAAAGGAGCCACAAAGGGGACAAAGTAATCAGAGAAACACCAATCTCCCCTTTTCTCCTCATTTTTAGAAGAGAAAAAGGATATACCCAAAAATAAAAGGACATAAGAAACATAATGATAATAGATGAGACCATGAGAAAAGGGAAAACGCGATGAAACAAAGTAAGAGAAAATTATGAGTAAAAGGTGCTCTTCTGGAAACTTTCAGGAGAGATATCTCCCATCTTCCCCTTGATCGCTGGTGCCTTCTCATTCTCAGCCTTAATGGCGGAAATGGAAGAGAGGCTGTGTGCCTTGCCGTCATCGGCTTTAGCTCCAACCATCGTCGATGTCCTGCTGGATGGAGTGCTACCAGCAGTGATGGCCTGCTGTGCTGGTCGTCTTTGGATAGCTTCGAGGTAAGGACTTGGTAGATATCCGACATTGCCATCTCGTGCGCGACATCGCCACCATTCAGATGGATTTCCCATTGGGTCTGATTTGCTTAGGACAGCGACAAGGTCGCCCTTCTTGACCGCTAGGTCGATTCCAGATGTGTTTTGTGCCTCAGGGGTGTAGTCGTAGAGGACTCGGCAGAAGTCGAGTTTTGATGGGTCGAGGGCTGCAGTTTGTGGGATAGGTTCACCGTTGGGTCCGATGGTGAGTTGCTGTTGTTGGCGTTTGGCTTCTTCTTCTTGGGAGCTGGCGAGTGCGCGGATGAGTTTGCCCATGAGATAGGGGAGGCCGAAAACGGCGACGAGGAACATGACGAAGGGTTTCTTTGATGGCTTTGCGGGGGCGGGGGAACCGTCGGGAAGGTGACGGCTTCCAGTGAAAGCTGCGAAAGCGGAAGGCGTTAAAGAGGTGGCATCCGCTGGTGGTGGGCGACCGGTAATTTTCGCGATCAGAGTTCTGAGCCAGCGAAGGACGGTGAATATTCCGAGAACCGATCCTAGGGTATTCCGTAGTGCACCGAATTGTTCCGCGACAGATACCATCGCTGTTCTCGATATTAGCATTTGTACATGTCGAAGAATTGAATACCAGATTCAGATATACGTACCAAAAAAGGAACTGTGTGTTGCCATATAGGTACTCTCAAGCATCTGCGCAAAACCTCCAAATGCGCCAACGATGCTCTCAATAATTTGGAACGTCGCCTGAGTATTCTGACTGAACGAATTCGTCAAGCTGTTGGGGTCGTTCGGGTCTCCCGGCATTCCCATGCCACCCATTCCGCCCATCCCTCCCATCCCCATCCCACCATAACCGCCCATTCCTCCGTACATGCCCCCCATCCCGCCGTACATGCCACCTCCATACATCGAGTTAGCCATCCCACCCATACCACCGAGCCGGGAGTATGGTGATGAGTAACTGTTGTATCCGCCGTATCCGCCGTACGGACTGGCGCCACCTAGTCGTGACGCTCCATATGGTGAGTAACTCGATGCAGTACGATTTACCACGGAATTCAAGTTGTCTGGTCGGGATGGGAGAGAGGGAGGGTCAGAGGATGTGGCGGAAGCGGTGGTTGCCCCCGCGTTCATATTGGATACTGCTGTGTTTGTTGGCGCTGCGGTTGGCAATGCTGTATTAAACACGGATGATGTTAGCAAGTCTGACAGCAGAGCACAGTACAAAGGCAGCGTAACGAATTGATATGGGGTTATCTGCCGCAAGCATCACCCGTGGCCACCCATTCATACATGTTCGCGTCACAGAGCAAACAAAGGGATATAAGATCAAACTCCTTACCGGTTGAAGTCGCACCACCAGCTCTTTCCCACGGCTTTGGCGGCGAGGCCGACGCCATAATATCGGCGGAAACTTCACGGGTTCCTTCGCATCAATTCCAGGATGAGTGAGTAGTGACTGATAAACGAGTTTTCAGGTGGCGCCACCAACGATAGAACAACAACAAATCGGTCTGGTCGAGAATCAGGAGGTTGATGGGGGACTGAACCTCTGGCCTTTGGATGTGAGAGTGAGTATTATTATTAGGAAGCGACAGAAGCCACCGTGTGAAAGAAAACGACGGCAGAGAGATTTGAGGCTTGTGAAGTTCCCTCGGTCGATGTCATGGGCGAATAAACGCCAAGACCCAGAAATGCATGGGAGGGGATTTTTATGCCGAGGATGAACGTTTAAGGTTGGCGCTAAACATCGTTTTGTTTATTCGGTCCCGCCGAGTCACGTGAAGGATGAATCAGGTGAAAGTTGCCCGACGCATAAACGTTCTTCCTTTCTATTCCATCGAATATATCCTTAATCCTTAAGGTTGCCATATCAGGTATCAAAGTGCGTTCACTCTCTATATACAGCATGGCTGCCTATGTCTTGGTGTAATTGCTCTTTGCCTCTATATGCTGATGGATTTATTGCTGCTATTTCGCGCGACCTCCTCTCCTTAGACGAGGCTTCGTGCTTTCCCATTTTCATATATAGCGTGTTTCTTCTCCTGCAGACTCACCATATGCCCGAACTCCGAATCTTTGCATGCGGCTAGAGCATGGGGTGCTCCTTCTGCTACTATGGAAACCCCTTTAATGACCACTATCTCATCCACGTCCATCACCGTTGAAAGACGATGGGCAACTATAATAGTGGTTCTCCCTTTACAAAATGTGTTCAATGCCTCTAGGACTTTCGCTTCCGTTATACTATCCATACTGCTAGTGACCTCGTCAAGCAGGACAATCTCTGGTTTCTGAACAAACAGTCGTGCTATTGCCAACCGCTGTTTCTCTCCTCCAGATAAATGCTGTGAGAGCTCTCCGACATTCTGCTCGTAGCCGTTGGGGTATCTTTGGATACTGTCGTGGATACAGGCAGCTTTACAGGCTTTGATTATTTCGTCTTCGGTGGCATCGCAGTTAGCATAGCGCATGTTGTCGAAGATCGTCCGGTTGAAGAGGATGGAGTTCTGTGACACGATACCGATCCTCGCGCGATGCGCTTCGAGATCGATCGTCCGGATGTTTTGGTCGTCCACAAAAATGGCCCCGCGCTGGGGCTCGAAGAATCGATAGAGGAGTGAAAGGGTGGTAGACTTTCCACCTCCGGTTTCGCCGACCAGTGCAATCTTGCTCCCTGCGCTCACCTCGAGAGACAAGTTGTTTACCACGTTAGGCCTTTCCTTGTAACCGAAAGTGACGTCTTTGAACCGAATGCTGGCGCCCTTATAAATAGGCCTTTCTTCACCCTCCGTTACCGGGGGCTCCATATCAAGAAGGGATGCCAATTTTTCGACCTCCACAACGCAGCTGGAGAGGTCGTCAACGGCTTCTAAGATTCTGTTAAGCGAATATAGCGTTCTACTCCAGTAGGTCATTAATGCGGCGCATTGGCCCCAGTCTATGACGCCGTCCCTTATTTCCCGTATCTTGATCAAGCCGACAACGAGGAGGCTAGTGGAAATAATCAGATCCCGGCCGAATTCCACTCCAACCGCCAATATTTTCGACTTCTCTCCTTTCTCTTCCATCTCCTTGATTTGCTGCATTTGACGTGTCTTTTGCTGCTCAATTCCAGAAAGCTCTGCGATGGTCTTCCATAGAAAGAAGCTCTCGAATGTTTGGGAGAACAGCCGCTGCTTCGCGGCCAGGGCTGCTCTATCCCGATCGGACCTCAATTCCATGGTCACATGTCCTAGCCCCATCACCAAAATTGAGGTCAGAAATAGCATGCATAATGGGGATATGCCATGCTGGCTCAGAATAATGATATGGGCAACCAGCAAGTCGACCAGAGTCGGGAGTACCAGAAAAACCAATCTGACCACCAACCTCATTACCCTCTCACTGCTGTTAACGGCTGTCACTACCGCAGGCGTGTTCTTGCTCAAGTGATACTCAGCCGATAGATCCATGACGTGATTGAAAGTATGCTTGGCTAGCGAGTTGCAGATGCGCGTTTGCAGCTTGAATGAGATAACCTCTCGAAACAAACCGGCGAAGGAGGTTGAAAAGATAAACCCCACCCCGAACAATGCTAGGATACCGAAGCTAGGTATCCTACCCCCGGAAAGGTCGGTGGTGACGGTGCCGATGATCGAGGGCATAGCCATGTTCCAGACCCCGCATATAAACGCGTTAAGCACACCGATGGCCCAATATAACCGGCAACTCCGGTCCGCTGGAAATAAGAAAGGGTAGAACCTCGAGAGAAGAGCCCGATAGCGGTTCTCTGGAAATATGTACCTCTTTCCAGGGGTATGCTTGTTTGACGTGAATTCCACGGTTTTAGGCCCTTTCCTCTCATACTGCCGGGTTCGTCGCTTCTTCGGAAACGTAACTGAGGGAGGGGGCTGTGCTTCTTCTGTCTCAGAAGAGTATGGCATCTTCCGTCCAGTCGAGCTGCGTCAGGACGTGGTTACAACTGCCGTGGGGGATTCCTTGTATATGCGTTTTCCTGATGGGGTGGGTGATAATTGGATAAAAGTCCAGAGCTAGAAAAGTACGTGCTCGAGCAAACGGTGAAATCAACAGCGTTTTAATTCATAGGCTGACGGCAATATTGACGTAAAAACTGACATCATCCAGCTTCCAGCAAGGATCCATGCTACATGGAGGACGCCAGAGACATCTGTTTATAGGATGTATATCTGTGGGAAAACAGTTGAAGACCAGTCAACCAATACTCATCTCGCTACTTTTTTACTTCTTCTGGCAGAGATGCATCGGAACATCCTGTGAACCCTGCATTTTAGTGCAGAAAAATGCTGGATTCCAAGCGTCAATGCAGGAAAGTGGGGTTACGCGTATAAAATAGTGCTTACTCCTGCACGATATATCGAGCTGTTGGTCCTGAACATCTGGCTCCCGAACAAAACAACTACAAAAAAAAACGTCAGAATCAATGGCCTCCAATTGTTGGTTCACCCTACATGTTCAACCCATGCCAGCAATATCAAGAGCGGAAGGGGAAGATCCCGCTTCTTGGTCCTGGCGAAAAGGTATATAAAGCCTCGAAAGGGTCCACCGGTACTCGGGTTTGCCAGCAAAGAGCGACTTAAAAAGAGTTCTATACCATATCCCTAAACATCACATTCTACCAAAACCCAACCTCCAGCTCCAAACCCCACCATGGCCGCAATATTCGCAGCAGCATACGACTCCCTCCCCTCCCTCCCAGACGCCAGAGATGCCATGATCGAAAAGAAGGGCCGCGACTTCATCGACGGACCTCTTCGAAAATTCTTCTACGAGCAAGGAGTCCAAGACAAGCTCGGCGTCAGACTCTTGCACAGACACTTCGACATGAACCCCAACGAGAGACTCGTCGAGGTCCGCAAGACTTCCTTCCCGATTCAAGTCGGGGCCTCAGCAGAGCCCGTCATCCCCTGGCATGCAGGGAACATTGTTCCCCAGACCTATAGGTTCGTGGGCAACTCACTAGTCCCGTGCGAATTCGCCTGGGAAGAGGGCCAATACCCGACTGGGGATCTCGGCCTCGGCGAGCAGTTCACGGGGCAATTGAACCAATTGCTAGAGGAGCACGATATGAAAGATCTCCTAGGCGTGTGCCGCAGAACGCCAGAGGATACGAGCCACCTCAGTATGGAAGTTACGCATGGAAGAGTTAATGTTATGGTACCACAGGAGGAAGCTGCGCCAGAACACGTCGAGGCGTTTTGGGCGTATAATCAGGATGGGCTGGAGAAGGCGGCTTGTGTTGTGGTGTGTTATTCGGGTGCGGGCGGTTCGCATGATTCGATGCATGCTAATTAAAGGGGGAGAGGAGAGGGGTTGATGTATGTAATTCATGAATGTTAACGGCCCAGAATTGATATCTGTTCAGAATTGGCTTCTTTCGAAGGCAGAGCACTATTCCGATGTTGGTGGTTTGGTTCATGGCGGAGTCTTCCGCACTAGCCGGGTGCTACTCTTCATCCAAGCCACCCCTCGCAGCTTTTTCAACCCCCATCTTTACTGTACCTACAAGGGATAGGGGAACCAATAAGATGCCGGCATCTCGGGATGCCGGGGACCGGGACTAGGGACTCCGACTCCCCGAGCCGACCGCCGCCGACGTCGACCTAGACAGGACCAAGGAACGGCGTATTAGCCCATTCATCCGAACAAACTATCCTCATCTTTGACTTCTTTGCTTTTTGGACATAGCATCGGGTAGTGCGTGGTGCGGAGCTCTTCATCCTGGCCCTCCGTTTTTTCTCGCTTGCTTATGAAGTCTTGGAACTCCCACTCACCCGTCGAGTAGATAAGAAACTGTATAAAAGCGCAAGGTACGTAAGAACAAAAGGTTTATATAATCTCAATTACCAGAAATATATACAGGTATCTTCAAATCTAACGCCAGAGCCCGGATGGATGCATCAATTCAATCGTTGTACATAGGGTTATATATGTGTATGAGAGCAGCTCCTTAGAGCTCATCTAAACTCGGGAGATGGAATTTCCATGTTCGGGGACGGACTGGCAACCCTAGCCAGTAACTGTATAATCGGTCCGTCTCGGCGATAAATATTCTCCAACTGTAAATATCAGAAGTTAGCTGTTTGCAAAGGGGGAAATAAGGGGTATGTAAGCACGCACAAGTTTCCAGGAATTTCCAACCAGCTCTTTAACACGTACTTAAACGTACGCCAGAACAGATTCCATTCATGCTGAAACTCTTCCGATATGCTCTTTTGTTGTCGTTTCTTACGTCCTTTAGCACGATCTTGGGTTTCGTTATCGTCGGTATCCGCAAATATATCGTCCTCCTCCTTTGACGGCTCCGAGTCTATGGGTTGGGTGTGTATCTCCTTGGCGGAGGCAATCAGCTCGTCTTCCGTCCCCGACTCTAGAGCGGTTCGGAATTTTCGAATGGAGCTTATACTCTTCGATATCCGTCCAAGAGTATTAATAAGAGCTACAAGCTCCGTCCTCCTGAGGGGAGGATTCTCTCCATTCTTAGTCTCGTCGAATTCGAAGAGAACCTTAAGCGCGGCGCCATATCCGGCAGTTTGAAGTTTACCCCATAATCGACACTTGTCGCACCCAACGCAGTCCATCAGCCGGCTAACGTTGCGGAAACGGTCGCGGAAATCCTCCTTTAATCCAACGGCGGAAGGATCCTGGAACATGGTTTTCTCGTCGAAGATGTAAGGGCCAGACGAGACTTCACTTGTCAGTTGTGATATCTTGTGTTTCGTCATCAAGTCCTGGCTCGGTTGGGTGGAGCAGAAGGTATAGTTTTGGAGATGCTTGTGTAGCTTGGCGACGGCCCGCACCACCAAGGCATAGTTGAAGTAGAGGTTAGATATCCGCTCTGGATGATCGTGTAGTCTGTCCTTGTAGCATTCGACGTTGGGCAACCACTCGCCAGTCAGTTGGTTAAAGTAATCCCAGCAGATATGAGTGGAGATCGAAGCATGCATTCCACTAACGAGGCGATGGAAGACGCGTTTTTCAATACAGTCATCGTCCAGGAGAAGCTCGTCAGTAGTAGACGTATGCTGTGGATGTTCTCTCTCGTAATTTTGGAGAATATTTCGGAAGTCGTCTGCAGCTTGGAAGCCCTTTGCTGGAGAAGATGACAACGGAGTCTGTGCCTGAACCAAGGGTTTCAAAAAACAGTTCTCCCGATATATGGCATCCCAGACCTGCTGCGCCCCTGGACCCGCGTAGCCGGTAAATCGTTCCGGATTATCAACCAGGCTCACATAGTCTCCCTTCGCCGTTGCACCCTCATCTTCGGGAACACAGTAATCCCTCTCATCACATTCATCATCATATTCAACCACACAACTCTCACCAACATCCTCTCCCAACATCCCTTGAAGCGGTCTCTCCTTCGGTCTTTCCTCCTGAAGTTTCTTCCCAGGGTGTCCTGCCTTGGGGCCCTCAAGTTTACTCAACTCTTCGGCACGCCATATTTCAGGAATGTCATCCTCGTTTTCGAGCGTGCTAACTGCGCAGGCAATATTCCCGCACATCCCGGACTCGTCCGACCAGAACGGACATTGTTTATTGAAGAGGTTCAAACGGTAATATGCGAAGAAATCTGTGTCTTGGGTGACGGATTCTATGATAGGGGAAATTCTATCGTTTATAGAGTCTAGTGTGCCGTAGGAAACGCAAGCGTCGGAAACTGTGGCCTGGGGGTTGATCTATACCCATTGAAATGTTAGACCCGCTATCTGGATCGGTATGAAGTGCAGGGAATTACATACAGCACAGGCATCCGGAGAGAGGGGGCTGGAGCTTGACGCATGGCTATTCCCATGCGCGGGCCCTAGTAGGGAAAAGACAGCAAGGTAGAAGATCTGCGATGCGGAACGCATTTTTGGGGATCGTAGGACGGATGGCGGGAGGGCCAAAGGGAGAGAATGGAATTGAGAAGATCTCGAAGGAGCGTTGGTTATAATTTTCCGGTTGCCGTCCGTACGACTCGACGACTGCTTCAACCCGTTCTATGCGTTCGAATCTCGTCGTCCGGGTTCCGCAATGGGTAGGCCGTTCTCGAGATGGAGTTTAAACTAATGAAGATCCCTCTCATTCTCCGCAATAATAAGGAGGAAACTCCCAATTCGAAAAGGGAAAAAAGTTAGGAAATGGAAAAGAAAGGAAGTTGAGAAAACCAGAAGCTGACATCGGGGCCAAATTGGTCTGTAATAATCCCCAAGTTGACAAATCCAGCGTCCCTTGTTTGCTTGTTGTTTCAAGATGCAATCTGGCCTCGGTGGCGGAAGAACGCGGCAGAAAACGGGAGATGCGATCGGGCCACTTTCGGGTTGGGAGAGTCGGTAAGGATGCCGATTGGCCGAAAGTTTGACAGCGGAAAGGTCCCTGATATTCTCTGCAAACCCTGTCACGATCATTTGCGATGATCAACCGTCTTCGCTTGGTACAAACTGGGATAGTTGGTATTAGACTCTGAGTCCGACCCGGTTATTAGCGAAAATAGGAAATGGCGACGCCGGAAAACAAGAACCAAAATGGCAGTAATTATGTACATAGAGAGCCTGTGGGTGTTAAAATATCGGAAGCTTCATCGCCATAGGTTGGAGAATCAGCACAGGAAAATAATATCATTTATTTCGTCTAATATATCGCCAGAAAAAAACATACGAGCTTCGTCTTTCTAATACAAAACGCCCCAAACAGCAACCCGTCCATGTAACACGGCCCCTAATCAAAGAAAATCGTCATCCCCGATATATGCGTTCATACAATGCTTCACGTAGCCCGCGAGAAATACAAGCGGAGACATCATGAGACCTATTTAGAGTGTCTTCTTTCGGTGACCAAATCCCCACGAGCTTCTTTTCCAGGGGCGCTGGTATGGAGGATTTATCTTAAACTCCTCGATTTTCTAGAAAACAGGGAAGTTAGCAACTCCATTAGAGCTCCAAGTACATAGGGCCTAGAAGATAACAATATTAACAACTTACCGTACTGGGCCACGGTTTGTAGTCTCCAGGATCCTCATTCGTCATCCCATACTCCTCTTTGTAATCGTACCTCTGTCCATCCCGGTCTGTGGTCCCAGGCGGGAAGAACGCCACCCCATCCAATGGCCGCTTCCCTTCAAGACTATCAATTATCTTGTCTCTAGGTGTGGCTTTGAGTGCTTCTTCGGTGGAGTGTTTCAACGCGTACACGGGACCCTGTCTTCTAGAAATATTTTTCGCTCGATAGGTCGCATCGTATGGCCCTTCATGATGGTAGCTGAAGCCCGCGACATTGTCAAGCCGGTCGATCATGTCGGGGCCCACTACACTTTGACGCTTTCGATGTCGGGAAGACCGATGGCGGTCCGATGGCTTCGACTCCGCGGTGCGTGTACCATATTGTTGCCGTGATTGACTTGAAGACGAACCGGGTAACGAAGTGGTACGTCGGTGGCTTGTTGACGAAGGCCCTGAGGCGCTGGAGCCTGCCTTGCTAAAAGGGTTGGTGCGGTTCAGCGAAGCTTCGCTTTCTCTGTCTGACTTGTGTGATGGCATAATGCCTTAATAGACACTAGAAATGGGATAGACCTTGTTGACTTCGGATGCACGCGAGGTAGGTAGGTCAGTAAGCTAGCGAGATTAGTTGATGTCGTAGCTTTAAAAATATGAATTAGAATTCCACGGAATTCCAAGTTCTATATAAAAGGTTGGAGGCAGTGACGAATGCCAAGAAATGTGTACGCGTGTGGTGGTCCAGAATAACTTTAAGGTTAACTGCTGGACATGATGATTGGTGCATGGCCGGCATGCCAGTCAATCAGATAACGATGAAGCAAACAATCACGAGGATTGCGAAGACGAAGCGACGAGAGCGTGAAGTGGCTTGCCTAAACACGCGTCTCTTGAGGGCCGTCCACGTCGTGTATATTCCTTATTGGGATATTGAAGCCGGGGAGCCGAGAATGTCGAAACGGCCCGGGGTGATGTAAGACATCAAATGACTTGCATTAGACTGATAGCAAAGAGCCCAAAGGGTATGTATGACCAAAAGGGAAACTCCTAGAGATAAACGGCGACCTCACATGGTGGTTATCGCTGACTTGATGTTGCTAAACAATGGATTTGTTGACATAGGACGGACGCAGCTGGCACAGGAGGAGCGCATCAAACGGAGAAGGGCCACGCTGTCACTCCGGACCTTGGCTTGGGCCTCGCAGAACCGAGTATGACATCGGATAGTGTAGAAGAATCTAGAACAAGTCGTGGCTCCAGCAAGTTAGTTGACACTTGCGCGCCCCCTGTAAATAGTAGGTATCTCTCCTCTGGATTCCTCCAAGGCAAGGCACCCAGTTCTCAAAGAGTGCGCGTTGGTAAGCAGTGGCTGTCCCAGCCATTGAATGATATGTTCGTGTACCGATGCGATGATGGATCCAGAGTTGGTTGGACTGTTTTCTTCAGGTTGGAACTCAAGAGATCAGATGGGATGCTTGGCATTTCACGATATTACATAAGCTATGGCGAATTCCCCACAAGCAGTCCTCCGCCCAAGTTCTGCACCTAGATTCCTTTCAAAGTTGAGATAACGATGGTCAACCTTTGTACTTAACGAATATGGCTCTTGTCGCCTATTCCGACTCTGATTCTAACTCCGAATTAGAAGCAGAGAAACCCGAGGAATTGAAGCCAAGAGCACCCAAGACAGGTGTAAAGCGACAACGGGAAGAAAGCGATAACCTGGGCTCTGGGGCTCCACCCTCCCTGCCTCCAATTCCCAATGAATTCCTGGATTTGTACACCTCCAACTCGAGGGTGAGCGTTAGGGATGACCCCAGCCTCCATGAGGGACGTAAGAGAGCAGTCCCCCACGTGGAAGGTAACTGGGCGACCCATGTATATCTAGAATGTAGGTCTATATATATTCTTTTCCTTTGTTTTATATATTTCGAAGAGGATGTGGCTAATCTAGTGGAGGGTATCCAAACAACGAAGAAATCAAATCTTTATACGACGTGATCCACCAGTCAGAAGAAAAACGCGAGAAGAGCTCCAAAGTCCAGAGTTTCCTCCATAGTGACTTGGGCGCGCCGTTGCCACTTCATATCAGTTTATCCAGACCTGCCATCCTCCGGACAGAGCAGAAGCAGTCATTCAGTGACCTCCTTCAAGATACCCTTCAGGATTCCGATATACGTCCGTAAGTGTATAATTTTTCCTAACAACGCAGCAAACAGCTCTAACCTTGCCTTCAAGCTTCCGAATTACAATAAACGGGTTAGACTGGGTGTCGAATTTTGAAAACACGCGCTGGTTCCTAGTTTTGCGGATCAATAAGCCCAAAAACAATGATCTGAACCGGTTACTCCGTATCTCAAACCAGTCTCTTGCAGTTTTCGAGCAACCACCCCTCTACGATACCGTGGATCAGACCCAAAGCCGTGAGCAGAGTAGAGGTAGAGGTAGTGGGCGTGGACGTGGGCGTGGGGGCAATGTCCGAGAACCTGTAGCAGCTAAGCCAGAAGACCACACCGAGCGCTTTCACATATCTATTGCGTGGAGTCTAACCGAGCCGTCGGCGGAGGAGAATGAGCGCATAAGGAATATAGCGCTTGGTGGATTGCAAGACGTTGAAATTCAGTTCGACAGCGTGAAGGTAAAGATTGGAAATCATGTTCTTAAATTGCCCCTGTCAACGAAAGCTCTTGAAACAAAGGGGTTTGGTGGGCTTTGAGGTGAGGCAAGGATATAGGGGTAATGAAACCAGCGACTTTCTTTCCTCACTCTGATAGACCATCTTGACCACGAATCCTGGGTGTTAAGAATGGCGATTGACAAATGCATGGAGGCAGGAATGTGATATCGAATTCTAGGAGACAGGTGATATAGAGATGATTGGTAGTTGGCTTCAAGTGCTAAGATTGAACAGCCCAGTCCGCAGGGAAACTTCCTTTGAAAAGTATAGCTTGAATGAATAAGAAATGTTACTCTCATCCCCTGCCTTTTCGGATTCGGCAGATTCTTTTGATATGAATGGCTCATGTGCTGCGTTGGGCAGAAACCCCGAAGCCCATGCATGGTGTTTGCCTAGGTGATTCCGTAATTTGTCACCTTCCGAACAAAGACCAAGCACGGGCTTTCAACCTCAACCTCAACTCTCACTTTTCGACACCCATCAAACTCATCAACACAACCAGCATTCAACCACGTCGTCGACACACAAAGTTACCGATAACTTCCTTTGCGGATTTGTACCGGTAGAATCTGATAGCAAGGGTTTCCTCTGCCACGTGGTCCGACATACATTAGTTCCTTGTTGGGTTGGTCAAAGCTTCTTTCGCTGAAGAACTGGAAACCTGGGGGATTCGTCGGTTAGATCTTGCAGACCTCCGCATTTTATCGAAAAGGACCTCTGCTGGGGCTACCTGCCCTTGCGTACAAACGGGAAACTCATGATGGAAGGCCCTGCTTATATCCCGACGGTCACAATGGTAAATTTGGCGCGCGACTGTCCAAAGACGGAATAGATAAGCTGACACGAAGAACGTCATAGGAAGACCTCCAAACTTTTCAAGCTCGCCACTTTTTTGGAATCGAAAGCAAACCGGATGCCCGATACGATGAGAATGACGTTGATGACGAGTTGGGGTATTACCCCGATGGGGTGAAGCGAACTCTTACGGATGAACAAATCAAAATATTCCGGCACAGTGAAATCCAGTCTCTCTTGCGCGAGCGGAGACTGGAAGAGCAAGCTCGATTGGATGAACCGGATGGCGATGAGCGGAATACTTCAAAGGAAGCGGAAATTCGCGCTGAGACGGCAGAGCGCTCCTTCAAGGTGGGAAATCATGAAGAGGATAGGATTAGGGGACAACCTGGGCTATCCGATTCAAAGAACGGGAGAACGGGAGGCTCCAAGCGGGAAGGAGGTCTAACAGCCAGTGCAAAGAAGAAGAAGACACGGAATGCGGGCTCCCACGATACTTCGATGGTAACACTGGACTATGACGAGGATATTCCTACCGATGTTGGATCAGGCACGTTTTCCTCCGGGCCTCAGGCATCATATATGGGACGCAAGATGGTTTCTTATGAAGACGACGACTTGGAGGGTTGATAATTTCGTCTCCTAACTCATCGGGGGGTTTATCTGGAACCCGTAAAGCTCAACAACGCTTGCAACACAGTAGGAGGCTATAGCGACACGAATAAGTGTATGTAAACTCCCAAGAACTAGGAAAATTGTGGGAACTTCGCCATGTAAGTGTCCTTGAACTCCCCTCCCCCGCCGAGCGTATGATGAAACCTTTGTTATCGTCATCCTTAGTCGGAAGTCAGACCATTTTGTTCGGATGGCCATCTCTATAAATGAGTAACCTGAAGAATAAACATGTGTTCGATCATGACGAATGTATAATCTTCTCTCTGATGCTCCCATGCACCCAAACACCTCTCGTCCGATCGAGTGCGCGGCTGATGCTAATGACACGCTTCTTGCTAGATACCCGGAAGCACCACTTAGATGATGCTTTGCTTCGACCGATTCATGGTAGAACCCTGCCCACCGTACGCGATAGAAGAGTTAGAACGAGGGTCAACGCCAAACGATTTCTTGGATCACCTTACCTGGCATCCACGAGGCCGACTTCGGTTATTGTTTAAAGATGCGACTTTTTAACTAACCCGGTCTATCGACATCTCGCTAGAGCCCCCGATCATATTAAAGTGGCCCTTTAGTTCCTCCGGAATTTCCTTTGCAGTGTTTTATAGACTTCAGCGCATCCCACTCGGCCCATTTCGTGGTCCTTTACATTCAACTAGGCGTTGAAGTGAGAGTGGGCTCATCGCAGTATACCTACAGTCGCTGAGTTTGGGTGTACGTGAAGGTATTGAATGATAAAGCACGAAGGAAATCCGAAGAAGACGAGTAAAACATCGTTAAGAGAAAGCGACACGATTCGTATGCTTAGCCATCACTTCGACAAGAAGATATTACCGCCGTGATTTTCGAGGTTGAAACACTTCTCAAAAAAATAATCTACAGCCTTGTTTCGGTGGTCATGTGAATGGAAATCGATAACCCAGGGCAACTATCGGACGTATCCACCGCCTATTCCATCGATCGATCGCTCTCGGAATTTTCCACAGGCTATGGTTGCTAACTGCGAGGCTGAAGATGGGACGTACATAGGGTTTAGGTCGTTTTGACCATTTGTGTCGTGCGTAACGTCCTCGTCTTGACGCTACGTCTCAAAGCAGTTTACAAAGAATCTCAGCCCAAGGATGATCTCCGCCAATCTGAATTCCGGATTTTGCCCACCCAGGATAGCGTTTGGCATTCCACCTGAGGTTTAGATGTGGTTTTTTTTTTCCTACCGGGCGCGACCATGCAGGACATAGGAGGAACGACAAGAAGTGTTCTTGAAACAGGCAAAAGCACGTAAGCCACAATCCGTCTCCTGTGGATTCTCAGTCTTTGAGCCGCAAATTTTCAGCCGTCGATGATCTCAATCAGCCGTGATTCCTCAAGTGGAAATCTGGTTTTGCTGTTCGGGTCCGATACTTCGAAAACCCCGAGCGTAACAACCCTTTTTTTTTGACCCCTGGGCAAGTCATCCCAACTCTAGACGAATCCAAGTCGATGTACCCAATAGTCCTCTT
The DNA here is from genome assembly GCA_032988195.1 of Arachnomyces sp. PD_36. Lineage (NCBI taxonomy): Eukaryota > Fungi > Ascomycota > Eurotiomycetes > Onygenales > Arachnomycetaceae > Arachnomyces > Arachnomyces sp. PD_36. Next base: position 322,114 of record JANTQE010000019.1, on the reverse strand, counting down.
CTTCATCTGCAAGGGAAATTAGATATCAAGCACGGACCACCCACGTCTTGTGATGGGCGAGATGTTCGATGGTAGAAAATCTCCCAGTGATTACGAACTGCCTCTTGCAGGCTACTAGTAGGGTCGATCAGTTCTCAACATGGTGGATTTCGTTGCTCCAGTGTCCCAGATACCCTGTCATCCGCTAGAACCGCCGGAGAAATCACCACATGGAGCGGTCCTTGCTTTTTCAGCCTCAAACCACTTGACGCACCGACAAAATATGGCTTCCTCAAATAGATAGAATTCTGAAACCGAGCCTTCACCTCGAAAATCCGGGTTTCCCTATCGAGCTCGTCTTGGCTTTCAGCTGAGAATTTCGTGCCTTCAGCTCCTGAAGATCTTGTGGAAACCAGGTAAGGATCCAAACGTATCCATGTAGGCGCCACGGTTTCCACATGGTTATTGCTCGCCTGAGTGAGACTCCACCATTTTTTATTTTTCCTGAGTCTGGGGAAGTTCGCGATCGCGATGCTGTTGAATAGGGTGACTAGCAGCGGAACCGTCCCGCCAGTTGGAAGAATGGTGCGCATCCCACTAATTCAGGGATGGCGATCACTGTTTGCCAGTGTTTGGGCTCCCCCATCGAGTGGGGCTCTACCCTTGTCAGGAGACACGATGAAACTAACTGAGCTCCACTTGAACGATTTTCACCACGTGGTTGTTTGAACTTTGAACTCGGGCACGAGATTCAGGGTTCACGATGCTCACGATGATCCCCAGATTTTCAATCTCATCACTCTTAGTCGACTTGTTTTCGCTGCAAGAGTCGGTGTGCCACTGTGGTTGTGATGATGGATCGTGTGGGATCGTGTGGGTTTTCAAGGGCGTTTTTTACCCCAATAAAACCAAGCAAGAAATTTCTGATCAGTCACATTTTGGGCTGAAGTTTGGCGCTTCTTGAATCTGCCGCAGAGTTTTTAACGATCTGCACCTTCGTTTAGCAAGATTTTTCGGCACTAACCATATTTGGAGGCTCTTAGGGCTAGGAAATTACGAGGCCCCTTCTTCTGTCGACGGTCAGCTTACTTACTCCTTACGGTGCATTACAAGGATTCGGCAACGAATTGTTTGGTTCTGGAAACAAGGCCTAATGTCTTTGAATTCTGCATCCTAATCCGAACCCCCGTCGGCGTTTTGACTCCCTAGCCAATCTCGCTCCCCAATATACGACATGCAAACGCTTGGATCAACTAAATACACCCTTCCCCTTTTACTTGCGCCTCTTGCAAGCGTCCCATACCCCGGTCGGGGACCACGTGGAATACCTCGCACCCTGTTCAACCCAGCGTCGATCCCTCCTATTGTTTATCCAGTGCCGTACGGTATGAAATTAAGGGCCCTCGTTACCAACAGTCGGAAAAGCTCTCCTACACAACGCCCATGCACTCGTCAGTATGTGAGATGTGGAAGAGCGGGCTGACTGCGCGCCATTCATGGAATTATGGTGGCTTTAATTGGAGAAACCACATGATGGTGCTGTTGCTTAGGAGGCGACTAATCCATCTGGCGTCCACGGACCTGCATCTCTTAGAAAACGAAGAACGGGACACAGCATATCATCGTGATGACGGTTGTGTTCTCCGGATTGTTGTTGGTCGGGGTAATCCGTGATGGACGCTCCTTCACTCTCTGAATCTGTGGTGCCGCTCGTCAGGGGAGGCGGGCTGCTTTGTTGGTCGTCGCTCATTCCATCTGTAATAATGCAAGGGGGGTTGTCAGATAATACTCTCATCAGTGATTCGACAATGGACCATCGGTATATTACCTCCATTCATTGTGGTGTTTTGGCCATCATCACTAGGGGGTGCAAAGTCTTGAAGACGATTTGGTGAAGCGGGTTGTGCCGTTGTGGAATCAGTATCAGACGCAGCGCAGTTATCTGGTTCCGTGTCGGATCGGTGAGGTGCTTCACTAACATCCATGGAAGCTATGCTGTGTTCAGAGTCGCGGCCCAGCGACCCCCAGTAGAAGATCTCATCGCGTGCAGGAGAGGTTTGTCTTTCTGATGACATCTTGGGGGGGGAGGTAAATGATATCCTGAGAGGCGGATTTAGGTGGTGATATGGAAAGGTGAGAAGATGGTGTGGGTTGGTGACTACACTATGGATATTATGGGGAGGCTTGTTCATCTTATATCTGTGGAACAGCTCTTCAGTCAGCTCGCCTAACCTGCGGCTCGCTGAGACTGACGCTCATTTTTTCACGGTTAGCTTGTACCTATGCTTCTGCGCCATCGAAAAATGACCACATACATCCGAACTTCTGCGGTACCGGGATTCTAATTATGACCAAGTCCTTCATGGACTCAACCAGTCCCGGCTGCTACCAGACCCGCCAGATTTTCTGGTCCAGAAAAAGAAAAGCAAGAAATAAGTAATATATCAAATCTGCGTTCTTCGTCATGCTGGTAATGTCCAGTGCGGGAAAAGGAAGCGTTGAGTTTCATCCTCCACTCCTTCCCTTTTCTTAGTCTGCAATTTATTAGTGAATACGAGCACCAGCGATCCATGCGCACTCGCAGAAGCCATCTACTAGGTGGGCCGATTGGAGGAGAGCGTTGGACGAAAAGGTCAGAAATAATTCCACCCTATGCCTCATATCTTGATCGCCAGTTTGAATTCGTATTCTAACATTGTAACGTGGCTAAACTGGGATCACGACCAAGGCTGTAGGGGAATTAACCGTTCCTCTTGACGTGCGAAACCCAGACCCACCCCTGAGGCTGGCCACTGATACTCGCTCCTCGCCCTTGAACCGCCTAGGATCAGGGAATGCAATTCCCAGGATTGGGGTGGGAGTATGGGACCCCTGAGTGCAAGAGTTCGAACCTGGGTCTGCCCTGTGCTAAAACGAACCCCAGCTACCATGGGTTACAGGGACAAGGACAAGGGGAAACCCGTCTTCGAACTTCCCAAGGATAATGTCAGCAGGGATTGAGAATTCACTTGTTTGTTTTATGACGTCCAAGCGAGCTCAAAAGCCAGAGTCCCGAACAATTAAAAGGAGAACTTTTGCTACAACAATCCAAGCATATTCATGCGCGCCCGGTTTGTAAAGCTCAGCTAGGCAGCTCGGTCTATGGCCTTCAGGCCTACAGGACTCCATTCCATGGGTGGCTGCTCCTTAGTGTTTGGCAACGCACAACATGCACCACCATCCGGTACGCAGATGGCGCCTCCGAATCCCCGACTAAGTCCTCGTTCATTCATTGATGAGGACTCCGGCTAGAGCGTTGGCTCTCCGTCAAGCTGTTGTATGCCAAGTTATTGGTCTGGCCACTTTGCACAGACCTCGACCGGGCAAAGAAAAGCTTCAGATTCGCAATAAGAACTTTACGAGGAAGGAAAAAATAAGATTAAGCGGCGGTCAATGTGAGCCCTGGGGCCCACAAACATGCCTCTATAAATATCGACACAGGAAACTTCGGCGAGACAATTAGTATGGCGGCGACGTCATCCTGAACGGAAGTTCGACCCTTGCCTCCATGGTCCTCTGAAGTCAAAACGACTTCCGCTTTCCGTCGTGGCTCCTCTCCCACATTTTCGGATCTCTATATCCGATTTCTTTGATTTGTTCATGCTATTAACAATCACGTACCTTCGCCTCGCACTCCCCTCGCGCTTAGCGAGCTGCTTTTTCCTACCCGCCACCTCCCTGTACTCTATCGGGTATAGTAAAATGCATCCCTCATGCCACTCTTAGTTTTCATTTTTCCCTTGGCAGGTTCTCAAAAAGACCGCGAGAATTTTGCCGCCTATAACTCGTCAATCAGATCAAAATATGTCCCTGTGAGTGCTTCTGCAATGAGCCTCCACCCTTCTGCATTCTGCAGATTCCCAAGCCACCCCTCCTTCGGGCCTCCGAGATCCACTGTTGTCATCAAATAGGAATTTCACATGATACATTTTTGACAGATTCTGGATATAAATTATCACATATTGATATTTCATTTTCTGTCAACGCCGATCGACTGAGCTTGGCCCGTCAACTGTTGGCTTTCCGCGCGGATTGGAGGACGGAACCTCTTGTGCATTCCCGATGCATCAGTCACATATCAAACCCTTTCCACAGAGTCTCCGGTTTCCGGTATGGTTGACCGTTCAGATTGCTGTCACTCGCATGGAGATCCCAGGAAAGCTGAGCCCTGGTTATCGCACACTCGCAGGGCGCAGGAATGGGTTGACCTTCCGCCTAATCGGGAATCAATCTCAAAAAGACCAATGAGAAATTAACCCTTCACTATTTGTTGCCTCTTTCGCGATTCGAGGGTTCAAAAAAATCTCTTTCGAACACCACGATAAGTATTAAGCACGCAATCCGCTCACCCGCTCCCCTTTCTTTCTCCCGAACTCGCTGTTTTCTCTCTTCTTATTGGAAGCGAAGCTATCAAGATTGAAAATCCGTCTGATTAACTCCAATAAGGTTACCAGTCTCTCGGGTCGTCAGCATAGCCCCAGCTCGTTCTAGCTCGTCCTTCCAAAAAAGTTCGATCTTCCGTCAAAAGCGATCGTCGGGGCGAGGGGATAAAGGGTCTGTCCTCGTGGCCGAAGCGGGAAAATCATTCCCGTTCCATCAACTTCTATCGGCTTCTTCGGTGTCTGCCTGGAGACAACTCATCAATCAAATGCAGGGAATCAATCAGAAATTTTTGAGAAGAGTAGACAGCCCATTTGCACACTAAATTTTGCAATTTTTTTTATTGGGTTCTTCCCATCCCCCAACTTTTTTATTCGACTAGTCTTCTTCTCAAAAAATAATTCTCACACTCTGGTTTGTTCTGTCCTCATTATTTGGAGACTACCTTTAATCGGGGCTCTCAGCGCCATCGACCCTGCTAAGTTTGGTGTTTGAATCTACGAATCACTCCCCTGTGCCTTTCCTCAAGCACCTCATCGATATCGCCGGATGCTACAGACACCAAGATCATGATGGTTCTACTCTGTGGGAATTGAGATGCGTCCTGCCCAGGGCCAAGCGCCAGGAGGATCTTCCATGAGAACAAAGGCCGTAGCTATATTACGCTTCCCATCGCTACGCTGCCAAGGAGAGAACGTTATACAATCTGGGCGGTAATATCCTAGCTACAAGGCTCATTTTCACGTCTCAGAGGTCGAGAGAATTGATGGGGCTGTTGGCTTGCTATACAGAGATTTTTCTCTCAGCAGAAAAGGTGAGAGGGAGTAAGGGAACACAGCACAGATTTTTGACAGCGGTCGAATTTCTGTCAGTTTGTGAGTAGTAGCATCCTTAGCACTTGAAAAATGTCAAGCACAGAATTTATCTTGTCGTCCTGTCTAGCCAATCAGCGATTTTTGTTATAACCGTTTGCCAGATTGCCTTCTCCAGCCCCGTTGTAAATATGCGAACCGGCGGTATTGTAGGCGACGTCGTTGTGCAACGCAACGGTTCGCCTTCCACGCATCCACAGCGATTAGAGTTCAAGGAATTCTCCTATCCAATACACTTTTCCACCCCACGTCCATTTATAAACGGGAGGGAGGGGCTTGTTCTGATTTTCCTTTTGCGGGACTAAATTTTTAGCTCGGCCATGGCGAGCAGCCCTACGAAACCTTGGATAGTCGCAGGTTTCCTGTACCCATTTTCCCAGGGCCGACCAATACCATCGGGCTCATATCTACGATCCGCCCTATTCCCGAATGGGAGGGGCCCTCCGTTCCGCTGGTGTGTATGACTGGTGCAGCAAGCGGGAGGGAGTCTCGTCCCCGCAAATGCTGTCAGCCGATCCCGCAAACTAAAGCGTGCTTGTCACTCACTTGAGGTTGAAATAAGCTCGGAAAGAAGGGTATCTTCCCGCTACTTTAAAAAGTCGCGTGGGAACTCGAATCCCGGTTAGTGGGTCAGGATAAAGTCGACTTATCCAAGGATCTCGAACTTCGTGACGATCACTGACTGACATTCCAAGACCCGTAAACGGATACGCACATGCTTTCTGCATGCTGTACAGATGGGTACGGCGCAGACTTCTGGACATTACTTGTCAAAATATCATTCTCGTCAAGAAAAAGTGACTTATCGCATCTGCGCTGCCCTATCAGGTGACAGAGTATCGATCCGGTTTCAACTCGCAACGTTTGACTTTCCAGACTACATTCATAGTTTATCAGGTAGGAGGTCAACGCTCTACCATTGAGCCAACGGACCGGTAGGTGTCAAAATTAGAAATCTAATGTTAGATCAATTACATAGATCAATTTTGTCGGTAGAAAATATCCAATAACCCTATTCAGGCCCTAGAATCGCGAAGTCTCGAATTTTACACCCATATCGGAATTTCATAGACTCGAGAAAGAATGCCGACATTGTTATCGAGCCGAAGAACGATGTTTCTTCTCGTCGTTAAAACCTGGAGCATTTCTACGATTTTACGTTTATCTACATGACTGCTGGTGATGCTTCAGAGTTCTATTCATCTTAGATGGGGTAGGTATCCTTCAGCTCTACCCAAGCTATATATATATATAAATCCGAGACCACTTCAAGAGCGCTTTCAAGGCTGCAAAACAGCTGCTGACCGCAAGCGATGTTTGAGAAATATAATGGCCTATTAAAAAATACTAGAAGGAAAATTCGACAGTTCTTTCTTGCAAGCCACATTGCCGATGAGAACGCGATGCCGAGGACTTGACTTATCTAGGGTTATAAAAAGGCACCTCTAGCTTGTCCTGTCACCTTAAGGTCCGTCCCTGAGATCGGTGTTTATATTTCGTCGTCGGGGTAAATCTTGCCCTGCTACCTCTCGGATTTTGATAGCCTACTTATTCCCGGGATCTTGTATAAAGTTCAAAAGAGTGCTCTCGACTAGCAGGCTGGACAATCGATGTATTCACTAGAGTTACTGAACACTCATCAAACGTTTAAGAGTCCCATCTTCAAGGCGCCCCTGGGGCGTATGTGCTGCTTGTCAACAAGAAAGTCATGCCGAAGAATCAGAGAAGAAATATATAAAAAGGAAACACGGAGGTATGAGGAGGTAGATATCTTGCACAGATTAAGTGCAAGCGAACAGCGCTGAGTCTCGCTGAGTGGCAGGCCTATCCATCACAAATATATATATATATATATAGCGCACTCGTCGGTCATCTCGCCTGACTGGAGCTACCTCATCGCTGCCGACCTCACTGCTGACTGTAGAGGAGTGTGAATGTGGAAGACCAAGGCGAGAAGCGCGAGAAAACCTTGCCATTACCGTCGGGATTTAGAGCTTCCAGAGGGACATGGGTGAAGGTAGACTCTGGGGAAGACATGGTTAGGTTAACACACGTACTTTGCAAATGATATTGTTGGAACTTCAGACACGTCTAATAGGGGTAGCCGAAGGATCAAGGAGCGCGTTTTTAGCCGCCCTTACCTAAAGGATTCCAAGGCAAGGGGTAGAAACATACCTATCAAGACGGAATGATAGATATTATTAGGCAGATCTCAAAGACTCATAAAACTTCAAAAAGATGTTAAAAACACAAGATTTGCCGCTCTCAATCATGCTATGCTGCTTGGAAAGAACATCAACGACTGAAAGAGACAAATTGCAGAACATATGGGGAAACAAGATCGACAACGCATATTAAGAATCGCTTCGCTATGCCGATATATAGATAGATAGGTGTTATTAAATGATAATAAATGGCCTGGGTTGTCGGAGGATGGGGATTGGCGGGCGATGTATGCAATTGAGTCGACCCAAAATTACAACAAGAGAGCGAATCCACCAACGAAACCCGCAGCGAGGATGCTGAAACCGTAAACACGGCCAATCTCGACAGCTGCGTGAGCTCCAGCACCATCGCCGGGCTCGCTGTTGGAGGCAGAGCCGTCACCGAAGCCAGTGTACACCACATCTCCACCGGATCCGGTGGCTGTAGCGGAGCCAGTAGCGGAACCAGTCGGAGCAGTGGTAGTGTTGACCCTGGGTGGGTCTTGGGCACCGCAGGGGTTGTCTTCGCGGCAGGAGGTCTGGCAAGTGGTATCGCCGTCGCAGTTTTCAACGCAGACGTTGTTGCTCTCGGTGCAGAGGAAGTAGGGGATTGTCTGGGAGTATTCGGTGGCATTTGGCTCCTTGTTGTTGCTGCAGACGCACGAGAAGACTAGTGTCTCCTAGATGGTAGAGAAGGTGGGTTAGAGAAGTGCCGAATTATGCGACTAGATCAAGCCATATCACATACATCATCGCAGTCATTGTGCTTCGGCACACTGGTTGTGTCATCCATCTGGAGGCAGAGCAGAGGGCATGACGTCTGTTGGGCGAGACACCATTGGGCTACAATTAGTCAAGTTAGCAACGGATGACACCGTGTATTGGAAGACGAAAAGCTATAGGACGGGAGGAACAAACCCTTTGTGCCTTCGTCAACAGTTTCAGGGTCAACTGTCTGGCTAGTAGCGAAAGAAGCCACGGAGGCCAGAGCTAGGAGGGTCGATCTGAAGAGCATGGTGACTGTTTTCCGTGGAATGTTTGTGGAACCGGTGGAGAAGAGATTGGGGGGGATGGTTCGAGGATTGCGGGTGAAAAGTTGGGGGATTGAACGAACGACAAGAAGCAAGAAAAGCGAGTGACAATGGTGAGATGAAAGAAGAGTCGAAAGCTGAGGAGACGAAGAAGAGTAAAAAGAAGAAGAAAAGGACAAAGAAAGAGAAATCGGGAAGAAAAGAAAGAGCAAACAATCGAGGAGAACGAAGCTTGACCTGATTGGGATAAGCTTAATTGTATGAGCAACCCCCTGTCAATCCGCTTATCCCTTTTGAGATGCTCACCCCAGCTTCTGTCCTAACTATTTTAGGAACAGCGGCAACAAGCGAGCAGCATTTCGCTTAAGCACGTGCCAGAGAGTGGTCGATTCCGCGGTGTACGAAGAAGGTGTTGTGTGGAATAGATGATCCTTTCAAGGGCTTCCCATGGATACTCACCGAGGTTACATGCTGAAAGAATCGGTGCGATGTGGGATTCCCCGAACGCAATACTGCCTGCAGTTGACCAGGCAATGTTTCATCTTCGCCTGGCGCTCAGATACGGTTCTGTTCTCTCCTGCGTAACCCCCTCACAGCATGTCTCAGTCAACCCATAAACGACCACACAGTCCGATGGGATTCTTCGAAATCATCCCTTGACTGTCATCTGACACTTTTTAACTGAGACATAATATATCACTCTGTGCAGCAACCGCGAGAAGAGTTCTTGATGGTTGGGAAATGTTTCATTCGTCATTGAGTCGAGATCTGCCTGAAGATGCTGCCGTTTGCAGCGTGGAAAAGTGAAGAGATTTGATAGGAGGATCTACACGCACGCATGGTCATATTAGGCCTAGTCCATCTCCGTTGCCGCTCGAGCCTCTACACTAGTCCTAAATAATCTTAACTCTATCTTCTTTGCCGAAAGGGAAATATTCCAACCAATAAACAACGATAGAAAACCTGGAGAAGGGAAGATTATGTCAGATTTTCGCTTATCCACTTCGTCCATGAGTGGTGATCATATTATCCGACAGCTAAGATTTCTCCACATGGAGCTTTTTTTGATGCCTCTTTATCGCCTCCCAATGTCGCGTACGTGCAAGTTTTCTCCGTTCATGTTCAATTCCGCTCGTGATGTCTTTCCAATGCAGGACCCACTTCTTTCCTCCAACGCCATAAGACTGGGGAAGAAAGCGGCTCAACAAGATCTCAAGATCTGGGGGAGGCGTAGCGTCACCGTAAATAATCTAATCAATCGGTGAGATTAAGTGGTAAAAACCAAATCGCTTCGTCACTTACAAGGTATTCAGCCGGCTGTGCCCTGCCGTCTTGGTTTCGGGTCCATAACCGGAACTCTACTAACAAACGGCCAGCATACGGGAGGCCATTTATAAGCAATGGGCTACTTGGATCATCGGGATCTTGGAGATAGACACTATCCTGTCTCATGGATGTAAGTGTTGGCAGGGGCATTGTTTCATCGCTCAAATAGTGTTCTGGTGGAGGGCTTTTGTATATGGGATATTCATATATCTTGATGGCCATTACAACGGACGTACTGTCTGTGCCTTCGATCCACAATCTTGCCAACCTTTCGAGCTTTTCGTCTGAACCGGAGGTGAACACCAATTCAAAAGCTAGCAACGGTCTATAATTGCCCGAACCGTCTCTGTGCTGTAGCGAAAAGTCAGGACAGGTCCTTGTAAGTGCATGTTCTCCCTTAAAGCCAACGATTGTTTCGTTGTGACTTATTGTTAATCGTCCTTCGCGATCCTTTGGTAGAGCTTTCCCCAGACTTTGAGAAAATTTTGAGATCATAGTTTCGTGTAAACCCGAAGGCTGTTGGAGGGTTCTCGAGGTAGAGAATCTGGACCTGTAACCAGCTTCGACATCTTTTTGACCCCTGAAGCCTCTCTGTAGTGGACGTGCCGAGGAAGGTGGATGACACGAAGCCAGAAACCCGGGGCGGCCCGGATTTAAGCGTCTAGAAAACAGGGGAACCATAGTTTCAATAATGGAAACCACTGCGTCCAAAGTTCGAGTCCAGGTTGCCTAACCGATTATATCTTTAGAAGTGGGCGAAAAATTGACTCCTGCGTGGTTGCCGTTCCTTTCTATGCCGATGATCGGTTTGTATCTTGACTGGAGACTCGACAGGTTTCGAACGACGAGCCTGAGATATGGGGACTAGCCATATTTAAAAGATTCTCTTTGTAAAAGAGCAAACGCCCTAATTCTAAGATTCGACCTTGGAATATTATCTGAATCCGAACGCGTCGCTGAACCATGGCGACAGACAAAGAAACCAATGGATTAGAAAACTGGGGCTTTAGGGCAAAGAAGAAGGCGTTATCGCTTTCATATGTCAGACTAAATCATACCATGATCTCTTTGAGGTTTCTGATTCAGAAACCCATCCCTCGGCGGGAATACTGAAGTGTTGTTGACGTTCGCGGTTGCTTCAACCTTTTATATGCTCCAAATAAGGTTTCCCACGTGACAAGTTTAATGCAGGTAAAATTACGTGTATGATGTCTCTGTGTGTAATTTATCCGCTATCTCCGATTGCTCTCCTTGCAGAGCGACTGCAGCGGAAACATTTGCCAGCGCAACAAAGAGCCCAATTGATGGTCAACAGTCGATAGACTTTCTCTCGAACTTATAACCATTAAACCGGAATATCAAACCCGCAGAGGAACGACTCATCTCTTCTAGGGAGTAAACGGCAGAACCGATCCACTCTTCCTCCAACCAAGCTACCCGCTTTCCAACCGCAAAATCCCATCGTACCCCGAGCGTTTGTTTCATTTCTGATGGATGGAGCCAGCGAATGAGGAGGCTCTGCCACAGGGTGCTGCTTCCGAGCAGCACACCCAACCTCCCCCATCTTCTTCCGTCACCGACACCCTAGCTCCCGCCACCGAGAATGGCCCATCACAGTCCAGCCCCCGAAGCGAAGCAAACAACCACACACCTAATAATAAAAAGCAAGAGTCACGACCCGCTTCTCTATCCAGTATAGTTCCTCCCTACTGGCGCCACTATCGGGGAGCTTCTCGCGCGTCTATATCCTCGACGGAAGGCCCGCGCGGGAACCCAATTACATTAGAAGACCATACGGGGGATCCTACCTGTGAGACAAATCGGGGGTTATGGGCGAGTGGTGTTAGGATTGATGACCACGTTGTTGTGGAAGGGAAGTCTGGAGTGGGCGCATATGTTGTGTGGAATTGCAAGATTGATACACTAGATGTATGTGAGAGCTTTGCCCGTTTGACGCCTTGCTTGTGCTCTAATTGACGTGCGATGGTCTAGGGTGGACCTGTGGTTATCCGCATGAGGTATGTCCTGGCTTATTGGATGCGTTGTATTGCAAAAGAGGTAGCTGACTGAGTCCCGTTTTCTGCGTAGATACTCCGAGTTCGATGACCTTCGATCCAAGCTTGCGGTAGCTTTCCCTCACGCCAAAAATGCTCTGCCACCTCTTCCCCCGAAAAGCATATTCTGTAAGTATCCTGGGGTAGAGACATTTTTGATGGTGGATTATGCGCTGATGCTCTGCTTGTAAAGTCAAATTTAGCCCCAAGTTCCTCGAGAAGAGGCGCATTGGATTGCAATATTTCCTCAAGTTAGTTTATATTCCTGTACTTGCGACAGGGTCAATTGCTCACCTATTCACCTCTCTAGTTGCATCCTCCTAAACCCCGAGTTTTCAGGATCTCCCGTTTTGAAGGGATTCCTGTTCTCGCACTCGAATTAGCCGTCCCATCAGCCCGAAACTGCGTGGAATTTCCCCTTGTCGTCCTCACCTCAACGCTCGTACGATCATATCTGACTTTTGCAAAGTTATCCGAGCCGTTTCGCCTGCGAACTGCAGTCCAGAATCCCCATCCGTTCACGCAGAGGGATATCAGGGCATTTCTTTTAGTATACGACCCTAGATCGTTTTTTTGGTTATAATCTCTAATTTAGCAGGCGTCTTGCCGTTTCTTCCGCTGTTTTATATTTAATAATTTTTTATAACGGCCCAGACATCGCCGTCGCCCCGTTGGCGATCGATGCCTAGAAATCATTTCTTAGCTGAAACGACGTGACAGAGTATGTTGTCTTTGTTACATGACTCAGCGGTATTAAGTCCACTTTTATATGGTGGATGAGGAGGAATGGGTGTAATAATGGAAATACTAATACGGACACTTGTAATATACCCAAAAAAACTGCACTTCAAGAGTTCGTGACGGCGAGGAAGAGATTTACGACGAGGAAATCTCGCTGGGAAACCCTCCAGAACACTCTGTTTACTCTTCAATTCCCTTTCTAGGGTCTACGCTCCTAGGTCATGACCAGCAAGACCAGATTGTCATGATGGTCGCCCAACCAAGGTCCTCGCTACGGTTTTCCGTGCGGCGAGAGGATCTGAATCGGTCTCATCCTCCTCCCTCTTCCACTTCCGATACACGTTCCACGCGTACCACGAGTAACCACGGCACACGTCAACAAACCCTCGACTTTAAGCCCATCACAACCAGCAGCAGCAGCAATCAGGGCAAAACTACCGCCAACAACCCTCATACTCAAACCCGTCAACTACCGGATCGACGAGCCAAACCACAATTACACCAGTCCCCGCTCTCCCAGCAGCCCCAGTCCCAGGCACCACCCTCGCTTCCACCTACCTCCGCCAACAACACCACCCAAGAACCCCCATTGAAGAAGGCAAAGCTGGATGGCAGCCACGAGCCCAATGCGTCTCCAGTGGCAAAATTACCTCTGCGAAGTCGCGACTCTCCGGATTCGCGGAACGGAAACGGGACAATAAAGACCGCAGCGGCGACGCGGACCCGGACGCGGGCGGCTTCTGGGTCCTTATCTACGCCCCACGTCGAGGGAACAACAACCACAACTCGATCTTCCAGACACACCACTAAGACAACCGCGCCCGGCCTCCCTGTTGCGGTGGATAAAGATGCGGAAAATCAGAGTGCTCCGTCCCCGGGATCTGCCGGTAATGAAGCTACTGGCAAAGGGTTCAAAGAGGGTGTGACAACGGATGAAAACGATCGCCGTGCAACGGACAAGGGTGCCAAAAATGTCGAGGACCCGGCTGGGAGGCGATCGCTACGTTCTCATGATGGTGGGTCGAGGTCAAAGAGCGAATTGGCAATGTACTTCCAGAATTATGAGCAGATGCTCAGTTTGGAACCGAAAAAGCCGGGTATGTTCCCTTCTTTTTCTTTCCCTAGTTGTTGTCTTTATTCCATGCTCTTCGTTTTCGTCCCATCCTCGCTCTCATAACTCTTTACAATTGCATAATCGGGATCTTCGTGTGACACCTTCTGACCTGTGGCTAGAGTTTTTGACTGCAGACACGACCATTTTGTTGATAGATGATCTATCTGAGCCTATAATTCCACCTTCTCCACCCTCCTCGGCGTCGACTCGAAAGAAACGGGACCGAACTACCACAAATGGAGGCCCATCGCCACAAGATGATGCGAATAACCCCTTATCGAATCTACACAATGCGCAGACAATCGACCTGCCAGAGGTGAAGATAAGCCGTCGTGACATGAAGGATCCGCTCTCAGATGAAGTGTACTTCAAAGCTCACAGACGAATAGAGCGGCAGGAGAAGCAACTTCGAAATATCGAGAAAGAACGAGCCCAATATGAGAAGGTACAACTGGATCGGCTACTAGAAGGACTCCAGGGACACGACTGGTTGCGCGTGATGGGAATTAGCGGTATTACTGATTCGGAGAAGAAGCTGTACGAACCTAAACGGGAGTTCTTTATCAAGGAAGTCACTGCGTTGTTGGATAAGTTCAGGGTATGGAAGGTAGAGGAGAAACGACGAAAAATGGAAAAGGATAGGCTACTGGCTCAGGAGGCTGAAGAAGAAGAGGAGGAAGACGAAGAAGAGGAAGAAGCCGGGGAGGAGGAAGCCTCCGTGGAGCCAGAGCAAGAGGAAGATGTCGGTGTGGATCAAGAGAGCGAAAAGTCGGATGGCCGTAGCCCAGATATCAATGACGTCGATGCCTGGGCCGCTCATCAGCTTCACCAAGAAGCTACCCTGACATCAGACCGCAAGCGACCAAAGCAAGATCATAATGCCGAACACGCACAGGCTGATGACCCACCACAGCCTCCACCACAACAAGCCTTTACATCATTTTACTCCAAGCCGTATCTCCGAGACGCAGCTATCGGGAAACATAGACGAGGCCGAAAACGAACCGCGTTCGGACACCCTGTTCCCGAGATGGAAGAGAGGGAGTTCGAACTACCCGAGGACATCCTCACCCCTGAAGCGGTTCGGGCATGCCAGCGGAAGAGAAGGAGATTAACAAGAGGGATAAGGGAATGAAATGATACTCGGATGTCAAAATATCTTTGCAGCGTTTGGAGTTTGTCTTGTATTCCTGGGAAGGGCATCGTTATTGCATGGAGTTTTCTGGTTACCTGTGTAGTGTCCATTGTTTGTTCTTTGATACTCCCTATGTGTATTCGTACTTGTGGTTGGAGAGAGGATATGAGGGTTATCCGATATACATAGCACACGAGTAAATGAACTCACGCCGAGTTGTGATATACGTGCAAACGCAGCTCTCACCTCCAAAGCTTCCTCATACACCTCACATTTACAGTCTTGGCGCTGCTCAAGATCACGTGCCAGTTTTAGACCCGACTTCACCCTTTCCTTCAATATCTCCCCTTACGTTTACAACTATCCCATGACAACCAAAAGTCCTTGTAGCGATACAACCACTTATTCCATATTTCTTTCTTATATATCGCTATACCCCCTTTGAACCATGGAAGATATCTTCTTCCGTCCTTCATTCCTTTCCTTCTCTTCTTGTTCTTGCTTGATACGTGTCCCAGTTTGATATCACCGTTATTCCCCCTGGTTCTATGAGATTAAGTGTTGTTGTTGTTATCCAGCCCTTGCGTTTGAACCAATGCCATCAGACAAGATAACCACAATTCTTGGTCCCAGAGAGTTTGATGGCTGAAGCCTCATTGTCCCTCGAAACCATGTGGACTTGAACGTCGAAGAGCGAACCCCCCCCCTAAACCCCATCACAAAGGGAGTTGTCAGCTACGCACGGCATTCGAGCCCTCCTAGTATTGTATCTCATATCCCTGGCCCGAAGCTAGCATAATGTTCTTTTCTCCATGAAACCCCCTTGGATGCCCTTGCATGCATGCAAATCCTAAAATAGCATATGCGAGATCACTGGTCTAGGAACTATATGGATTACTGGTTACCATTTACCCCAGGATGAGATAACATACCCAAACCACCGTCGATGGTGTTAATCGGAACTCGGCTGCGCCGCCGACTCCCACGGGATTTCAAGGGAGACTTTTCGTGGGACGGTTCCCCACCGGATTGATCCCTCGTTACTTACCTTTAGCTTTGTTTCAGCTTTTTATATGTGTTTCTGGAATTACTGACCCCCCTTTAAAATGACACAGGAGTGTCCCTTACATCTTGAGACAGGGATAAGGCCTAGACTGGCTTCTTAACTCAGCTGAGCTGATATCTCGAGGAGGATGGTAGGATAAGCTCCTACTAGATAGGATGCACGGTTCCCATGAGCATTCTTCTGACCTATCCACGGACTGTGGCCAAAGGTATCTCGGGAGGGATGAGGCCTTGATATAAGAAGAGCCATTCGCAATGCGCAGATTACTTGACCCACATCTCTATTCGAAGGTCATATTGGAATCAGGTCTGATATATTGTTTGTTGAGCCTACATTCTCAACTGTCGCCATGATCTTGCGTTCATTGAGAATCCTGATCCTTGTATGGATACTTGGACTTCTTCATATCACGGTTTCCGCTCAAGCACCCGATGGGCCCCGCAAGGCGACTGCGACTAGCCTTATCACTAGTGTGCGGACAATATATTTTTATTCGGACACTGCAGGGAATGGAGAACCTCGCACAAAGGATGCTGGGAAGCCATCGCAGAAACCCAAGGCAAGTCAATCAATGATCTTAAACGGGGTTTTCACTTACTTCTGTCTCGTCAAGGTCAGCCCACGCCAAAAATTACGAAATTTCCTGAACCCCCCAAAAAACCCACTGCCACTGAGAAGTCGCGGCCCAAGGAGAGTGCGACAGAATCGATTAAAACGCTAACTGAGCTTCCTACTGGGGCTGAGCTTTTCACCTTGAAAGACAATACTCAGACCGAGCCAGGGTATATCACAACGACTAAAGAAGGGAGCAGTGATCCGACAGTTGTTCCCCGTCAGTGCGCCCTGTCATTCGAATTGAGAGGTTCACTTCCATACTTTTACTAACAGCGAGCAGTTATCATTCCCTTTACAGGGCCACCGGTTATTTGTTTTGATTGTTTCAAGGCGTTCCCTTTTCCGAACATTCAGATCAGCACCCCTAAATTCTGCTTTAAGATCTTTGGTCAAAAGATTGGATCGTGCCCCCCTGATGGCGGCAAGGACAACAACAATAACGACGACGACGATGATGGTGGTGGTGAGAAAGACGATAAGGATGACAAGAACAAGAACAACGACGATGATGACAAAGATAAAGGTAAAGACGACGACAAAGGTAAAGATGACGACGATAAAGGCAAAGATGACGATAAAGGTAAAGATGACGATAAAAACAAGGGGAAGGAGAAGGAGAAGGAGAAGGAGAAGGAGAAGGAGAAGGAGAAGGAGAAGGAGAAGGAAGACGACGAGGAGGATAAACCTACATCAACGAAAGAAGAATCTTCGACGACCACAAGCTCAAGCACATCAGCACCCCCATATATTCCTACCCGGGTCTGCTCATCAAAGACATGCGGCGCCGGCTGCCTCATGCAGCCGAAGGGCGCCGGCTGCCCCATCCAGCCGAAGAGATCGCTCGGCAACTCGGCACTCGACTTGTCCAAGCGTGGTGATCCAAAAAAGGGCGAGTGGCCAACTCCTGGTGACTATGATAATAACAGGAGTGACTTTATGCGTAACGAGATCAAGAAAGCCGTTTGGGGGCTAAGAGATAACAGCTTGATTGTTGAGCTTAGCAAAGGCGAGGACGCGACAACCTCAAACTTCTTCAAGTTCGAGGATAAGGTCGGCTCGCTTTCCGTTTCCAGCCTATTTGGGTGTACCTCTATCATTGTTATATCCAAACGCGGTGTATGGGCGAGCCACATCTGGGAGTCCGCTTTCAAAGACGGGAAGGATGACTTATTTCAAAAAATGACTGTTGAGCAGGTTCACAAGGGCAAAGGTAGTGATCCACACAAGTTCGGTCTGGATGAGCTTATGAACCAAGCCGATGTCGGCCCGCGAGGAGTAATGCTTGGGGACTCCTCCAATCCCGATGATAAACCAGACATCCATATATTCATTGTGACGCCGCGGCCACGCATTGATGAGATCATCGAGCCGGGGGACGGTTCATGGCATTGGGTCTCAGACGAAGTCCGTAACGACGGGAAGGCCAACGCGGGCAAGCCGCCTATCTACAAGGATTATCTTGGCCGGGTAGAGACAAACCTCAAATCCACGTTCGGCGACACAGTGCCTATCAAGACTGTCACGTATACACCTCGCGTTGGAACTAAGGATATGATGGAAAAGCTCCACCAGGCGCATGCCAGGGGTGACCAGGCCGCGATGAACAAAATAAATTCCGATATCGCTTCTTACAGTGCTGATCGTACATTCCGCTCGCCTCGCGGGAAGGTACACATCCAGTACCGCCCGGCGGGCGCCTGCCACAAGCAAGCAAAGTGGCGCTTCTGGGTTGAGAAGAAAGATGTTATGGAAAAGACGTGGGACCCGTCTCCTACCCAGAAGTTCAAGTCAGAAGAGAAAGGGGATGTGGGGAAAAGACAGGCTTGCCCCATCGAGCCCGAGCCTACTGCAACGAAAGATAGGAAGCCTACCTCGCGCCCGGACCCTCCCGGTGGTGTTAAGTGCAAGAAGGATGCCGACTGCCATGGACCCAACGTGAGCTGCAATGGCGGTAAAAAGGGTGTCTGTAGTAAGGATAAGATATGTCAGTGCCGAATTATTCCTCCTCCAAAGCCTACCAAATGCAAGAAAGACGCCGACTGCCGTTCGAAAGTGAAATGCAAGAGCGGCGAGAAACACGTCTGCATTGATGGTAAGAGCTGTCAGTGCCGAAGTGGCCCCCAAACAGCCGTTTTCGCCCCCACAATGACAAAGGTGGCAGCCGAGCATAAATCCGAGCCAACGAAAAAGCCGCTCAAAATCGGCCCCCTGAGCTGCCACCCAAAAGATGACGACCAACCTGATGTTTCAGCAGAAATGATCGACTTTGATGCTAAGACTTTCTGCGATCATGACATTATTCTCGAGCCTGGCGAGGCACTGTGGGAATATTACGACGACAAGCCTCACTCCAGTGCGTCCCTTCAATATTGGGTGGATTGGATCAGCGGTTGTGTGGCAGAAGTGGACAAGCATCACGTCAAGAAACCCTTCGGGGACAAGTCAAAAGACGATGGCAGCGACTGCGTTGAGGTGTTTAAGGGGCTTTACTATGACTGTATGTACTGGCCTTGTGTGGTTCCACTGGAAGAGACTTTGCAGTTTCGCTAACTTATCTATAGGTAACAATGGAGGTGCTGGAGGGTCCAGGGTTGTCGGGTGTACAAAATTCTCTCTAGCACCTAAAAAGCTAGTATCAACAGACATGCTGGATCACCTATATTCCTCCCCTGACACTCAATAGCCTCGAGGTCGGAAATTCGAAAAAGGTGGAATTTTGGACCAGCGGAGATTTCCATCGATCGAGAACGAATAATAATCTCGTCACCTGAGATTTGGGTTCATTCTTTTTTTGGTGACGGAAGAGATATATGGCTCCCC
This sequence comes from Arachnomyces sp. PD_36, assembly GCA_032988195.1. Lineage (NCBI taxonomy): Eukaryota > Fungi > Ascomycota > Eurotiomycetes > Onygenales > Arachnomycetaceae > Arachnomyces > Arachnomyces sp. PD_36. Next base: position 302,738 of record JANTQE010000019.1, on the reverse strand, counting down.
TATTCTCGTATATGCACCCTTCGCAGAATTTTCACCTTATTTCTTTACATGACTTATTGACAATTAAATTGGCAAAGGTTGCCTGGATTTCAGATAAAGATTTTCACCGTGAATGTCTGCCCTACTACTACATAGGCAACTAGATAACGGATTCTGTATGCACCCCCATCTTATTCACAGGTGTCCATCGTCCCCACCAATGCACGTCATTCCTCTCGGAGAATTCCTTCAGATCTGCCCCATACACTTATACGCAGTATATCAAAGAAACAAGCCTAGACTGCATAACACATCCCCCACAATAATGATCTCTATGAATCATGACGAAGTATATACTTCTGTGCAGTCTGTCAAATCCAAGAATAGTTTTAAAAGTTGAACGCACCCCTGTCTTATGACGCAAGTGGATCCGTGCGTTAAAACCTTAAAAGTTTACTTATTTTTTGCTTTTTTTCTAGAGGAAGCAATGATCTCATCTCACTCTCATCTTTTTTTCTTCCAAGATGTGGCTGGTGAAGAGACAGAAACATCGTGCATTTCAAATCTTCTCGGAGAATTCTTTTGCTTCTCTGAGATAGCGCAAGCGCAGGTGTATTGATCGACTAACTAGGAAACCCGCATTGACTTCTATTGATATTAATTTACTACACTATCCCGATAACTTCACACAAACGAAGGACTCTTCTTCACTTTAAGGTTCCCTCCGACAACCTCCAGCCAGACATCACATCAACCACCAACTTCCATCCCATGGTTTCACCGATGGAGATAGAAACAACATCAACCCCTTCAACCAGCCACAACCCCTGACAGCCACAACCAAGGTTCCATCCCTCCATTGATGTAATAATGATGATATCCCTCCCACACGTCTTCTCAACATCCCTCCCTAACACAAGCACGCACGCACCATTCCATGACATGACAGCCCGGGGAAGTGAAGGGGATTAAGGTTGAGGGCAAACAGGGACAGGGGTTACGCGAAACCTTATCGCAATTGACGTTGACGTTGACGTTGGACAACGGGGGGGTCCACACCCCACATATTGCAACGTTGGGCGCGAAAGGGCTTCTCCGTGTATTCTTTTTAATTCCAGGTTTTTTCTATCGCGTTTCGTTGTTTCACGATGGGGGGGTGGGAAGTGACGTCGATGGAGGATTCGATGGCTTTCGTTGTGTATCGTGAAGGGGTGTTTTGGTGGTATATAGAAATAGGGATAAAAGTAGATGGACTCGCTCTTCTTGTTGGAGTAACTCTTCAGGAAATATATTAATTATCTCTTTAAGGAAGTTACTGTATTAGTAAAAGATCTCTATTACTTTTTTCATCTCAATTTTATCTACTTCTATTAGATACCCAGAGCATATTAAGCACCTAATTACCATACGTTTTACCCTACCTTTACCCCTTGAACACATCTATAACCCCCCAATCAACCTCAGAACCTACCTCTACACGTACATAACGAAATCATGTCAGCAGCAACAAGTTCATCCCGACCCCCCAAGCTCCCATCCACGCCCACGAAACAGGGCAAAAAAGCCGCCTCCTCCGCATCCGACAAGATGTCTTCCACCTCCGGGAAGAGCACCTCGACAGCCAAGAAGGCTCCCTCCACGCCGCAGAAGATCTCGCCCCAATCTAGAGATACCTCAGCCATGGAACAGGAGGGAGAGTCCACGAAGGTTCCTCCCACCGAGACACAACCCGATGATGGAGACTTGGAGGAAGTTGAACCAGACCCAGAAGATCCTGGTGATGACTATGATGATGCCCAGGAGGATCAAGGTCAGGATGATGGGGAGTCTCAAGCTGGTACCCAGGTCTCCGAGGGCACTAAGTCAAAAGTCGGAGGTGCTCTAAGTAGTGGAAAGGATCTCTCAGGGAAAGCAGCCGTCAAGGCAGCAAAGGGTGCCACAAACGGTGTCAACGGCGCCAAAGACGTCTCCAAAAACGTTACCGATAACGTCCCGGTCGACCTCTCCGCCCTGAAAGGTCTCGAAGTCAGCGAGGCAGGAGACATCCGAGGAAAGGACGGCAACCCACTCGGTCGCGTCGTCGAGGGTGATCCCGAAGATCTAGTGGGACAAGTCGTCGGTGACGATGGCGAAATCCTCGACGAAGACGGTGATGCCATTGGTCGAGTTGAGGTCCTCCCCGAGGAGACCAAGGAACAAGCAGAGCAGGTCACGAACGGTGCTCAAGAGCAAGCAAATGGTGCTGTCGACAACGCACAAAATGCTGTTCCTGGTCTCGATGCCCTCGAAGGTATGGAAGTTGGCGAAGATGGCCAGATCCGAAATTCCGAAGGTACTGCCATGGGCAAAGTCGTCGAGGGCAACCCCGAAGATCTCACTGGCCTTCCTCTGAACGACCAAGGTGAGATTCTTGACGACGACGGTGATGCAGTTGGTCGCGTCGAAGCACTTCCCCAGGAAGCAGCAGAGAAAGCAGATGACGCGGCCGGCGGCCAGGTCAATGGCCTAACTCCCGACCTTTCAATTCTCAAAGGAAGGAGAGTCACGAAGAAGGGGAAGATCATCGACGAAGAGGGCGACATAATCGGTACTGTCGCTGAAGGTTCAGACCCCAAAGCTCTTGCCGGCAAAGTTCCCGATGGTAACGGCCAAGTTCTCGATGAGAGCGGAAAAGTCATCGGTAACGTCGAGGTCGTCCCTGGCGAGGCTGCCGACGAAGCCATGAAAGCTCTCGATACCACCGGTGAATCCAAGGATGCCGAGGGTGACGAGGAGAAACAAGAAGGCGACCAAGATGCTCAAGACAACGACACCGACCTCCCCCCAATCTCCACCCTGGAAGGATTGAAGTGTAACAAGCAAGGCAACATCGTCGACTCCTCTGGAAAACCCGTTGGCAAGCTTGTCGAGGGTGATCCCAAGAAGATTTCGAAATCAGGATCCAGTCTTGACAGCGAAGGCCAGTTTTGGGACAGCCGCGGCAATGTCATCGGTAAGGCCGAGACGATCCAAGTTGAGGATGATGAAGAGGAGGGTGCATTCGCTGGACTCGAGGGCCTGATCGTCGTCAAGGACGGATGGGTTGAAGACGAGAACGATAACCGAGTTGGCCAAGTTGTTGACGGAGACGCGAAGAAGCTTGTCGGGCGTGCTGTTGACGAGGATGGAGACATCATCGACAAGAGAGGCAACGTGATCGGCCACGCTGACCGCTACGAAGAACCCGACGAGGAACCCGAACCTGAGGAGGAACCCGAGAAAGTTGACCTATCTATGCTCCAGGGTCTCACTCCCAACAAGATGGGTAATGTCATCGGCCCTGATGGGGTTCCTATTGCCCGTGTCTCAGAAGGAAATCCCAAGGAACTCGCGAACAGGAAGATTGACAACGAAGGCCAAGTTTGGAACGATTCTGGAAAGGTTATCGGTCGTTGTGAGCTCATCCCGGAAAATGAGCGAGAGGCCAAACCAGAGGGTCCATTTGCTGGCCTTGACGGTCTCGTTGTCGGCAAGGACGGTCTTGTCAGGGATGAGGACGACAACGTCGTCGGAAAGGTAGCGGAAGGCGAACCGAGGAAACTTGTCGGACGGGCCGTGGACGAAGACGGTGACATCATCGACAAGTATGGCAATACTAAAGGACGCGTCGAACCCTACGAGCTACCCGAGGAAGAGGTCGAGGAAGAGGATCTGTCAAGCCTCGCTGGCAAGGTTGTCAACAAAGCAGGCAACGTGGTCGACAGCAACGGCGCTGTCTTCGGCCGTATCTCTTCCGGCGATCCAAAGAAACTTGCTGGACGAAAAGTTGATGGCAAGGGCCAGATTTGGGGTGATGAGGGCAAGGTTGTTGGAAACGCCGAGTTGACCCCAGGCGGTGAAGAGAACAAGCCCGAGGGACCTTTCTCTGGGTTCGAAAACCTCACCGTTGGCAAGGACGGGATTGTGCAGACAGGATCTGGCGAGACGGTCGGCCGCATCACCGAAGGCGATCCGAAGAAACTTCAAGGTCGCGCAGTCGATGACGATGGCGATATCCTAGACAAATCAGGAAACACCATTGGAAAGGCTGAACGTTGGGAGCCAGAAGAAAAGGAGAGAGAGGTCAACCCCATGTCTGGACGCAAGGTGAACAAAGAAGGCGAGGTTCGCGATGAAGACGGAAACCTCATCGGTAAACTCACAGACGGCAATCTCCAAACGCTCATTGGTAAAGCCATCGACGACAATGGCTATGTTGTCGACAATGATGGGAATAAGATCGGAGAATGCACTCTTCTAGACAACATCCCAGAGGAGGAACCGGAAGAGCCTGAGCCTGAATTATCCGAAGAAGACAAGAAAGCTGAGCAAGACAAAGAACTTGCCGTCAAGATGAGCAGCCTCGTACAACAGACCATTGAACAAGTCCAGCCAATTTGCAAGAGTATCTCAGAGGTAAGATTTCCATTCCCTGGACGTTCCTTTTTTGAATCCGATGCTAACACTTTATCAACAGCACATTGAAAAGGCAGACAGAACGCCTAAAGAGGAGTTGGACGAGGAGGAACTCGTCAAGGCAGTCAAGCCTCTGATCGAAGAAGGTGGCCGTATTCTCCAAGAAACGAATGGCGCCATCAGAGCCCTCGACCCTGATGGCCGGATCGCCGCCAACGCAAAGGCCAAGGCAGCCCAGCAGGACGCATCTCCACAGGAGTATCGCTTAGCGGATCTTCTCAAGGAGCTCACCAACACCGTCGTCACCACCATCGACAATGCGAAGAAGAGAATCGCAGATATGCCTCACGCAAAGAAGGAACTCAACCCACTGTGGGGACTCCTCTCCGAGCCACTGTTCCAGATAATTGCTGCAGTCGGATTGCTCCTTACTGGTGTCCTTGGTCTCGTTGGAAAACTCCTCGACGGATTAGGTCTCGGTGGTTTGATCAGAGGCCTGTTGTCAGGGACTGGACTTGACAAGCTCATTGGTGGACTTGGGCTCAGTTCAGTCACTGATGCGCTTGGACTGACCGGCAAGAAATGAGATGGAACGATAATATCAGTATGAAGTACATGAGTTTGGAAAATGGTTTCCTTTGGAGTTAGTAGGTGGTATCTGGGCGCATGTTTTGGAAAGGAGGTTCTTTTTTGATTCAAGAGTTTTTCATTTTCGCAGGCTCAAATTGTGTGTCCTTCATAATGTTCTTGATGTAATATAGTGTGTACATATACTTACCTATCCCAAGTGCAATAATAGGAATAATACTTCTTTATATCAAAGCACACGAGCTCTCTCGAGATGTTACGATGTTGCTTTGAAGTGAAAATAAGATTTCGGGAGATGATGCGGCACGTGACCTACTGGCTTCATTTAACCCTGTATTTTGTTGTGCCCATAACACTCATACTAAACTTAACATTAGCTTCGTCCGACAGGACATTTCTGGAGACAACACGTGGGGAAAATATCGACTATGGATGGATAGCACATTTGCGTGCACGGCTTCCCTTTACGGGCTTGCTGATGCGTAACATCGGGGCAACTGGCTCTGAGACGTACGTTGGGATATATATATATATCATATCGATATCATTAACATACTAACGGGACGAACCAACGCCTCTACACCGGACGAACCCGATCAGTTGTCTATTCACTAGCCTTGGTAGATGTTTGGTCATAGGACCTTCGTCGCAAATAACTGGGGATGAAGCCGCAGAGCTTTCTACCAAGCTTCTCGAAACTAACACCTATATCTACATGCCAATTAACAGACTCTGATCACCATGTTAAAGTGATATCAAACGCAAAGGCTGGCGCATATAGATGACGACTTTGGTTATTATATTGAACAGGTTGTCGAGGGGAAATGATAGCACCGAAATAAGTATAGGTGAGAGACAGTCAAGGATAAAGAGACGTTTGATTGACACTAAAGTACATGCAGCTTCCTATCCTTTCCATACATTCATCTCCACCATAATTCGCATACAGCGCGATCGATATGCTCCTATTCAAAGAATCTAAGCAACACACTGTCCATCACAGGCGTAAAGACCACCGGCTCCGCAGCCCCAGTCGGACCTCTCGCAGTCGCCATATCCCTTGTCGCATTCATTTCCGGTGTCGCAGTATGCGGACGCATCGGCACACTCGCACTCAGCAGCACGCTTCTCTTTGGCGTTGAACTTGGGGTTGATGACAGCGAGACCCTCCTTGCGTCCGAAAGCGGCGAAGACTTTATCGGTGGCAGCCTTCTCGGATTCGGGGCTGAGTTGATCCAAGTTCTTGACGAGGTTGCCCATGCTGTCGACAGCGGCTAGCTGGTCGGGGGAGAGGTCAGCGCGCTCGAGGCGGAACTGGTCGAGGAAGGCGAGGTAGCGGCTGGCAGCTGCGGTGTTGGGGGCAGCGACAGCGGTCTGGGCAAGGGCCAAAGAGATGGCAGTGAAGATGATCTTGGAGAACTGCATGATTGCGTTGGTTTTTGGGTTGTTTGAGGTTTTGGTTTGAAGGGTTTTGTTTGCTGGAGTTCTTGTGATCTGGGCTTTGGAGGATTGATTGATGCTTTCTGATATCTCTCGAAGGGGGGGGGTTTCGAGGAGGTTTATATACCTTTCATCCTCAGTATCCTCTCCCCTCTGGATTCGACTCAATCTCAGCCTCTTGCCGATGCTGCCCCTGACTGGCCTTCCTCAAAAGGCCTCTCCTCCATTCACACCTCCTCGCCGTCCATGTTTCCCGCCTCTTCTCCTCTATACGAACGTCGATGCCCTCAATCTCCACTCTTCTTTGTGAGGCTTCCCATCTGGATACGAATGTGACTCTCGACAACCAACAAATATAGAATAGACGTTCCTGAGGATTTGAAATACATCATATCAAAGTGCGGATCCCCCATCCCTTTTGGGAGAGCTGATGCCGATCAACATCTATGGGGGAACAAACTACGAGAAAGGCACGAGCCCTATGTGGCCAAGGCCGTTAGGCGTCTGTCTCTGACGGAGTATCATTACTTCATCAGTCCTCGGCCGAAACTCTCCCTTAGCTTATCGCGATATGGTGGATGTTGTGGAGGTGGTTCCTAGATTGCATCGTGTTGGAGCTTTGCGAGCCTCATCACGGCGTCCACGAACCTCGTACTAAAAATAGCTTTTATCGCAGGAGAACGGGGTTGAACGTCGTTTTTTTTTTTAGGCCTGTCCCTTGTCGACCACCACACGAAAATCCCCACATTAATTATTTATAAATCCAATGATTGCATTCTGTCCCGCGTAAAGTCTTCATTGGCTACTTCAAGAACATGAAAAGGTCATCCTTCACGCTATTATTCGAACCAGGCAGCCAGGGCCTCCCGTTTCAAAGAGAGGCAGTCTCAATGAAGCCTCTGAATGGATCGGGAAACGTACGCCAGCCTTGCCTGGGTGACATCAGAAGAAAGAGTGTTGGCCTTAATTAATTCATTTCTCCAACCTGACCAATTCGTTGCGAAGAAGCACCGATCACTCCTGCACTGACAAATACCCGTTGTCTTCGTGTTTCTCTTTTAAGGGTTCAAGGAAGACACACCACACGGCAGAGGGAGGGTTCATCTGTCAGGGGGACGGCGATCACCAGAAATCTAAACTCGAAGAGGAAGTTGGGCAACCTACGGTATACTTGTTCGGGTTAGTGGTACTTAGAATCTTATACGAAAAACCCGAAAAACCCGCCGAAGTCGATGGCTAGCCCTATGATCGTATTCGGGAATCCTTCGTTTCGGCTTGGCCTTGAAGGCTTGAACATGGGAAGGGGGACTGCATGGAGCTTTCGTCCGTGCTTGGCATCGTTAAGAAATATCGACTTCATTTCTTCGGTGCATTTCGAACGAGCTAATTAAAGTACTGTATCTCCATTTAGATCCTAGAGGAACGAAAAGGAAAAAGGTATAATATCGAGACTCTATTTTGTTTTCTATAATGCCCCCGCAAATCTCTTGGTATCTCTTTATTTATAGAAAATGTGTTTATAGAAAAAAATGCAGATCTACTGCCTAAAATCGAATCATTCGCCGGCAACAAGGACAAGTTAGAGTGCAAAAAACTCCCCAACCATGTTGAACGTGGGTAACAGTTCGTATGTCTGGTTGAGTGGCATCTCTTCCCCTTTCCCCTGCCTCCTCTCATGCAAATGCGTCGAAAATAGTAAAAACTCCTAGATATTAATTACCCCGTATAGCTCGGTGCGAAACAGCAAAGGGGTGCCGAGGTTTAAGGTTGGTTCGTTGTCGGTTTGGTGAGAAGTCAATCGCTTGACACGGTAAAGTGGCGCATTTTTGACGTGTGAGGCGTTGGGTCGGTCGTTTAGCTCCGTTTGCTGGTGTCGAATTTACCTTCACCAAGCTCCCGATAGGCCTTCTCCCTCGCTGCGGACTTGTCCTTCTTGATCGTCAGGCAATTGATGCCAAGGTAGTTGGTGATTCGGTTGATCACGTAGAATGCCCAATGCATGTACGCGACGAGAGCGAAGAGAAAGTAGAGCCACAAATAGAAGACCTCAATCCCCGCATTGACCATGGGAAGGCCAAATCTGGGAAGATTCCCCAGCACGGCTCCGCCGACGAGTGGAACCAGAAGGACAGTCCAATACGGGAATGGCTGATGCGTCAAATGGGCCAGAATGATCTTAGTGGTCATGCGTCCGAAGACAAATGACATGGTTACACAAAATAGCACCAGCCGGTTCTCACTCAAAAGTGTCGAGTATGGGGAATATAGCCAGCCCACAGTCGACAGGGTGAACACGAAGATTGGGGCCCATTCGAGGAACACCGGCAAAACTGGAAGGTTCTGGCGCCTTCGAGCCTTGACAACATTGTAAACGCAGGCCGGGAGATGGGCGGTCAAGAAAGAGCCGAGAAGAATGGTCACCCAGAGGTCACGAAGGGAGTAGTCACCAAAAATCTCTGGGTAGTTGAGACATTCTGTGATCTTGTAGGTCCAGATCTGAGGCCCATAGTACCCGGATGCAACCATAATCGCAATCGCAATGATCAGGCCTTCAGTTGGCCCATTGAAATACCCGAGATAGAGGGTGTGAGTGTGATACGTCTCCCAGGTGGAGAAGAACATTGGCAAACAAGGGATAAGAGCTGTGAATGCTCCAAGTTTGGTGGCCCCAAGGCCCATTGCGGCCGTCTCACACAGACTCGCCAACGTACAATTGAGGGAATCGATCCCATGGCTGGGATAATTATCAGTCAACCGGGATTCATACAAAGGGCGTTGTGAACCAACTCGAAAAGCTCCCCTAGTCCACTCGAGGTCCCAGTTCTCCTGGCTTGTTTCCCATCAACATTGTCCATTGTCGAGTACCTGTTTTACGCCAGTCGCAATTAGGCTTCGCCGTACGTAACGCGTGTGGAAACCGACTTCTTTGTCGTCTCTATATGAACTTACATCCAAACGCCGAAGGCGAAACTGTAGTAAAGCCAGGTAGGCCCCTAATACCCTCACCGACATAATTCTTAGCAACTGATATGGGCTTCAGGGTGGGCATACGCTCAGAACAGTATCTACTGCTTACGTACCGGTCCTACGAGATCTGGCATAAATATCTCGATGAATATCACATTGATCAAAATGAACATGAAGCCCAGAAGGGTCACCATATTTGGAGCAATCCATAACGGGAGCAACTCGACAAATGCGTTCCACTACCATTTCCAAGCCGTTATTAGCACATATAAAGGATTGATGGAGTGTTGGCGAGAGTATAGGTTGGCGTACATAGTGCTTCAATATATATCTCGATATAAATGATTTGTCCACGCTCGAATATTTGTACGACTTCAGATGGACCAACGCTTCGTCCGAGAGCGACTCTTGGGCTTCTATTGACAGTTCCAACATGTGTAAGCCTCCAGATTAAAGACATGCGGGTATACAGTTCGGCAAGACGCCTTCCACGTACTGGTAACCATCCTGAGTACAAAGTTCATGTTATCTCGATCGTGGGTTCGGCTTGTTCGTAGGAAAATAGACAGTCGTTCATTCCATGACGCGGAGGTCTAATTGACGGGAAAGTGAGTTAAATATGAAAGACGACCGCTACTGAGAAGCGGACGTTGTTTTAGACGGCTGAAGCAAAGAAGAGAAAGGGGAATTAAACATTAAGAATGAAGGTTGAATTGGGCCGAAAATAAAATCGTTGAATGGGAGAAAGAAGAGGAATCACGTGAAAGGTTCCTCGATGATGGATGGGTTGAAGCTCCAAGGATGGGACTTCCCTCCATTCTATCTATCTTCACTTTCTTTTGGAGACTAACGGGGACTTTTGGGATCCTCAACCCTTACCAGAACATTCCAGTCTATTGATCTCGCATTGTTTGGGGGTATTCGCCTGAAAACAATCCTCCCCACATTCTTTCTGAGACCTCTTCCTCCATCCAAACACCACTTCCGACCTCCGCATACATAGACAGAGACCGTGATCGATCTGCTTCGAGTACCACTCCCGCTTGTCGCGAACGAATCTTAGGATGACCTAGGCTTGGATATGAGCGCATGCACCACACCCAGCGCTGACAGCGCAGAAAGCGACTAGACACAACAATGCCCGGCGTGGTGGAAACCACCGGCGCGCCCGCGCCGTCACCTCGAAGCGCACTGGGATACACTGTTTCTCATCAGAAAGTCGAGCTGGATATCGATTTCGCGACCCGTAGCTTGAAGGGCAAAACAGAGATAACGATACACCCACACCATAAAGACTTGAAGTTCATCCGATTAAATTTTCGCCAGGGCGAGCTCAAACGTTTGAATGTTAGCGGGAAAGCTCCAACTACCAAATACACCGATCCTTACGATTCCTTCCGACTCTACAGCGCCCATCAATATTTGAAGCTAGCGGCGACTGTTGACCCGTTAGTGAGAAACCAGGGAGAATACGAGCTTGTGGTGACGATTCCGAAGAGCGTGAAGATTGAAGAGCTGGACCCGTTTTCTCTGGAAGCGCAAAACCAGCTTTTACTGCGAGCTAGTGGGGCAGCGGAAGAGATAACTGAAGGTGCAGGCGGGCCCAAACCGACGGAGACATCGTTACCTCGATTTACTTCCTTGGTGGTTTATGCCGAATTTACGATTGATAATATTAGAGATGGGTTCCAGTTTGTCGGGGTGGAAAATGGGGACAGACGCTATCCACATGGATACACTACCAACTGTCCTGGGCTTGGTACCTCGTGCTGCTTGTTCCCCTGTGTTGATGACCTCTCGTCACGATGTACGTGGGAAATTTCGGTCAGGTGCCCCCGAACGATTGGAGATATCTTCCAGCGCAAGGGATACACCCCTACCACCAACGGAGTCTCGGGCGTGAAGAGTGCTAGCTCTCGTGGGTCTGGCATTGCTTCGGATGATGAAGCGTTAGATATGGCAGTAGCATGCTCTGGGGACATGACCGATGAGATTCTGGACCCCAAGGATCCCACGAAGAAAACCGTGTCATTTGCTTGCAGCACGCCCCTCGCTGCTCAACAGGTTGGCTTCGCGGTTGGTCCGTTTGAGTACGTGAACCTCTCAGAATACCGCGAAAGTGATGAAGACGATCAACTCGGCCGAAACGCAATCCCTGTCCATGCATTCTGTTTGCCGAACCGAACGGTTGAAGTGAGGAATACATGCTTACCGATGGCGAAAGCAATCGACTTCATCTCCCTGAGTTATGGTTCATACCCTTTTTCTAGTTATAAGATGTGTTTTGTGGATGATCTCCTTCCTGAAACCGCACCAGCTGCTGGGTTTTCCATATGCAGCAACAGACTACTCTTCCCGGAGGATATCATCGACCTGATGTATGATTCATCAAGACGCCTGGTCTATGCTTTAGCGTCTCAGTGGATCGGAGTAAACATCATCCCAGCAGAGCCTACCGATATGTGGGTGATAGTTGGTGTGGCCTATTACATTACGGACATGTTCATGAGAAAGCTATGCGGAAACAACGAATATAGATTTCGGCTCAAGCAGATGTCTGACAAAATTTGCGACATGGACTTTGCGCGACCATCGATATGGGACTTGGGAGCAATCTTGGACCTTGACCCCTCGGAAATGGATTTCCTATCTCTGAAGGCGCCTCTTGTCCTCTTTATCCTTGAGCGTCGGCTAACAAAAGCTAGCGGGAAGGCGACTGTTTCTCGGATCATCTCGCGTACGTTCCTGCAAGCGAGGATGGGCGACATGCCAAACGGATCTTTGGCTACAAGAAGTTTTCAGAGAACATGCGAGAGGATGGGCCATACAAAGCTGGATCCGTTCTTTCAGCAGTGGGTCTTTGGTGCTGGTTGCCCCCGATTTAATGCAACCCAGCGGTTTAACAAGAAGAAACTCGTTGTTGAGATCATGATCAAGCAAGTCCAGTCCGAACAGCCTCCTGTTCGCGACCTCGAAAGAGATATGTTTTTGCGGGATATCAAAGAAGAGGTTCGAAACGTTTATGCTGGTGCGGTGCAGCATGTTTTCACAGGCTCCATGACAATTCGAATACATGAGGCTGATGGGACCCCCTATGAGCATATAGTGGAGATCAAGGAGGGTGTTACGAAGATTGAGATTCCCTATAATACGAAGTACAAGCGGCTCAAAAGGAATAAAAGGCAAAGAGAGCGTGCGGCGGCCACCACAGGCGGGGATCAAAATGCTGAGGGGCAGGAGGACACTCTCCTTTACTGCCTTGGTGATGTCTTACAGACGGAGGAGGAGGTCCAAAACTGGAAAATCGTCGACTGGAGTAAAGAAGATGAAGATAGTATGGGTCAAGAATCTTATGAGTGGATTCGGATGGATGCCGACTTCGAGTGGATCTGCAAGATGTCGCTTACTATGCCCGGATATATGTACCTGTCTCAGCTACAGCAAGACAGGGATGTCGTAGCCCAGCTTGATGTACGTTCGATTCAATCCCTACTCCCCGTGCGTTGACCGTTTATGGTATGCTAACTCTGTCCAGTCTCTTCAATATATGATAGCCCAACGCGAACATCCCCTTATATCATCGATCTTTGTGCGCACCCTAATGGATAAGCGGTACTTCCATGGCATCCGAGTGTTTGCAGCACAGTCCCTGGTACTCCACGCAAAGGAAGAAGTACGTTGGATCGGGTTAGATCATCTTGAACGTGCCTTCCAAGAGCTGTTCTGCCTTCCAAACTCACCAATGACACGTTCCAACGATTTTTCCGATCGCGCTGCGTACGAACTCCAGCTTGCCATTCCTGAAGCTATCGCACAAGTGAGAGACAGTGATGGTAAAACTCCAATGCGTGTGAAGAGGTTTTTGTATGACAAGCTGAAATTCAACGACAATTCCAATAACCAGGTATGGATTTAATTGGATGATCCTTCGATAGTGGTTAGTGTCTAACTCATCCCAGATATCCGATTGCTTTTACGTATCTACACTGATGAAAGCTATGTGCCATGCTCTACTTGGGGTGACCGATAAAAGCGATGACGGGCAGGACTTCGACATGGAAAGGGAGGTAAACCGGCAAGAAGAAGAGAAGCTCGACAAAGATTGCATCGTCGAGATTGACCGCTACCGACGAATGGACGAATGGTCAAGTTCATTTCAGAACATATACTCGCGGACAGCCCTCAAGTGTCAACAACAGTTAATGCAAGCCGGGAGGATGGATCCTGATATCATGCTTGTCCTCCAATATACACGAGCAAGCACCTTCGATCTTCTTCGGCGGGATGCATTCGAGGTCCTGATGGAACTCGATATTTTCTCCAGCCCAGAATTGATCAAGTGGTTCCTCTATACCATGTCCTCAGACTCGTCGTTATGGCTTCGGCTCAATCTGCACCATCTGTTCGGCAAAGCCCTCGCTTACATAGCATTTGGGGATAGGGATAATAAGAACCAACCAGCACAGCAAGACGGTCTTATTATCGAGCAAGAATCGTCTACCGAAGTACGCCAGGCCACCCTAGCTCGGAAGCAGACTGTGTCGGGAGCTATAGAAGCGCTCAAGAAGGATATCTCGGAGAACACAACATTGAAAGACTGCTTGTGGGCGGCCTGCAATTCAACCGTCATTGGTGCTCTTGAGCTGTGTGATTTACTCGACATATGCAGGGTACTTTACAACCCGATAACCCAGAAGTTGGTGAAATTGAAGTTCCCACGGTACTGGAGGGTTCAGAATCTCGGCAAGGTAAGTTCACTCCATCGAGGGTTCCCAGCACTACCCCTTTTTTTCTCTACCCTCTAACATTGCCCAGGGTAAATTACATTTCACCAAAAATGGCAGCTACCGGACAAGCCCACAGCCAAAGCCAGGCAAAACCCTTTCTGGAACCCAATCCATCAAGAGGAAACGCGAGGAAACCAATAACCCACCACCACTACAGAGACTCACCTTCAAGGTGCCAAAACAATCCGCTACTTCGTCTCCCACCGGTACCCAAGTACCACCACCTCCTCCACCGGCACCACCTTTGAGTCTAAAACTAAAGCTCAAGGTCGGGAACTCAAGCGGCGCAGCTGGACGCCCGAAATAATATTTCTCTTTTACCATCTGTATTCTATGGTCTTTATATTCACGTTACAATTTTTTAGTGGGGCTAAAATGCGGAAAGGGAGGGTGCATCGGTATGGGCTTCGAGAAATTTCCTTTTTTTCTAAACATTATTTTTTCTATACTCTTCAGTCGGCATTTTGATAGCAGGTGTACCGGTTATTATCCTGAGGGGGGGCACTCGAAAGTCGGCGTCATAGGCGAATTTGAATGATTCGGAATGGAGGAGATTCCAAGCGAGACCGCGCTTGCGATTGCAAATAACTCGGGGGGATCGGGTAGCAGTAATATCATAAATAAAAATAATAAAAAAGATATCACTGTAAATATTCTAATCGTCGAGTGAATTCTCCTTTTGTTTTCCGTTTGCGACAAATATCATTCATCCCAGCCCATAAACATAGTAGTAACTCCTGTAAGAAACACGTGAAAGCCTTCGCCAGGGTAAAGAGTATTGTATTGAGATTCGTCGGTCGATGGTGGCGTTTAAAGTCTCTTTAACCTTCTTCCCATATCACCTATCGCCGATTCGTTCAAGAGCCTATATCTCGTAGTTAGCGAAAGGGGATCTTGGAGGTGAAGCGATATGTCGCGTGCGACGGGGTCAACCAACCTCGAGCATGACGACGGAGTTGCCACGGATAACCTACACGAAAGAGACGGGTTAGCCAACAAGCCTCTAGAGAATAATAACAGGTGAAGCAAGCGAATATAGACAGTTACATACCACCATCCCTAATCCCACTTTCTCCCCGCCATTCTTCTCCTCGACTGCATCATCTAGAACGATATTCATAAAGACCTGCGCACATAACGAGTTAAACCACCGGCCACCGATATCTCCCACACACAGCCCCTGGGGAACAGGTATATCATACATCATATCCTCGAAGTATTCCAATGACTTTTCGGTTTCCGTTGAGTTGCACGAATAACCGCTTTTCCATGTACTAAAAAGTGCGGGGGAAACGATATGCGTCAGTTATGATCGGACACAAAAAATGAGAATGGGGTAAGAGTCGCAGAACATACCTTCTTAAGTTCCGGCTGAGCTTGAGGCATCTTGACAGAAGTGTTTCGCGGTAGTACTCGCCGTTGCGGATTCTTTCAAGCTGGAGATTGTTTTGAGGGTTTCGCAGACAATGATGTGAGGGAAGTTCAAGATGGGGTGGATAAACTATTTGCCGAGAGCTTCAAAAAGAGTTGTGGAGCTTAGCTTTGAGATGCATACATAGAAGAATCAATGGGATAGCTTTAGACGTTTGTTTTCATGATGATTTGAGAGAACTCTTCTTTATTTCGACCTACTCGTCACCGTTTATTAAGTGCTCAGTCAACCTCTTCCTTGTCAATGTCGCGAAGATGAGTTCCCTTTTCGCGAATCGGAGGAAGAAAGCCCGGAAGGTCGGGCAGGAAGACGATGAAGACACAAGTGATAACGTCGATCAAGGTGAGTACAGCATCCCTCTCTTTCACGGAGCTCTAGGCGCGGATCTGACCACATCCAGGGCCCGAACCCGTTGTCCGCAAACCCACCAACACAAAACCCAAACTGAAATCCAAATTGCGCATGTCCTTTGATCCCGGAGAAACGTCTATGATAGACGATGGAATCGAACCAAGCGGAGTCATAACACCCAGAAAACCCCGGCCACCGAAGAAGATTATTGGAAAGAGCTCTTTACAACGCACCTGGACGCCGTCGGGTTCTTCAGAAAACTTGCCCCTCAGGGCGGGACAGGATGTTGATCGACCAAGTTACAGTCAAGACTATCTCAAAGAATTAAGGGATTCTACACCATCGACCCCGAAGCAGACGGGATCTTTGAACACGAGTGAGGATGAAGGTGAACGAGAGCTAGATATTGCTGCCAAGTTTGGCGAGGTTGTGAGCGTGTCGAATCAGCTAGGACAATCGGCCATCCCCAGTGAGGCAGAGATCAGAGAGAAGAAGGAAAGGCGGGCACGATTGGCAAAGGAACAAGATTTTATATCCCTGGATACCGATGAAAGCGGCGAATTGTCACTTCTTCCGAGGAAGGAACAACCAGAGACGAGATTGGTTCGAGATGATGAAGATTTCGCTGAAGGGTTCGATGAATTTGTAGAGGATGGGAAAATCTCACTTGGGAAGAAGGCAGAGAAGGAGCAACGGCGACGGCAGCGCGCCGAAATGAAAGAGCTCATCAACGAGGCCGAAGAATCCTCTGATGAAGATGACTCCGATGCGGAAAGGCGGGCAGCTTATGAAGATGCGCAGACTAGAGCGGGAATGGATGGACTTGGGCACGAAAAATCCCAGCGACACCCATCTCGACCAAAGACACCACCGAAAATCACAAGCCTTCCCCGATTAGCATCCAACCTAGAAGGACTCCGCTTATCTCTTAGAATCAAAGAGCAAGCCAAGTTACAACTAGTTCGAAGAATGGAAGAACTACGGAAGGAAAAGGCTGATATCGCGGTTCGGGAGACTGAGATACAAAAGTTGCTGAAGGAAGCTGGGGAAAATTATTCACGGCTCAGAACCGAGGCGGGATTGGATCCGGCAACAGAAAACGGCTTGCCCGGTGATACAGTCCCAACCGACGATAGAGGCCTCGAGAGTCTTGGTAGCAACGCCGGAACTCCCAGGTTAATAACCGAAAACGGCTGAATTGCTCCTTCCTCCGAATTGTACCAACACAGACCATACGTTCCTCCCTCGGGCGACTAGAAGCCTGTGAGACCTTCAATTCTCTTTCTTGTCTTCAAAACGATTATGACTTTGTAAATTATACTACCAGGCGCATTATCATTCTTCAGTTCTACGAGCAAATGAATCCCAACGATATCACGGTATATTGCAGCGTTACTTGCGTATATTAGCCAATATGGGTCGACCACTCTTTCTATCTTTTAGCCGTGAGCCACTAAATAAAGACAATACCCCCCAAGCGAAGTCCGTTAGCCGTCCCTTTATCGTGAATGCATCTGCTAACTCCAGCAGGTTGCGTCCTCGTCGCCACCTCCCATGGATCGAATCACCCCTCGACGAAACAGACGGAGAGCCACATCTCTACCGACATTCGGACGCGACTCCCATAGAGCTGTTCTTTGACTTGTTTCTAGTTGCAAATCTTACGACGTTCACTGCCACCCATGAAATCAATAACTTGGAATGTAAAAACCGGCCCTTCCCCCGGCGTGTCTTGGTCGCTTCTAATATTGGAAATAGCTCTCTGGGCGTATGTCGGCTTCCTTAGTGTATCGTGGTTCACCTGGCTCCAGGTTATGCTGTTCGATATCCGGTTTGCTCGGGATTCGATATTCGAAAGAACTTGCAAAGCGCTTCAACTTGGTGCTATGATAGGATTCGTCTCGGCGGGTTCGAGTTTTGCCTCCAGGGCGCTCGATGAAAACGTATGGGCGTTCCTTACCCTTAGCGTGCTCCTTGCGGCCACCCGATTGATGCTAGCGATTGAGTACTTCCTGACAATCGGCTTCACCCGCCGGAAGCTACCAACGGGGACTCGTGGGTTATCAATTATCGCGGTAGTTTTAGTTGTGGCAAGCGCAATATATGCATCGGTGAGCTTTTCTACCCCTTAAGTTAGAAGCTTCGTTTGTTAACAAATTTTTGAAATAGCTCTACTTTATTTTCGGTCACAATGCGGAAACAAACCGATCCCATATCTGGGCAGTTTGGTGTATCTTACTGGCTACTGAGGCTACTATCGTGCTCCGGGTGTCCAATTGGACCCCAAGCATTGGGCTGGAAGACACCCAGCTACGTGTCCGTATGGGGCTACTCACCCTTATCATCGTCGGCGAAGGGGTCATTACCATTACTAGGATTGTCAGCCAGACTGTTGGCGGAGGTGGCTGGACCCGGTGGTCGCTTATTCGGATAATGGGAGTGACTGCCACTGTGGTAAGGAAACCCACGGATCCCAAGTCAAGCATACCTGGGTGCTGACCCTGAACACAGTATCTCCTATGGCTTGCGTACTTCGATATCTCGCCAAGGGTGAAGTACGGCGCCATCCGTCAGCAGATATGGACGCAGTTACATTTCCCCTTCCACATTTCTCTAATTCTTCTCGCTGAAGCTTCGCAAATTATCGCTTTGACGTTAGACGCTACCATCAAACTCAAAAATTTGCAGGATACTATCATTTTTGCGTGCGAAGAACCCCGTCCAGATCCCGAGTACGCCATAAGCCTGCTTAACAGTACGATCACGGACATGGAGATAAACTACAATAGAGCCCATACACAGGAGAACACTATCCACCAAATCTTGGACACTCTGCAGGATGACCTTTCTCTCTGTGATTCCGGCCCTCTGCCCAACCAACTACTTAGTAACCTGACTGGAAATGTGACAACCGCGCTTTTCTCAAGCATGAAACTGACACCACCAGCGATGAACCTCGACGGAGTGGACAGCAATACCTTTATGACGGGGTATGCCAAACTCTTCCTTTTCGTTTATCTGTACTATTTTGTCGTTGCATCGATCACCATGCTTCTATTCGCAGCCTTTGTGCTCCTCACACTCCGCCATCCGCGCCCGCTTTTCCGAGGGATTGCCGCTGGAACGAGGATTACTCTTGCTCTGTTACTTTTGGGCTTTACATTATTCGTGCTGAGGCCTCCTCTCATTTCCAAATTTATGACGAGTCCGGTCATTTTATTCGTCCTCCCACTAGCCCTGGTTATTGGTGAGTCGAACGATCCTACTCGATTGTCGTTACGTAGAGACTACTTTCCAGAGCTAACTTTATACTACAGTTCTTTTGGTTGATAGCGCGTTGGATTTCTTTGCCGTAGAGGCTTATGAAACTCCAGTCCCTGAAGACGTCGAGACCACTTCCGCTCCGGTAGCCGAGGTGGGCTCTGCTGTCACCGATAGAAGCGACCTACCAGTTATCCCAGTGACATGGGAGGAACGCGAGGAAGTTTCGTCGATATTCGACCGTGTCTGAGGCTGCTTGGAAAAATCCAAAACTAGAAATTAGACTGAACGCGCTTTAGTATCAATATATTGGGCTAGAACCCAGGTACAACATTCTTTTCGGGTACACAAAATTCATAAATCCCCACACGCTCCTTTCACCACATGATATCACAGCTCGATAGCATATTTATACATGTGTTATAGACTGGGCTTGGATAGACGAAGATGACTCAAAACCTAGAAGGGGGATACGATGAACGTAGTATTCTTAACCAATCTAGTAACGAACCATGGAACGCAACGAAGGTGTGTAAATCACAATTTCGGCTTCCTCAACTTTGTGCTATCAACCCGCATTCCCTCATCGTCTTGCCCCGCCACCTCCAAAGTCGGAAGCTTAGCTGGCATGATCCTCCTCGGGGTGGCTCCCGGGACAAGGGAGTATTTTGAGAAGTCGGATACACCGCACTTTTCCCGTAGGAAGTCTTCGTCTAACTCTAGACTGCCATTGACTGATTCCGCGGGGGCACGTAGCATACCGAGTATGGCGTCTGAGAAGATTGTCTGGAGATGTAGTGTTTTAGTACGCTCTAGTATAGACAGGCGTTTTGGGTAGGTAGGTAATCTTACTGATTTTCTCAAATCTCGCATTCTAGACGGGTCTTCTGCTACCGTCCGTTCTGTTGCGGCTGATTCTATGGACTATTTGGTGGTAGTATTGATTAGTTCTGGGGAGACACTGATGCAGGGCGCCAAAACTTACCGCGGCTGGCCATATGCTTGTAATAGCCATGTCTTTCCGTCCTTCTCTAACAAAGTCTACAGCAAGACCTTTGGTCAAGACGCTCATCCCAACCTTGCCTGTATCAAGAAACAATGATTAGCTCGGGGCCAAGTCAAAAGAAAGGGGGAGAGAGCAACCAACCCATCGCATACGCCGTCTTCCCCCTAAAAAACCTCGAATAGATCGGCGGCGAAACAACCACAATCCTCCCCCTCCACCCATTCCTCTCGAAATGCGGAAGCGCAGCCTGCACGCTCGCATACAGCCCTTCAGGGTTAACCTGCTGCATGAGCATGAATCTCTTCATGGGCGTCTTCTCAACAGACGACCACCAGATCGCGCCGGAGTTGTAGATGAGGACATCTAGCTTGCCGTAGAGACGGACTGTTTCGTCGACGATGTGGTTGATTGCTTCCGGGTCGCGGGTGTCGACTTGCAGGGCCGTGGCGTCGCCGCCGGATTCGCGGATCTCGCGCTCGACGGTGTTGATGGTTGAGTGGGTGGAGTTGGGGTCTGGTGGGAAATGAGTGTTTTTGTCGTAGGCGTTAGAGGTTGTTTTGGCGGCGATGGCGACTGTATAGAGGTTTAGTATATATATTTACGGTTGCGATTGAAGGGGTGGGAGTGGCCACCAACCAGCGTATCCGTTCTTAGACAGATCAATGGCAACTTGTCGCCCGATACCCCGAGAGGCGCCGATAACCAACGCGACGAGCTTTTCGGGCATATTTATAGCTCTCCCTAGTTGAGTGAAGTAGTGGTTTAGGGTATGGGAAGGGGCTGGGTGTTGTTCTATCCCTCAGCACAGGGATACTAATGTCACAATTCGCAAATGAACCAGTTAACCGATCCAGAACTAAATGTTTCGAGCTATTTAGAAGCTTTATACGTCTTCATATAGCTTTGCTAACCTAACCGTTTCGTAGTATGGACGACGGCTATGTCGTCGTTGGTTGGAGCGGGATGTTCAGTCATCAACCTCGGCATGTTTGAGGTTGGTTAATAAGCAACAATAATGAGAACCTTTGGAGTACTATCAGCTAGAAGAGGTGATGCGGCATGTTAGAATCAATGATATCTCTCATATTATAATAGCTATAGTAAAATTCATAAACCAATCTGGATTTCTCGGGCACTTGTGTAACGCTAGGATATGAGCCATAAGGCATTGGGGCTATAGATCATAGACTCGCAACTTCAAGGCCACGCTCTAATCCATCATATCTAGAAGAGAATGCAGCTAGAGGAGATAAGGGAGTGAATGATCCTCGGGCAAACGAAAGTTAGTAATCTCTATAGATGGGGATATGGGGAGGAGGTATCCGCTTTAAGCCCTTATCTAATTCTGGAGCCCTTTCTCCTTCAACCTCTGCAGCTCCTCCTCTCTCATCTTCGCCTGAATACGCACCCTCTCCGGGATAACTTCTTCACGAGCAGCCGTAATTTTCCAACCGGGTAAACCTTCTGGCTTTCCGATAGCGCGAAGCGTCTTCTGCTCGACAATACTATAGGTATCGTCTCCCTTGCCGGAACGATCGAAGCGGAATGGTTCTTTCACGGAAACCTTCGGGTTCGTAATGATACGGGGAATTCGGAGCGCGTTTCGGGATGCCGTGTGGAGCATGAGCGGGTGCAGAAGGTAGACATCACCGACCTGGCCGGTAGCTTCGACGAAGTTGGAACAGCGTTCTTGGATGAGGTTGTTATAGAATTCTAGACCTTCAGGTTCGGCGATTGGAGGTTGGCCTCGGGGCGTCATGCGCGGTGATACGCCTTCTGGATGCTCGTACTGGATTTGTCGGAGATTTTTGCTTAGACAATAATGTTTTCAAAAATACCATTCAAACATGGGCTTTCTCATGCAAGGAAGCTTTAATTCGACCCGCTTGCTTGGGTTACGGGCACAACTTCCACCCACCCCCTATTCTCAACGTCTTTCTGATAGCAAGGTACTCACCAAATGCTTGGCGATCAACTCGATGCCATCGGGGGAAATCATGGTCCCACCAGCCTTTTCCTTGATGTCACTAAACAGCGGGATCACCAGCAGGGCTTGCTCGGGCGAATCCAGGTAATGCATGAAGAAATCCCCGTCAACGTGCCACCCCTTCAGATCGCGGGGTTGGACCCATGCGTTATCGCCGCTAGGATCGCCAAGGTTGACGATCAAGCCATCGGTCCACCTTGACGATGACGCGGAGACGCGCTCCTCACCCCCGAGAAGCTGGCAGATGGCTTTCCATGCGGTAGGCGCAAACTGCTGCACATCCACGGTGCGGTGGGAGGGCATGTTGATACGCTCCTGAGTCCATGTCGACTTGTCGGTGGGAGAATATCCCAAACGGGTCCAGAGATCTCGGGTCCATTCCGCGGCCTGCTCACGCGAGAAGCAACCAGTGAGATGCACGTATCCGTTTTGCAGGAAATGTTCGACCTGCTGGGGAGAGAGTGCCGGTTGCGTATCCGCCGCCATTTTTTCGCTTGTTTCGCTAAGGGAGGTTGGTGGTTGGTTGTATTAGGTCTTCGGCGAAGAGTTTTGACAAGGGGAACCCAGTTCGTTTCTTGAAGGAGATATAAATAAGAACCACGGCACAGCAAAGACGAACCGTTCCGCAGGACGGTTGATAAATGCTCTCCCAAGCCTCTCTTTCTGCTCTGTAATCAAGTATTTGAGTCACCAGCAGTTCCCCGCCATCGGTTGTTGCACATATCCATTGCGGAGGGATTTTAGCCTAAATGAGTATATTAATTCTCGTGAGCAATAGCAGCAGAGGAACTTGAAGACCGCCTGGTCACATTGTCACAGTTCAATCCGAGAGAACCGAATATCTCACAGAAAGGATCGTAGATAATAGCCTGTGGAAGAGTCTCGTTCCACATCAATTCCAGTTACCCGAGACAAATCAGTGAGTGGCACGGCTAATAGAGAGGCGTTCTCTGGGTTTTCTCTCATCTTCGTTTGTTTGTTGTTGGCGTGTTTGACTCTCTTCCAACTCAGATATCGAAGGTTTCTCTCGGTTCACGTGATTCGATCTTGGCGTATGCAAAGATCCATGGCTACGGTCAAGTCTTAACATGGGATGATGGGACATCTGGAGCTTATCTCTGACAGGGCGCTATGAATAGAAGCTCTGAGCCTCTCGCAACATCTTACCAGTGACAAGGACATGCCAGTTCTCAAGATACGAATATCAAGCCTCAAAGCTGTGACCCCTGCCTTGCGCTAAGCAAGGCTGGGGGATGGAGTCAGAAGTATGTAATAGGCAAGAATAGATTTGAGCAATGGATGAATTGTCATATTAATGAAGTAATGTTTGGTACATGTATGTGATAATATAACATCTAGATGAAAATAAATCTACTATATCCGGGTAAACATGCGACTGATGCAAAACAAGATGTATTAAAATCCTATAATTGCGTTAAACATCGGCGTTTAGGTGGGTATCAAAGGCGAGAAGTCGAGTGACTTAGTGGATGGGGTGGAAGCCACGGGCGCCAGGGGCACGGTAGGTGTTCCACATGTTGATCATGCGCTTCTCCTGGCCAGGGGTGAACTCCTCGTAGCACTCACTATAAAGGCACCAATTAGTCTATGTCATTTGAAGCAAACAGGGAGGCGAGGAGTAGCCAAAGTGGGTATAACTTACTCAATGGAGTAGTCCATGTAGTTGTGGATGGGGTCAGCACCCTCCTGGCCAGGGCAGGAGTCACGGTTAGTGGGGCAGCCAGAGCTGGGGCTGGACTGGGCGGGGGTATCGGCGACCTCGTCACCGGCACCACTGCAGCCACCCTGGAAAGTGTGGAAGAGACCTAATAACAAAGAGAGAATGGTTAGCATGGATATTCTTGGGCGCTAATAGCTCAGTAAGCAGGGACTCACCGAGGAAGTGGCCGACTTCGTGGGTGGTGGTTCCACCAAGGTTGTACTGATCAGTGGATCCGCCGGGGACAGTGGTTGCGAGGACGCTGCAGCCGTCGCGGATGAAGTCGGGGGAGCCCTCCTCGATGTCATCGGGGAAGTAGCAGTACTGTATAAAACCTCGTTAGCTATCAATCGTTCATCTTATCTTTCTCCAAACACCCAATAGAGACGGTGCGGCCACATACTCCCAAGTTTCCACCAATCTCCTTCATGTAGTAAACGTTCAACGAATCGTATCCACCCTGGCGGAGGGACTTCTTCATGTCGAGCTCGGCGCCGTCAACGGCCCAGTTGGCATCGACAGTCCTGGAGATGTTGACCAGGTTGAATTGAATTCCGTGGGGCTCGTAGCTGGTGTTGAGAACGTCGATTTGGTCGTTCAACATTTGGTCCTATTGCATTCATTAGCCATTCAAACTCACGTTATCTTATCCCGTCGCAATTGCGCAATTAATATATTACTTACGGTGGTGTTGCTGCTCTCGGCTTCGTCAGAGGCCACGACGTGGAAGTAGGTGTCGATCTCGATGGTCTCATCGGCCATGTGGAAGTTGTTGAAGAGATCGTCGGCCTCATCGAGAGCCATCTTGGAAGCCTTCTGAACGAAGGAGTCAGATGGGGAAGCGGCGCAGCGAACGTGGCCCTCCTGAGGGCGGGCAACAGCGACGGAGGCGCATGCCGCAATGGCGGCGACGGAGATTGCGGAGCGCATGTTGAGGGTCGGAAACGAAGGAAGATCGAAGAACGATTGAAGAAGAAGTGGAGAGAAAAATTATTGGTAGATGAGGATATGGAATGAGTGTTGGTCTCTGAGAATGCGGCGGCAGCTCTCAGTCTTATATTTTTGTCGCCGGAGTTTCTTCACCCGTTTCGTGATTCAGAAAACATCCTGCTCGACCTCCTGATGCCTGTCGGGGACCGGGTTCCATTCAGACCTTCTCCACAACGTCGTATCGAAACCAAAAATATATGATCGAATGAGAGAGTTTCTGGGAGGAACGAATGCCAAAACCGAAAGGGAGAGCGGGAGCCGCTGTCAAGGATGACGCCCATCTGGAGAATGATCGACTGGTTCAGGAGTCCAAGCCTCATAGGTGAAAGCTGAAGCAAAAATATTCATGGTGAAAGGCGGGATCCGATTTCAAGCCCCTGCCGACGCATTTTCCTTGCATATCATTGGATCACATACCAACAGCGACAGGGGCATGTGGGATGCTCAGCAAATGGGGGTCGGTGGAAGCCGCTGTGCAGTGTGCGTGGCTTTGACGGTGGACCCAACCAACGATCAGCCAGAAGGATTACTCCATTCAGTGTAGTTGGTTTCGTTTAAGGCTGGAAATGTTCCTTCTCACGAGTTTGAAACGCATTGAATCAAAGCCTCCCAATTTCTTTTTTTTCGGCTCCTCTGCCCGGATAGCGAGCGTTAAAAGATTCTCAGCGCCATGATGCATCAAATTGATCCCGCGTTGGTGGGATGTGTCGCATAATCGCTCCCGTCTTTTTTTTGGTACCCGTTGGAACCGTTGTTCAAATATCCCCGGCCTCTCAGGCTCCCCAGTCCATGCTCCCAGTCTTGGATTCATCGGTCACCTCCTTAGCAAAGCTTATCAGTGGAGGAATCAACCGAAGGAAATTTTAGCTCGCCCAGAAATGTTCTCCTTTCTCTTCGAGATAAGTTTCGGGGCTCTGACTGGAAAGGCACAAGCCTTGTCATGTGGTGTTTCGGCACAAAAGCCTTGATTTTGTCTTCTCCGTCTCGTCTGGATCCTGGTTCCTTGGATCTTGATAGATAAAAGTACCGAACGATGTCACCTGAAAAGCAGGGCTGCGCGTTGCCAAGCCAAACCGAAGGAATCATCAGTGAACATCGTCGCATTTCCCCACAACTGAACAGTTGTGGGTGTGATTCCAAGTGCTCCAATTTGCGACAGCGTCAATCCTGGATCGGCGTCATAATTCAGGGGCGTTCGAGAAAGTGCAGAGATCGAGTTTCTCTCTGCGACTTTCGAAAACGGTGATATCCGCCTCGACATATGTTCTTGGCTTGTTCTTCAGCGTCTTTTCGATCGTAGACATCTCTCTCATCGTTGGGATGAAAAGGAGGTTTGAAAAATGGGGTTTGAACCTGGTGAACCAAGGGGCAACTATTCATGGGTCTGACTATTCCTGTTCCTGTCTCAACCTCTTTTCTGATTTGCCGTTCCTCTCGCCTTCCCATGTTCATCTTCCACCATCAACTGTTCATCTTTCTCCATCTGAGAGATCTTGTCGCCCTTTCCTTTCGAGGTCGTGGAAATAAGCTCCAAATTAGGCTTCCAGCCGCAATGCAGATCTATATGGATTAATGTTTTACCGTTGCTACTTTCAGTATTTTGAGTGACGATCTCGAGCTTATTTCTTTGGGAGAACCGAGGCAGTGATGGTATTTTTAGAACATGAGCATTGGAAGAGAGAAGAGGGATTTCTTGTTGATGACGATGAACGATGAACGATGAAAGTTGATGCATGAAATGCATGAAAAGACTTCGCCATCCCCTCTCTGGCTCATCAGCGGTTCAAAACACGAACAAGGTTGGATGCTGGAAGCTGAAATCATCTTTTCCCGTCCGTCATCAGGACGACAACACATCATCATTCCCGAAACACTTCTATTTTCAGTCAAACGTGCAGAGCCTCAACACGGGAGGGAGCAGCAAGGCTGTGGGTTCGAGAATTCGAGAAGATCCCGACAGGACAGTCGATGATCAAGATGGAGAAGAGAAGAGAGGGACCAAGCAAGAGGGCATGACAGTCAGGAAAGGCCATGTTTCACAACCATCGCATGGTTATCCAGAGGGGCCAAACGCCCCTCTTAATCTTCGACGTTTAGTCGGCGTTTGATAAGAGTTGCCCTATTTATCCTTTTCGCCCCTCTCGAACAACTCTGTGGAACGAGAACCGGTTATTATTCATCCAAGCCAAGTCAAAATATCATGGATATCGAAACAATGATGGAGTCGGCCAAAGCCGAACAAGAAACGGGACTCCCCATATTAATCGAAGGGGTTGCTATTATTTTCCGGTGTCAAAAACCGCATTAAGCTCCGACCCCTTGCTCATCTTGTTGTCAAGATTTGAAGATATCTTAATCGCCAAGACCCCGCTCTTCTTGATGCTTGCATTCCTTGACGATGCTGGGCGCCATGCTCGGACGTCCATCAATCCTTCAAACACAAGACTTATGTTTGCCTCCAAGACCGAGGATGATCGGGGAAAGTCATCCTCCTTTCTCTTTTTCGCCTTTCGCACTATTTGAAAATTCATGGTTACGAATCAGTGATCCCGTTCTGTGCATCGCGACAGTGCAACCCTTTTGATCTCACCTCACCGCCGTTCGTCCGGTTATAAAGGGAGTATCCCTGGGAGACAATGAGAAGGTACCTTTTTCGGCCCCATAGCCATGACTATTCGAACTCCAAAGATCGTTCTTGTAGGGTACAAGACAACTGCTGAGTTCTTTCTGGGACATCTACGTCGAGCAGTCTCCATGGCTGCCTTTGACATGAATCGAACGGTCTGGATAGAGTCATGGGACTGCTCGGTCTACCCGAATAGCAATGCCTGCTATCACTTCGTGTTCCAACGGTGTCGCAATGTCAACGGCTATTGTCTGAGGCTGTTTTACTGTGCGGCGTCTCGCCCTTCCAGCTTTACTTCCTGCTCGAGAAATCACTATGCAAACCCCACTGGAGCGAGGTCTTGGAAAATAGGTCCTAGAATTGGAGAGAAGGCAAACACTGTTGATCAGGTGTCCATCACTATGCGGAGGCCATATCAAGAATTATCTGGTTCAAGGTAGTTCTGTAATCTTCTGGGGTCAATATCTGCGTCGATGGTCAGGATTCCCTTTACAGTGTTCGTCCAGATTGAGGGGTTGGAGATGTGTTGTAGCAGCAACACCTCTAATTCAGCATGTTTCGACGGTGGGGTATTCTTTGATATTCCCCGTGGAGGACATTCTTCCCGTGAGATATGGGATGTGAACAAGATAAAGCCTATCTGAGATAGGAGAAACAGGATTGGGAGTACGTCTACGGCAGAAAAAATTACCTGGAAACTCGAGAAAAAGTAAGAGATCCAAGTTTGTTGCCATCAAACTTCATATTTATATTTACTACCTGAGACCTCGCTTATTGCTAATGTAGAAAATCACCCCCC
Source organism: Arachnomyces sp. PD_36 (assembly GCA_032988195.1). Classification (NCBI taxonomy): domain Eukaryota; kingdom Fungi; phylum Ascomycota; class Eurotiomycetes; order Onygenales; family Arachnomycetaceae; genus Arachnomyces; species Arachnomyces sp. PD_36. Next base: position 274,371 of record JANTQE010000019.1, on the reverse strand, counting down.
AAGTCCACCAGTGTGTGTCGAAGTGGCCTGAGATGATCTGGGCTCCCACAGGTTCTGAGTCTTCTGTTGGATGTCTTCAATCCAACGAATCTTCGCTCGCCACCGCCTAACTAACAGAACGGCTATATTCCGACAGTAACCACTTGACTCGACACGATCGGTCGTGGGTCGTCGACGCCGTTATTGATCTTGCTTCCGGTGCCGTTGGACGAATAGCTGGAGGAAGAAGTGAATGGAAATATGAAAAGACTGCTTGTCCGTGGGTGGACAGTATCCCGTCATTTCTATATTTTCTGTTCAATTCACGATAGCGGAAGGGTCGGAAGACTGGAAAGGACTTTTATTCGATCGGGATCATTACATCTCCGTACCTGAGAATACCGATCTTTCTAAAACTAGGAACTATCTAACACGAAGGGCCTTCAAAAACACCGATCCACAGAGCACCGCACGACCATATCAAGACAAACAGACAATCCAGGGACCACAGACAAGAAGGCTAAAACTCCTCGCCACCAGAGGTGTCGAGCTTCGCTTCCAATTCAGAACGACGAGCAACCAGCATACCACGAATTCTATCAAGCTCGGAAATGGCTTGCTCCACGCTACTCAGATCGTCGCGACGAAGCGACGCGGCGAGAAAGATAAAACGATGACGCCGGAAGGCCTTGCCCCCTTCAACAGTTGTCACGATGCCTATAGCGTTGGCAAACCACTCCTCGGTCTCCATTTCGTCGTTGCTGTTATTGCTGCTCCTACGCCGGTTCGAAGAATATCTTAAAGAAGACCTAAAAGAAGAAGAGATAGATAATTATGGCAATTGGCCTTCCAGCCAACTGCGGCGATGAAATAGACAAATCGGCCGGGATGGGCGCTGCGCAACCTGGTTGCTGCTTCACTAAGCAAGTCCTTCAACCTTGACGGGTTATCCGATGCGGAGGCTTTAGCTTCGATCCGAGTGAAGAGAAACGCACCAACGTCAACAGAAACGCCCACTCCGCTCCCGTCGACAAATGATTGTGCGAAAGCCTTCATTATAGGCTCTCAAACGAGTGTAAGTGGTTGTAAAGATATTATTGCTATAATAATATGATAAGTGAGCGTATATTGTAGCAAGGTGGCTAAGAAAAAGGACGAATTCGAGAGCGAAATCGTTTTTTTTTGATCCACATATTAGCTAACCCTATAAACATGTTGCGACATGGCTGGTCTCATCTGATTGGCTTAGAGAAAGCTTGTGGTACGCTCATTGATCCTGATATGGTGTGAGAATAACGATTTCACTCTGTTCGGCGACTTTGTTCTCAAGAAGCTTTATGACTATCTGTTTCATAATTAAGGAAGTGTCAGTTATGCGCGAACATACTTCATCGGTTCTCATAGCTTTCCCACTGTCTTTGTTTGATGAACAGTAGTGGACTTTTTGATATCAAAGTTGCCCTCGAGAAATTTCGCAACAACCTCAGTCCTGAGTTGATTCACTGCACATGCGATTAATGAGTCTATTTCTTGTAGACTACCCGATAAGTAAGCTGTCGAAGTTCCGGAAACAAGCGATATTGAGTCAAACATCTCACTTGGGCGGCCGTTCATCTGTGGTCTGATAAAAACTGACACTTGAAACTGTGAAGCGAGAGAATTGTTCATATGATTGAACATAACTGATAGTTGGCGTGTTCTTCTGACTTCCCCTCCTTCTTGATACTGTCAAGATGTCCCTTCGTTTGTTTGTGTGGATAATGTGGCGGTCTCCGACTCGCTTTGGTGGAAGTGAATGATGGATATACTCGAGGAAATAGTCTCAAAAGAAAGAGAAAACAGAAGTTTGCTCGCCTTCTATTCACTGAATCCAAGGGCTGGAGAACGTAGCAACCTGGGAGATTATTTAGAGACTGGAGTCGGAACGAGACCTGATGATCAAGGCCAGTTGGGTATATATATGGTCGGATTCAAGGAAATAAGAAGAAGAAGTAAGGTCAAACAGGATTTGGAGAAATCCTGCGAGTGCCTGCAGAGGAAGAGGAAAGGAAAGAGTTGGGTGAAGAGAATGTTTCATATAGCTATAGATGTTTCGGGAAACATTCACTTTTTTCATCCAGGAAGCCCGGTTCAACGGTGAATGATTTTATCTCTCACCTGTATTGTCTCAAGGTAGGTGGGTTTCGGAAAAAAGATTCACTCTTTTCTATTACACACTCATGCCTCTGCTCTCCTTGGGGTTAGTTAACAGATGGCTCGATATGGTAGTTAGTAGTACCACAGTGTAGTGGATTAGATCAAGATACCGATAGAAACTGGCGCCGGGGGGTTTGAGATTTGTGAGAAATTTCTTGCTATATTCCCTTTTTAGCAACATTTTGATCGTCAGAGCAGCCTCTCCTTCAAATCGTCAAAAATATGATAGCCGCGCCAAACCCTCTGTAGCATGCAAAAGTCCCATACATACTCCATGGTAAAACCGTCCTAAGCCTTGGCATATCTGTATCTCAGTTCCCTCGTCAACGACCCATCCCAATCCCTTTGCCAAGTCTCCTCCCTCCACCAACGCCATGCATATCTCCCCGCTCATCGCCCTCCATCCCAAGCTGCATCGGATCAGGGTAGTTCCTGGCCGGTTGTGGAATCTCGAGGCCTGCGTGTAAGACGTTCGTCCTAACCAGCCTCAAGTGTGCTTCATGGGCGTAACTCTTGGCACTTTTTATAGCGGTGGTATGTACGTTGGCACGTAGGTCCGGTTTCTTAGACACGATCACACCCTTTTCAAGATCGATACGTGCATCTAGTGTGCCTTTTTGTATGAGTGTTATGAGTTCTTGGACGAGAGATGATGTGTCTGGCGGAGAAGTCGGGTTGTCTACTGGTGAGAACACCTTGGCCATGGCATCTAGGGTGACGCGACTGAATGGAACGAGGTATTGTGTTATTGCTTTCGTGCGGATACGGGAGTAGATCGTAGAAACGTGTGGTTGGAGATGAACGTCGAGGAGGTAGTCTGCGCGATAGGATTCCAAGATTTCGAGACAAGGGCGGAATTTTGACGCGCAGAAGAATGAGATTGCGCGGCGGATGTGGGGTTCGAGTTCGAGGAAGTTCCGGAACGATTGATTGTCAAGCACGCATCGCTGCAGGTCAACACGGTCCATCGAGGCCAACGCGCAGAGGCCACCATAAACGGCCACATCGTTGGAGCTGATGATCTCATTATAGTTATCCCCAAGGCTTGGATCAGTACCGAGGAAGCTAAAGGCAGCTTCCAAGTAAGCTCCTGTGGCTAACTGAGATAGCCCCATAGCTGCAGAAAGCTTGGGTTGGATCTTTTCTTGCTCTTCGGGTTTTGTTTGGGTGTTGCGCACTCGGTGAACGTTTGACTGTAGGCCTAACCAATCCCCACGATCTGCGGAAACGTGGATGACTTTGAAGAGCATCGAAGAAATGTGAGTTGGTGTGGTGCAGTAGTCTCTCATCCGAGTGTAGGCCTTTGATGCGGAAGCTAAGTCTCCAATTTGATGGAAATGAAGGCCTAGATCTTCATTCCCCATCTACAAAAACGATATCAGCACACAACTTAACGGCGAGTATCCAAACAGAAGGAGAAGTAGGAACTTACCCGAATACTCTCTTTGATCAGGTTGTTCTTGTACCCCTTAAGTTCATGTTCCAGCCGATCGGTTTCCGCTTTAACGGCCTTCTGTGTTCTTTCAACCCACTCGACGTCTAGAACGGCCTCTGGTTCCTGAGGAGCTGTGTCCATTAACACACTAACCGCCCGCTCATATCTTTCCACGTCTTTCCCCGCTTTGGCTTCGGTAACTGCAGCCTTCAATGCTTCCGTTGAAAGAGGTATAGAGCAGATACCGATAAGGAATAGTCGATCAAATCTTGTCCTCCCTATAACACATTTGAACGGTATCAGGTACCTTGCATGAGGGACAGCAGGGCACTGGTGAGATAGGTGGAGCAATAACTAACCTGTATAATTGGAAATGTAGGACTCTAAGTCGAATTTGGGAGGTTCTATCGATTGGCGGGGCAAAGCGTTAGAACCACTTGGAAGGGCATCACCGTATGGAAACAAGATCCGCAAGACATACCGCTAACTCTTATTCTCTCTTCCTTCCCCCATAGCTTTCCGCTTCCGCCAGTTCCACCAAACCGAGTGCCCCGCGTCTCAGTCTGCGCTTCGTCGTAGGCATCCTCTAGCATAGGATCCATTGTTGGGAGCTACCAGAAAAACAGGTCTCGCACTCCGGTACCTTCTATTCAAGCCTTAACGCGCCCCTCGTTCAACAACCCCGCGCTTCACTCTATATATCGCGGTTGTATATTTCTGTGAATGCCTTTCTCGTGGGTGGGGGGAGGCTTTCTTTCGCGCACTGTGGATTACTTTGTCTAGGTTCGTTTGGGGGATGTGGTCTTTTGCGACGGGTAGAGACCAGGTGACGTAAGGTATAGGGTGTCTACAGTAAGCTATCCAGTACGTTTCTGGGGTCAGCAAAGATGTCTTCGACGCTGTTTGCGGGAACGCTGCCTCCTTTCTCCAGAACAAAGCGGGGAAGGAGGGAGCGGCTTTTGAGCTCAGTGATGACACTCACTATCTCGAGAAGTAAGCGAGAGATCAAACACCCTAGTTCGATCAAAGAATATTGTCTTCGAGAGCGGTTCTTTTAATCTGGGTCTAGTTTTGTTCTTATTATCGAGATACTCGCTGAAGTTGAAGCTCTCCACGACAACGATAATTGTTACTTGGTGGCTTATATAATAAAGTTCAGTCTTATCAGATCCACCGCTTTGTCTGCTGCCTGTCTTTCACCAATATCGACATCAACACATCATGCACTCACTTCTTAGTGAAGCATTAAAAAATTGGTTATAATTCACTTTATAAAGTTTGTATCTATTGTAAAGATATTAGTTTCTCCCCTCTCTGGTGATACTAGTATTAGCCAGCCTCCTTAGACGGGGCTGTGAAAGTTGCTCCAGCCTTTAACTGCCTATGACGGGCCTACGACATCTACGGACGGTATCAACATCATCGAGGTTGAGGAAAACATGCAGGATTAGTGCTCGATTCAAAGATCGGTAATATTACATATCTTTGGGGGTATATCCCACCTGGGGTTGAATCTGGTACGCACGAACGGTATGACGGATTCCATGCCTTTGAAGTAGAATCAAAATCCTCCAACTGAACGATCAATTGCTCGCGTAACTATGGGTATAATAGGACTTACATATACAGACATCCTCCACCTCGGAGTATATATAAAAACATAAAGAAAGATGCAAAGCCCAGGACCGCGTAACGTATACATGCCAACACATCAATCAAACCGTAAACCAAGAACACCGAAGCACCATGCAAGCTTAACAATGCAGGAGTAAGGAAAATGCATCCAGACAACAAAATGAAAGGGTGCGCGGGAAAACCATCAAGTAATCAGACAACATGCCAGCCCATACGGTGGGGCTCACTCCTTCCCCTTCCTCTGCTATTTCCTTTCATACCGTTAGGGTTTCCGTTCGAAGTGGGTTCTTCGAGGGGAGGAAGGGGAGCGGTAGTATTAACGGCAGCAGCCGTGAAAGGAATTTCTTTCGCTGTTGCAGAGCGAGTATGTCGGTTTCGATTCGGCGACAATATTGGACTGACAGCAGCCTTTTCCGGGGGTGTAGGGGCACTGGGGTCACCCACGTCATTTCGGCCGTAGTAGGTCGAATCATTGGATATGGATAACCGCCCACTTTCTTCCCGACTATGATGATCAAAGGACGATGACTGCGAAAACCAAGTCTGGTCGATGGGTGAGAGAGGGACAGTTTCGTTCCCATCCTCATCTGCACCCGCTCCCGTACCCCCATTCCCCGAAGTTGAACTATATCTGAAACTCATCGTCGCGACAAAACTTGGCTTCGTGGTGGAAATTCCGCGTTCTGACAGTATACCCATTTGCCGAAGGAACCTTTCCGCTGGGACCTTGAGACAAGGAATACACGCAGCGATTATTCCGAGCTGTTCTTCAATTTTGGCGTAAAATGTAGTGGGGACGCCGTTGGAGAGCATATCTCCATGACCGAAGTTCTTGAACGCCACTCCCTTGGCGCAGGCTGCTATAGTTGCAAATAGACCCGTCGCCATAAGGATACCAATTAAGATCTTTTCACGAAGGGGTCGGCGAAGTTTCCAAACGAGTTTGATAGGCATGAGAGCAAAAGCTAAGTCCATGAGGGCGTATATACCTATTTATTTTTGTTAATATCTCGCCCATCAGCCCAAATTAAGCACACATACCATTAGTTACCCAGCCATACAAAACTTCATATTTGAAATCCCAACACTGTGTATCCTCAACGTACTCCCATACCCCGCGAAGGGGGCGGCACCATGCAAGAATGGCCACCATCCAACCCACAGAGGTGAAGAACTGTATGATTAACAAACCCCAGAGAGTCCCCTTCCATACTTTATTCATGCTGAGCCGGAGTAAGGATAGCGCGACGGACATCCGGATAAGGGAGACTGAGAGGGTATATTGAATTTGAATAGCAAAGACGAATTTCAAGGCAACAGTCCTGTCGTAGTCCGAGACGAATGGTGTCCGATGGCCCCAGCCATATGTGGCTGCCGCGATGCCCGAGCCGTAACCGGACAACGATAGAAGCTAAATGACGATAAGTCAGCAAACTGATGCCGCGCCCCGTTCTTGATGGATCGGATTTTCTAGAGGAACGCTCAAGAGCCGTGGATATACATACCGTACCAGCAATAATGAAGTAATCAGAAGAACCCAATCGCGGTTCTGGCCGCAGTTTGGAATATATCCGTAAACAGAGGAGGACCAGGCTTATCAGAGCGAGAAATCCGCAGGTGATTAAATATTCGGGGGCATTATCCGTATCTTTTCCCACCGGTTCGTTATGGGTCATTATCGCCCGTCCCAGTGTTTTGAGCTTTTGACGAAAACAACCTGCCCACGGGGAGGACGGCGAGGAAGAATCGCATCCATCAGCCAAGTTGTGCGATCAAGAAGAGAAGAAGAAAATGAAGAAAGAAGATTATCAGGAGGGAAGGGTTTCAAGATAAAGCAAGAAGGATCTCAGAGAAAACTTTCCCTGGATGTGCACCAATCAGAGAGGGGAGGCATCGGGAGTGTGATCCCCCCTCTCCCGACAATCACTTCCCAAACCTTTGCTTCCTTTTCCCAGGTGACCGAAAACAGCCCCATTCGAATCCACTGTTTCTGCACTCCCACGGCCTAGGATGAGGTCAGTGATCAGTGATGAGTTCGTGAGTTGCTTTATGCTTGAAAGAGCTCAATAATGGGTCTGGCTTCAGTCCCACGAAGGGTGAGCCATGGAGAATAATCATCATGCCTCATCTCTTGCATATACGAAAGTGCTCCATTTGAAAGATGTACGGAAGAAGGATTTGCTGTGCCAGATAGCAGAGTCTCGGGAATCATCAAAGAAAACCTCTTGCCCGAGCACGAACAGCCCCCAACATGGCCGTAGGAGAAAACCAGTGGAAATTACTCTCTTTCACATCTGTCTCCCAAGCCTATCTCGAGAAAAACACAAAATCCTTCATGAACTTGATGCTGATCTCAAAGCAAGACGGTGTCGAATTCCACGATATTCATTCGTCCTTCACCCCCTGAAATTCCGTCTGCCGTGTCTTTGTCATCGTCCAACCTTATTTAAGCTTAAAGACCCACCCGATCGGTTGAGCGGCACGTGTGAGTGGTCAAAGCGTTCCCCTGCCACGGCGCATGGATCACTAGTTTCCGCCATGGCGATTCGAGAGTTTGACAACAACTCGCCGGCCTTGACTCAGGGGACAGTTTCACTGTCGAAGACGATGTTGATGTGAAACACACCTTGGTTGATGAATCTAGACTGGACTCTTCTGCTTGGTTCCTTGCGCCACGGATGTAATCGGAATTGTCATTCCACCAGAGTCGTCGAAACGGCATTGATATCAAAGAGTGACACGGCTCATCTCGGCGACTCTCAACGAGCTGTGAAGCCCATCAGCCGTCGAGATTTGCCCGCAATAAAGCCGAAAGACTTGCATCTCCAGGATCGATCACAATCTGATCCGCAGAGATCATGAGAATCGTCATCTCTTTCCCGCCGATTATCACACCCCGTCACCCTGAGTCGGGGACTCTAGGCAGACCTGGGTGCAACGTCCGTACACCATTCCGTATCGAGAGCCTTCTCCGAACGAGGCGTTAAAAATAGAGCTCATGTGTCTATGTCTTTTTCTTTTTCCTCTTCTTCGATGCTCCTGAAGGCCTCGTTCGAGCCGGGATATGATCCCCCTTCTGCGTGAATTCTCTATGGATGCGATGGCCAAAAGCGAGGAGCAACCGTCCCCATCTCATACCATCTGCACCTGCCGTTCATCAATACCAATTGAATGACATTGCTACTGCAGCCAACTCCCGAGACGTGTGCGAGCTTTTTGGGGTTTCGTTCTACAAGACCAAGCCAAAGCTGACAATTAAAAAAGGAACCTTCCGCAAAAGAAAGAGAAAGAGGCAATTAGCGATGCCATTTACGGATATCCATTCTTCTGTACCTGCGAACAGAGTCAAGGGAATCAATTCTTTTTTCTTCTTCCTAATCTAAGTCTTGAGAGGCGAGGTCGAAAATCGAGAGCCATAGAGCATTTTCCTATTTTCCGCTCCGTCCTGCCTGGGAAGGGATCATTTGACTATGAGCATTCAGTGCTCACGTTCCTATCGTAAAACGGAAATTGATTCATTATTCTCTGGAATGAATTCATACCATATCTGTTGCAAAAATATTGACATGTAACTTGAGGTAAGTCACGAAGTTTGATGACCGAAAAGTTAACCGGCGATTTCTCTCGTTTTCCGGCTGAGGAAGGTCATTAGTACGTTCTGAAGGATGATAGAGAGATTCCTAGACTCAGCAAAACACATTTATGAATACATGGTCAGTCAAGGCTTCTGTTCCGAAGCACGTAGCCTTTTTCGCTCCATCTGCCTCTCCCAGGCTGGTATTGCCCACTTGACCATGTACTCAGAAGCCAGGAGCTGGTTCACTGTTGGCCTTTCCGCCGGTTCGAACGTCATCATAGCCCTCAGCATATCCTCTAGCGCTTTGAACTCACCGCCAGCAACATCCCATTCACACGTTTCTGGAGTCTCACCACGGCCCATGTCCCACATGCGCTTGTGGAGGCGCCTGAATATAGGCGTGCTAATCCGCCTAAAATCGCTGATCCATGACCCATCCGGGTTGAAAAATTCGGGGCGATTAGCCCAGCTGTCCCACCATCTTGCAGGTAGCTGTCCCAATGTGTTGACCATCTCAGCGATAATGTCGTCAGGGTCCCATGCAAAGGTTTCAAAGAGTGGGCGTTCACCCACGACATCATACAGGACGACACCTAGTGTCCATATATCGGCAGCGGTAGGTATGGTGATGGCCTCATTAAAGAATACTTCGGGTGGAGAGTAGAGAGCTGGAGTGTGAAGTGTTGGAAACTTTGTCTGCGAGACAGCAAAAGATGTCCCATAATCCGAGATAATAAGCTCTGGATCTTCCATCTCGTTTGCAGGCATGTCCCAAACCATGGGATAAGCGACACGTGGTGGTGCGTGCGGTATGCTAGGTTTTCCATCAACTCGCCGGGTAGGAACCTCGAATGGTTTGCCATGCCGCTCGTAAAGATCAGATGTGCTGAGGTTGTCGAAATTTGGGACACGAAGCAGGAAGTTGTGCAGATGGAGATCTATCTGAGATGAGCTTTGTATAACGATCGACCTAGAGCATTGGCAGGACATACCTCCATGGCATACGTCATTCGCATGCAAATAGGACAAGCCCATGAGGAGTTGGGCGGCAACAGATCGAGCAGCATCGCGTGGAAACATGAAGTTTGTACTGTTCTCTTTGGAACTAGCTACGGTGCAGCCAGCGGTTTCTTCAACCAAACACACATGATGCCCGTTGGGACCATCGAAAGAGAACTGGTCAAGTAGGGAAGGGATGAATTGCCTCCCAACGTGATTCGGGTCACCTTTCGTCAGTAAATGGAGAATTTCACCCTCGCGGCTCTCCTGTGCTCCCGCAACTAGTATCTTCAGTGACACATAGCGCCCGAGTTGTTGGTCCCGGGCAAGCCAAATAGTTGAATAGCTACCAAAGCCAAGCTTGTGAACTATGGTATAACGGCCACGGCAAAGGGTGTCTCCGATGAGGGTTGGATGATATCCACCCGGTATATATCCCTCCAAATCTTCCACATCCACCTCGGGGTGGTATGTCTGTTCAGTCATCGATGGTGGTGAGTCAGCCATGGAATGAAGGCATCGATATGGAGGCGGTGGTGTAAAGATAGGTCTGTATCGCGGTGAGGGGAATTTGCGAAGTAAATGCCGGCTACGTAGCTGAAATATGGCAAGCTGGGGAGAAAAAGTACCAATCCTGCCAGCTGGAGAGCGTCTCCAGCCGGGGTTCATGGCGTGTGATCGAAGGTTTTGGTTGTTTGGTTGTTGCTGGCCGGAGGTTTGAAGCTGGCAATAAAATATGGAAGGCGGTGTGATGACCACGCATTCATGTAAGACGTCAACCAACACCTCACCTTCTTGAGCTGTTATTGACGATTCAACTCGACTGATCAAGCAAGAACCTTTCGACTGCGCCGCTGAAGGAGGACCCCGCTTTCGACATCCGTTCTTTATCTCACTCTTAAAATATGCTGAAACCCTTGAGCGGGGGATTTCCCATTAAATCCCCCTTACTCCTACTTCCGCATTCTTTCATATCGGTGATAAACCAATTTGCCGCAATCTTTGACCGAGATTTAGCTTGATAGTACCGCTTTAGTCATGAGCCAACAGGCAAGGGAGTATATATGGAAGGTCGCACGACCGAAGAACGAAGCTGTCGCTCGAGCGGTGATGTATGCTGCTTATCAGACAGCAATCCAGACAGACCCGAACCCTACCAGGGTCTTGATTCGGTGAGAAACTCGTTTAAGCCGGGGAAGGCCAATAAGTAGTCTGATCTTAGTACTAATTTTTGATCTCAGATCTTACATCCATCCCACAACTCGAACCAAAGGAGTCTGGGTCAAGGACCAGCCACATATCACAGTGTCGTTGAAGAATCCTCAGACATCCCAATCAGGACAGCATCAGTCAAGTCATGGCTACACCCCACACATTAAGTCGTTCGATGTGGTCAGAGTCTCTCCCAGTCCCGTCATTGCAAATGACAATGCAACTTCAGCATGGCCGGCCTCTGTGGAAACAAGGCACAAAGAAATCGTCACCGGACCGCCGGCTCTTTTAGGACCGGCAAGTGAGTACATCACCTGGCCTTCCGAAGAAACTGGAGAGTGATTCTATCTTGGGGACGGAAAGCCTGTGCCAAAATACCGGATTAGAGGAAATGAGACGGGAGCTAAGCATCTATCTACTATCTTTGTTTGAGCATGTGGCTTAGAGGGCATTCGCCTCGTCTAACCTTTGAATTCACACTATTGAGGAGCTACAGCCATATTTATTTTCTCCCTAGATGTCTGCAACTACCTTTCCTAAAGCGCCTTCTGTAGTGCCTTTCTCCATACCTTTGAACCAGGAAACCCAAGTTCATTTCAACACATCTTCGAGCTCTTAAAGTCCTGAGAAAGACATGAGGAAGAATGATACTTTTGGGGATAGACAATATTCGATAATGTCGTTTCCGACGAGACCCTAAATTGTGATTCCAACTCAACCGAAAACCAACTGGTTCTTTAAAATAGAAAAGAGAAAGAAACTCCCTTCCAACTCATCGTCTACGCAATTTTTCTTCCCCAGACTCCTTTCTAGCCCATGAGATAAATACTAATTTGATTCCAAAATCTCTCTCATGAGCATACAAGCGAGTTTCTGAGAAAAACAAATCTCATATCTAGAAAAAGAGTACTAATCTTCTTCTTCCATCGAAGCCATCAAAATTGATATCGAGAAGAAGCTGGTTGAGTCTTGAATATGGCGAAGAGCGAAATCAGTCAAGAACAACTTCTGTCTCTGATTACTTGGATTGTATCTTGACGAATGTGATGCACTTCTCTTACGGGCAACATATGCACTGGGCACCCAAAAGCCAAGATTCATAAATAACTTCTTACCAAAAAGGCAAGAAATCTATCGTATCATTCATCGCAAGTGAGTACTGATGGTAGAAGATAAAGAAAACAGTTTTCGTAACAGAAATGAAACCAATTGAGATCATAAATCAATGACAGGAATCAATTCTGTCTCTGAATCTCACCAGATGCACACATCAGCATCAATCAAGAAGCCGACTTGTTTAACACTTCGTCTCGCCGTTGTGATCGTCGCAGGTCATGACATGTAAATGCTCTTGATCACTGAGCTCTAGTTCATCTATGTGAGTGAAGTATAAGTTGGGCAGGAAGTTATGCAGTGTGTGTGGGAATCTGGCATAAGGATTCCATCAAGGAATTGCGCGAGCACCTTTCCAGACCCCATCCTCCATGGTGGCTAGTTAGACACTCTAAAATCTATCACCATCCCGATTTTCCCTTTTCATCTCTTATCCAATGTCCACTCCAACACCCTATTCCCCCTCGTGCCCCTATCCGTAAACCAACTCGCCGGCGTCGTCACCCCTTCATCACGCGAGACATCCCACGTCCCATCCCGCACCAACTCCGCGAACCGACCTAAGACTTCGCAGAGCCGGGGCCCGCGATCGGTTCCCCATGGCCGGCTAAGGGACTGCGGCGACCATGACGCGCTATCCGAGCCGAGAGACGGGAACCCGACGACATGGTCAGTGGCACCGGACTTGGCAATCAGACGGACCGAGTCGGCGTGATGATCGGCGTAGATCGGGTCCGTGTATAGACCCGGTCGACGACTCACAGTGAACTTGCCGTGACCCCAGGGCTTGTCGAAATTCGGGTTTTCGAGGCACGGGTTCGGGATTCCCTGAGTAGAAGAGGATGGAGAGGCGTGCAAGATGAGGGAGGGGTATTTTTCAGGGAGATCGCTATTCTCGCGGTTCCACCAGCGTCGCGGGGAGTCGATACCCTCCTGCTCATAGGTCTGGCGGAAGGAGTCCTCGTTGAAGAAGGTTAGGCCGGGGGCTACGTTGGTGAAGGAGGATGGGCGACGAGCGCGGAGAAGGAAATATTTGGCGAAGGGACTGACGTTGTATTCGTGATGGAAAATGTGCTCGGGTAGAGGATCTAGCCAGGTGAAATCTTGGTCGGTGCCCCTGGGCGGGAATAGGCGGTCGCGTATGGCTTGAATTAGGTCCTCCCAGGCGGAAATGGCGTCGTCGACGTCGGAAGGGATCCACGGTTTTATAGATAGAGCTTCTTCATCGTCCGGGTTCTTCCACGAGGGACCCTGGTAGAACTTGCCGCAGTCCCACATATCCAAGGCTTTCCGTAAGACTACTTGCAGTGGCACCCAGTGTCGAGGCACGGCGTCCTTGAATTGCGGGCTCGTTACGGCCTCTATCGATGTAAAGGAGGCTGTTCCTGTGAGCAGGTTGAAGAACAGCCCGCTATCCATTTCAGGCTCGCATGTATTATCCGGATACAGTAGGATTGTCCAAGCCACATCGGAGCCCTCGTCGATATTCTCCAGGTATGGATGCCTGAACGAGTCTGGCGCCGGCTGGTGGAACTCGGGTGTCAAAGGAACAGAAAAAGGCCCAAGGTTCTCGGGCTGGTAGCAATCCAGGAGAGACAGATAATGGTATATGGGTGAGTTCTCGAGATCGGGAATCTCAGTCCATTCTGGGATGGCCTGCAAGGTACGCTGGATAAGGTCGCGTCGGAAATGATCCGAGGCATTGGGTATGTGCTGAGTTGCCCGCCGGAGCAGCTCATTGTGTAAGTTTGCACAGGCGACAGGGTCGAAGGAATCATCCATCTCTGTGTATGTAATTGAATTATATGTTGGAAGGCTTATAGAGCTGAAGTAATATAGTGCTTGCTGCTGGAAGCCTCCGAGCAAATCAATGTAATTGATGGCGGGCAACGGAGCCAGAAAGTGTGAATTCAGGGCCTGGGCCAAATACGAAACTACATGTACTTCGAATAATGTGGGATTCGATATTAAACGTAGACAAATGCATGTACTCCGTAAGGCTGTGTAATCTTTGTGAAGGGGGTGTCTCACCGACTTAAATAGCCGCCCAAGAACCGTACCCAAGGGCCTTTTGTACTACGATATGATTAAGAGTGCTTGGCAACTTGTTTCCGCCACACTTTGTCTTCAGCCCCTGAGGCTCGACTTATATCATTTTACAGATCGCCACATACGCTACAAATATGTACTCTAGACTTGTAACACCTTCTTCACTCACGAAACGGCACAACTAGCACCATCATTCGCAAGCTCCCGAGTGACAGTTCTCAGGTGCGCCTAAAATTTTGTGTGATCGCAGGTCAGTTCATCTTGTAATAACGTCAAGGTTATTTATTTTTCCCGGGGTATTCATTTGCAGCTTACAGAATGCATCTCCATCACCGCAGTATCCGTAAATACTGCAGCAGTCACCAAATGCGCTGCCGGGGCATATCTTGTCTCCGGCGAACCGCGGTCCGCAAGATCCGTCAACGGATATGCCGCCCACGTCCGGATCACATTGACCGCTGTCTGTGAAGTGAAAAGGAGATGTCAGGGTTGGCCTTTCGACTAAGTAAAGAGTGTTATGATTTTTGACTTACAGCAAAGGCCAGGCCCGCAGTAATCATCACCGGTTCCGCCTTGATTCCTCGGGTTAGTAAAACAGTCTTTGCGTGAAAGTCGATTTGGTTTTGGCGAGAGCGATACGTACAAAATCCGTAGATAGAACAGCAGTCTCCGAACGCACTCCCTTCGCAGATCCAGTCGTTATAGTCAGGTCCACAGGTACCATCGGGGGAAACATCGGTTCCGCCTGTGCACTCTGTTATGATAATGAGCGATTAGCCCGGATCAGGAGTCTTTGATTGACTATGTGTACACAATAGGTGAAGGACTTACGGCCGCTATAGCATTTACCCGGTCCGCAGTACTCGCTACCGGAGCCACAGGATCCGTAATAGGAGCAGCACTCCCCGAAATCAGATCCCTCGCACTTTGCATATCCGTGGTCTGGTCCGCAGGATCCGTCTTCGCTGAGGGGTGCAGGAGTCACTGGGGCTACGCAGTATGAATAGTCAAGCCACAGGTTGGTGCAGTTGTCCCAGACCTGCGTGTTGAGATCAAGGAACTCGTCCACGCTAGAGGCTCTATGGTGGGAGAGAAGGGGGCAACATTAGCATTTCAAGGTCTGGAGCTGAGTAGCTGGGATTCGGAAATGAAGAAAACGACTTACTCGCGCAGAGCAATTGTGTTGCAGTTCTCTCCCGACTTCACATCATGGTACTTTCCGCAGTCCTCTATCGTTCCCTCGGAAGTGGGAAAGGCAGGCGTAGCTGTGGTGTAGTACGCAGTTGAAGTTGGTGCATATACCGGAGGGGGGAATTCGAAATCACCTCCCGGGGGGCTATATTCCTCGTTAGCATGGTCAACAATGGCCTTCGGCTGCCTTCATTGTTCCCGATTACAGGTTGTCCTGGACCACTCACCCTGCACAGTAGTACTGGTCGCCACGGAGATCGTCGCAACTCCCTATGATACGTTTGTTCCAGGTCGAGAATTGAATGGCTGTGATGTTATTCTCAGCCGTGGAGAGAGACTCACGGAGCGAGTCACTGCATGCGACTCACACATTAGCCATACATACTATAGGAAGAATGGCTGTGGACGGGGAACTCAGAACGCGCACCAAGTCACAGGATCGTATCCCCAGCCAATTTTCTCCAGCTTACAGGGAAGAGGAAGACAAATTGGTTCAGTCACATAGCAGGTGAAATCATGTGTCAGCACGACAAGATCACCGGTGGGGACATTGTACTTCTCGGACAGCTCGTTGCAAGACATACGGCCAATGTCAGGCTCGATTAGCTGTCCGAGGCATGTCGTGCCCGCACCTGGAATCCTGGTTGTCGTACTCCCTTCCGAGGTGGTCGGGGTGGGGCGGGGCATGTAACTAAGCCACATGGGCTCCGTCGAAGTTGTCAGGGGCATCTCGGTGGAGCAAATGCTCTCCATATCCGCATGTTGCTGAATCAAGTGGTTGGTGTAATTAGTTTTGGGGAGGACAGGGGAACGTAGTCGATGGTCGAATATCCGTAGGAAACAATCATTGCAAAGCTAAGATGAGGTCAATAGGCAATGATGTGAAGTTGGTTCTAGTGGAACAAATGAAAACAAATGCGCTTACCATGTCGAGATCGTATAAGTTTTTCATCTGCGTGTCCTCAGGCTGGATTTCGACCGGGCTGAATCCCTCCTCAGAGCATACATCAGCATCCCACTCAGGGTCCCCTAGCATTAGAGAATGGTTAGCACGGTCAAGAGACGTGGTGTTGTTTATGTTCATTTTCCGTTTCTTACCTGTGATGCAACTCTCCGGGTCATGCCTGAGCCTATCACTACCAGACCAGGTCAACGAGTCCAGCCAACACCACCCGGACTCGCCTCCCGTCATACACCCAAGTTGGTATTGGTGTTGATATAGCACTGGAAGCGCCCATGGCTTGATAATGTTGCCCATATACCTCATCTCTTGATCCGCACACTCGGCCCGCACGGTGGTGACCCAGTTCCCGAGTCCATTCTCGCATACAGTGGTGCAGCCCGCCGTAAAGTTTCCTTCAGACCACATGTATTCTTCAATGCTAATGACGCTTTCAAGAAACTCGTCTACACAGTCCAGTGTCGTGTTTCTGGGCTATGATATTAGTACCGAGACTTGACTAAGAAGCGTGAGATACAGCTTACATAGCTGTCATGCACGAAGGTGTAACCCCTCTAGACTCGGACCACGCATTGAGATCCCGCCCTTTGAACAGAGTGAAGCTGGCCGATGCCGGTGCCCATAGTATGGTTGCTGGTATCAGGGCGTGGATTTTCATCTTGAAAAATGTTTGAGATGAAAAGTTCAAAGGGGCCAAAATGTTCGCACAAGTTCAGGAGGGGCGAGCCACAAGCCCATCCCGAGCAGCATCTTCGCTGATATTAAAGTGAATTGGTATATTCCTAATTTTGCTGTATTGGAGGTTAGCCGCTTCTGGGTATCGACTCTGTTCTGCCCGGGCTGAGGCAAGTAGCAAGCATTGTAATTACTGATGCATGGTTCAAGGAGGGTCAGGAGACTCAAGTCTGACGGCCAACATCTAGACGTCGATTCTTCAAGGATGAATACCTTTTTGGCGGGAGCCAATCCCTCGTGCCTGTCAGATGGCTTAAGGAAGATGAATTGGATCCCTGAGGTAGGGGGACAATAGCCTTAGTCAGCTGAGTGTGCCAAGAGCTAGAATCTTACAGATCCAGCACTTGCATATTGTGAGAAGACCTCGGGAGTTACGGCACAGCACGATAGTATGAAGTCTGATGGATGGCTTCGGTAACCTCAGAGGCCTCAAGGGGCTCAGGGCCACCACATAGGCATCAAGGAAAAGTACCCTGTGGTTCTGGCGGAAAACATTATCGTCTCGGAAACTCCTCCCGGGGGGCCGTCGCCATGTCGGATGTAGTTGATATACAGGCAATGCCCGCCCTTACCGGCTGATGTCTTGTTCATTTGCTTTGAGAGACTTACATAGTCGTCTCGCAGTCGAGTTTCGTGTGTCATCATGCTGCTCATCAAGTCTGGGGCAAAGCTCTCAATGGCAAAACTCCTAACTTTCCTTACCTTTGCTGGATGGGCTTCCGGTGACATCGTTTCCCTCCAAGGAAGAGCCGAGCCACTCCAAAACCAAACCGTCTATCCTGCCCGGTACCCACAAGCCTCGAACTCGACAGCTAAATTTCAGTTCCCAATTCCTCAGGCTCGTTTTGCCGCCGATATTTCCATCCAGCAAGAGGAAGGGACATGTGGCCCCGGATTGCCTTGCACCAACGGTGCTTGTTGTAGCAACACGGGGGTTTGTGGTTACGGCCCAGAGTTTTGCGGTAGTGATGTTTGCATATCCAACTGCAAGGCGCAAGCTCAATGCGGACCTTATGCCCCCGAGGGCGAGAGACGTTGCCCCCTGAATGTTTGTTGTGTAAGTACCTAGCGCCCATATATGAAGAAAAGGCTTCAAGTTTGATGTATTTCCACTAACACAGAGATCAAAAAAAGTCCATCTACGGATTTTGTGGCACAACGGATGAGTTCTGCTTGGACAAGTGCGATGAGACGTCGAGTGAATGCGGCCCAGCCCCCGAGCCGCAAGGGAAAGCTCTGGCATTTTCTCGCAACATCGGGTACTACGAGTCCTGGGCTACGACGAGGCCTTGTGACGAAGTTCGCCCCAGCGACCTCGACGTCACTGGCTTGACCCATCTGAATTTTGGCTTTGCCTTCTTCCATCCTACCACATTCCAGATCACGGCCATGGACTCCAACGCGCAATCGCTACTACGAGAGTTCACGGAGCTGAGATTCCTAAATCATGGTTTGCAAACTTGGATTTCCATTGGTGGCTGGTCATTCAATGACCCAGGAAACAACCCTGAGTAAGTCTTTTTTTAGAGTGGCATCGACGGTACGATGGGACTGAGTATCGTCTTAAGCTCACTTCCAGAAAATATGAACTGCAGGGGCTAACAAAGGCATTCATCCAACAGCACACGAACGGCTTTTAGTGACATGGCCAGCAGTGCCGCCAATCGTAATGTATTCATCCAGTCGCTTCTGAGCTTCATGGACAATTTCGGATTCGATGGTGCCGATATTGACTGGGAGTACCCTAGCGCCGAGGATCGTGGCGGCAGGCCTGAGGACAAGGAGAACTTTGTCCTACTCTGCAGCGAAATGAAGGCGGCTTTTGGGCAGCGATATGGTCTTTCCATCACTTTGCCAGCCAGTTTCTGGTACCTACGTCACTACGATGTGGCAGCGATGGAGCCCCATGTGGACTGGTTCAATGTCATGACGTACGATATCCATGGTGTCTGGGACAGCGGCAACCAGTGGACAGGAGCGTTTGCAAGGTACCTAATGACTACCCAACTCAAATCCATCATTGTTACGCTTTGAAATCGAGCATATCGGCCCAAGTGGAAATTAGTAACGAAAAACGAGTATAGGCCCCATACCAACCTTACCGAAATTGATGAGGCTCTTTCGCTTCTGTGGAGAGCCGGTGTTAGTGCCGGTAATGTCGTTCTTGGACTGGCCTACTACGGTCGCTCTTTCACACTCTCGGATCCTTCCTGCACCGAACCCGGCTGCCCCTTCAAGGAGGGTGCCCGAGCGGGCGAGTGTTCCAAGGCCGCAGGTATCCTCACAGCGGCTGAGATTGGCCGCATCACTGAAGAAAACGATGTAGACTCCAGATTTGACGCTGAGGCGGCTGTCAAGTGGATAACCTGGGATTCGGATCAATGGGTCAGCTACGAAGACGAAGAAACCTTCGCGCTGAAGATGGACTATGCGGCCGGTCTTGGTCTGGGGGGTACCATGATCTGGGCAATCGACCAAGGTATCTTCGGAACCAGCAATAAACAATACCTGGGGCTATCCAAGCTCGCAGTGCAAGGTATTACTGAAGATGATATCTCTCTATACCAAATTGCGACTGATGCCGGCGAGGCTTGCTATGTCACTTTCTGCGGCGACCAATGTCAGCCTGGGTATACCTCCTATACGCAGATGAGAGGTCAAGTTGCCCTCCTCGGCCCCGGCAGTGCGTGCGAGGACGGCGAGTTCCATCAACTGTGCTGTGTTAGTGGAGGTAGTTATCCTGGCAGGTGCTATTGGACTGGCTGGCGGGGAGAAGGCCTGTCTTGTTACGGGGGTGCGTTTTCACTCTTTTTTCCCCTCTCATCTTTGTATTCTCTTCGTTTGGATCCTCACCTATAACAAAAACACACACGCACTGACTGACATGGGCATGTGGCCAAATAAACAGGCGGCTGTTTCGAGGGTGATGTGCTCATGACCCAAAACAGTAACAACTACTTTGAGAACCCTTTCACGGGTGAAATCACTGATGAAACTTGTAATGTGAGCGCAGCGGATCCTCTACGCCACACATAGACATGGCAATGCGAATTGATGACGCTAACTCAGTATCATTCCAGGGTGGTTTACAAGCCTATTGCTGTCGTGGGTTCCGACCCTCCCCACAGCTGGGAAGGGATCTGGACCTCATCCAACCAGAGGAGATTCAACTTCATGACGACCCCGATGCTATTGCCAAGCGCGATTTTATTGGGTGCGCTGAAGGCGCCATCATTGGCGGTGCCTTGTTATTAATCACCGGGCCTCTGGGCTGGCTAGCCGAGGGAGCGGTCCTGGCTACGTTCTGTGCCATCGGGTCTTCCGAGGGATCTGCCAAGGGTCCTATCGGCTTCGCAGGGCCCCTGACCAGGACTCAATCCAAGATTAACCAAGGGCTCCTGCCAGGCGCGCTCCCACCGCTGATAAAGCCACCCCCAAAATCAAAGCCAAAGCAGGGGGCAGGGACGAGAACTCACTATGGAAGGTAACTCATATCAACGGGCCTAGAGATGGAAAGTCCGGGATCCAACATGCTAACCCATCCATCATCATAGGTATCCAATTGCTTCGTGGCCTCCCGGAATTTACTGTTCGACCACCTATACTTGCGAGTACGGCGAGGGTTTTGATCAGGTATAATTAGTACCCTGCCTGCGGCCTTGGCAAAATACGAGTTACAGCCACTGTGGTATGAAGGCTGATACAAGTTTCGTCGTAGGTATGCGACAATCAACGATGGGCTCTCGACCAGCTCATGGGCGGTCAGGTTGTATTTCATTATGCAAATGGTGAGCTTACTACCTATTGCCCTGAAGCGATATTTCGTGCGGCAAGCTTCCGTAGTTTAACAAATCAAACCAATAGGAGGTCGATTGCCTGGAAGAATGCAGCCACGATGGTCATACACCAATAATCATGAGCACTACAAGCGGTCGTTCAACCCGCGGGTTGCCAGCGGCCGTCAGCGTTGTGAAGTGTAAGGGATATTTTCCACCCAAACATGCTCTCAATTGATGGGCCATTTCCAGAATCTAACCACTTTATAGAGACGAGTTCCCGCAGGGAAGTCTGATAGAATCAGGCGGTGGCGCCATTCAAGCCCTTCGTGCTATTGATGGAACGGAGAACGGAGCTCAAGGTTCGTAATGAAAACATCCTCGTGGTCTGCGGACTTGGGGGAATCAAAAAATCCTCCAGGATAATTATATTCTCGTTTACTAACACCCGGGGAATCCTAGGAGCTGATTTCAACAACTGGATTCTTGCCACTTGGCTACCTTGCTCATCACTCATGAACAGCCCCCCTCCTATTACCTGGAAGGTCAACACGGCAAGCTTGGGGCAGAACGATCCCCGGAGAACCGCAGCAGATGACGAAGTTATTCGTAAATACGGGGTAAGTTTCTTCCGCTATTGATTGCCTGCCCTTGTCCCCATTACATATCAGGTCACTGCAGAACCAAGTTCACTAGCCTCATTCGCTCACGCCAACCAACTCCAGTTTGACTCGAGCTCCGGCCTCGACCCTTGCTACGCGACTTACACAACACCGTCCAACAACATCGAGTCCGTGATAAGCGATCACGGCTACCGCGTCTTCACCAACGACCCGCTCTTCACGTCCTTCAACTGGCCCAGTCAGAACTACAAGAGCGATCCAGCCACGCACTCACCCCTGCCCACCAGCGTCAACAGCCAGAACTGGATCCGGCGGGATCTCGTCCCCGGCGCTGATGGTTTCCCGACTATCACCACGATGGCTGATCCCAATGCGGTTACTAATGATGGGAGGTCTATGGCTATGACGACCGAGGCACGTGTGGCTAAGGACCAGGGCCAGAAAGTAGATAGCTAGTTAGTTTCCACTGCCTCGATGACCCTGTCATTTTATTTCTCTTCGGTTTCATGGATTTCCTCGGCTTCACCATGGTGTTCGGCTTCTGCTTCGGGTTGCGCTTCCAGTTCTGTTTTGAATTCTCTTTCTAAAGAAGGTGCGTCGCGAGGATCCCCGCGGGCCGTTAACCAGCGTGCTTGTAGTGACTGGAGTACGAAGCAGAGGGGAGAGTGTTGGTGTCGGCCTTAGCGATGATCAGTATGGAAGGAAGAGAGCAACACTGGATCCCTATAGTATTGACGGAAAAGTAGATACGTTACCGCCCGACTGCCCCGTCCCCGTCGGACTCTGCAGGCGGTCCTTGGCCCCTTTCGGTTGTGGTGCGGGCTTGTATTGCTTTATATTAATACTATCTCTCTCTTCGTCGCTCGCTACTGCCTTCGTCTCTTTCCGATCAGTAACAGAATGTTGCTGAACTCTAATGTTGGCATTGCACATGGTCTCCTTCTATTTTCTGCGAACAGTAACGAGCGTTACGGCCCTTTCCTGTCAGGTTCTGTCGGGCGGGCAGAGACCTTGTAAGTAAATACTCTGAGAGAGAGAGAGAGAGAGAGAGATTCGAACCTTTTCGAATTCGACTACCTCGATGTCATTGCCAGAATTGTGTTGAATCAATGCACATTCCGCTTTGGTCAGTTGATCGGTTTCTCCATGGGTCACTTACTGAGTCACTGGTGGTGAACAAACGGAGAATCAACGGTTTTTCCCGCGGCCCTTGGCCCTTCGACGGACTCATAGGTCGGTCTTCTTCACAGAAAGGAGTCAGTCACTCTGGTGTAAGTCTCAGAATTGCCACCTTACCACTCACACAGTCATTCAGACTCGCCTATGCGTCATTGAAGTGAACCCCGAATGATCTCTGCTGATATCATCATCTCCGTTGCTACCTTATAAGTACTCCGTACTTCCCCTGGTCTTCTGGCTATTTTTGCTTGCGTTCGACGTACCTCGTACTTATTTTGTTTCCTATCCGCGTTATTCTCGAAGACTGACCGAACTGAATCAATAATAGACAGCCTCACCCATCTCTCCGAGTAGACATGGGAATTACCAGGATGGCTCCGCTGGTCTGGATCAACGGCTTCCCAGGATCTGGGAAGCTCACCATCGCCACAGCAATCGCACAGTTGCATGAACCAGCAGTGGTTCTCGACAACCACAAGCTGATCGACCCGGTCGAGGCCAGATGTCCACGAACTCATCCCGATTACAACAAGGAACGCCGGCTCTACCGCCAAGCTGTCCTGGATGAATTCGTGTGCGATGAGACCACACTCTCGAAGTTGGTCATTTTCACTGGTAAGACTTCCCTCGCTTTCTTTTCTTTTCTCTCCCCAAATCATGGAGAAGTAGGACCACGCTGACTTAGTACCAGACTTCCAGTCCAGCAATGAATTAGGGCGGGATGTGGCCATGGAATACAGAGATGCTGCCAGAAGATCCGGTCGTCCCTTCATCCCGGTATACCTAACATGTGACATGGACGCAAACGTCCAACGCATCGCTAGTCTCGAGCGCGTCGATAGCGGGACGAAAAAGCTCACGGATGCTCAACAGCTCCAGGCGCTTCGCGGGAGGTGCGAGCTCTTCCGCTTTGATGAATGTCCCAGCTTCACGGTGGATTCAACACATTTGCCACCCTTGGAAGCCGCTGCGAAAATACTAGCATTCCTTAAAGACATGGATAGTTTGTGATGGTGGAGACTTGAGAGGGCCACAAGCTTAAGACTGTGATTTTAGATGAGTGTACTCTATTGTCAGCCAGGCAGAGTAACAGTGATTGTGATTTCTTTCAGAGAACAACATTATATTCAAAACGGATCCGGATTATCGCGCACTTGCCTGGAGAATTGAGGAGAGAGTTATGGTCTTCCGGGATGAGTATGTCTGAAAGGGGCCACGGAATCGTTTTGCCGTTTATTGGCACTAGAGAAGATGGAGAAGGCAATGCCTAGCCTGGGACTCGCGCCTCACAGAAGAGTGGCCGCCGGGCTCCTGAAAAGGCGCTGTGCATTTGGTGGTCCTCTCTACCGCCCTCAGCCGCTATCGACGAAGTCATATGCATACTATACGCTGCCATATTGTCTTACGGGTGTTGAAACTACCCCGAATGGTATTGCCGTCCCCCAGAGTCGCAGCAGGGCCACAAGCTATCGTATCGACAGTTGTCCGTTGGGGATGTTCTTTGACTCAAATAATAGAGAAACACGCGGAATCAGATTCCCCGGGCCAGCAGGGGCTCAAGTCTTAAATTCGCCACTGACTTTCAAAATACTCTACTGAAAAGTCGAGGACGTTTTCAGTCGAAGACTTTTCAAGAGTGCAGGAAGCGAAGCTTAGTTTGAAGCGGTCATATACTTATTGATAGTATGTTCATCATACATCATGACAATATAGTCTGAATGAATATCAACAGTTATATAGAAGTTAACACGGTCTTCTTCTACGAAATACTATCGAATTATATCAGATCTCGTCTTCAAGACATCTAAACAACCAATTCTGAGGTGACAACTGTATTTGTATTGACTCGATCTTTGGTACGAAGAAGAATAACGAAGCAAGAAGTAAGAATAAAGAGCAATTGATAGAAAACTAATTTACCGAGAGCCCCAAAAGCAGCGACGGCCTGCTTCCGGATCGGGTGAGGTTGACCGTGCGTTTTGAGTGCCTTTAAAAAGCTCGATTCTTTATATAATATTCAAAATACCGCTCGAACGCTGCAGAGTAGAGTGTAGATAGAGTGTAGAGTAGTGTAAAGTGGATATAGATAGATGGATGAATAATAGTTGTAGTGTGGGGAATATATCAGAGTTAAAAAAAGTATATATGACGAAAAGACAGTAGAGGGACGCAAAGAAAGCGAAAACCCCCCTCAAAGAGAAACGAAGTGAAGTGAAGGTTGTGCAAAAAAAAAAAAAAAAAAAAGAAACCAAATAAATATGCTGCGAAGGCAAAGGGAATATTTTTTTATCCAACGAAAATAGGAAGGAAAAAAATGTAAGAGATCAGCTCAGAGACCCTTATTCATGGACCTGCATGGGGAGAGAGAGAGCGAGAAAGAGAGAGAGGGAGAGTAATCATTCAAGCCATCAACTCTTTAAGATCGATCTCATCCATCTGTTCCTGCGCAGACGTGCACGGCGGGATCCCGACCGCAGCAGGACCAATCAACCCTTGCGGTCCCAACCCACTCCCATACCAAGGACCCTTCTCTTCCTCAGTCGCGTTCAAGACACCCTCAGCACGCTTGAGTGTCTCGACATCAAGGTCGGTGACGTAGGCTTCCCCACCGGCAGTGTTGCCAGGTACACCAGGGAGCTTAACACGGACCTCGAACTCATTGTCGAGCATCATCTCGTCTTTCCAGAGTCTTCGCGAGCCATCGTACACGCAGAGAACGCGCTTCTTGGCCTTCATCTTGTTTGCCGGGCAGCTCCAGGAGGGAGGGTAATTGTTCTTGTTGCCTCGCTTCTTAGGGACAGCGGGTCTCATCTTCCCACCTACAGTCGCTGTTGCAGAACGGGAAGAGCCTTTAGTGACAGAGCTACCGATGACAGGTCGGGAGCCGGCAGAGTTTGGTTTGTTCGATTTTAGGGCTCCTTTTCCAGACCTGCTGTTGCCCTTTGCGTTGGTAGATTCGTTAAAGTCATTATCATTTTCGTCATTACAATTCTCATCATCCACGGAGTTTGCGAAACCCATGTCAACAGTGTCGACAAGCATGTGCTTCTCCATCGTCTTCTTGACGTCATCATCGCTCGCAACCTCAGTTAACCTCTTCTCATTGATGGCTTCACTAGGATCTTCTTGCTGCACAATACGGAGGACGCAGTCATCCAAATGCTCGTAAAAGTCTTGCGCATTGTCGAACGTGGCGGAACAGGTCGAACACTTGCCAGTTGCATCCTGGCAGTAGCTCGAGATCATCTTACCTGAAGATGAGGATGCTGGTGGACTCTTCTTTCGAGAGTTGGGTGGAGTTTGCTCAACGCCGTGAACGGAAGTTAGATGCCTCTTGAAAACGTCGGCACGGTTAAAGCTCTTCTCCGCAGCAGAGCCTGATCCAGGACAGAAGCCACACACCATCGTACCCTTGTAGTGGGTCAAAGTGTGCCTGTTCTTGTCATACTTGCGAGCAAAACCTTTAAAGTGGTACTCGCAGTTAACGATCGGGCACTTCTCAGGACGTTCCGACTGATGGGTGAGCATATGGGCTCTGAGATCCTTGAAGACGCGCCCACAGTCTGGGTGTGGGCAGCGGCCCTTTTCCTTCCCCTCGTCATCGAGGTCAACACTGCCCGACTGAGGACTCTGTTGTGAGCGCTGGGATCGGATGGATGAGATGGAAGATCGTCGGTCAAAGTTGGCTGGCCGTTGTGGGAAGCCACTTTCAGTGAGGTAGGGGGAAGAGATGGGAATCGGAGCCTGAGCTGTTTGTTGCTGCTGCTGTTCGTTCTGACCCTGGCCATAAGAGACGTGGGAATGGGCTGGGGAGACAGGAGCAAAGCCAGGTGACGGGACACCTGAGTACCGCATGTCGTCGGGGTATGAAACGGCAGGATAAGTGTTTTGGTGGTTTTGAATCGGTTGGATCAAAGAGGGATCTATTACGAAATATTGGTCAGCACATCAGTTTTCCCCATCTACGAAGCGTGGATGACGAAGGAAATTTTTAGAGCAACAGAAATGGGTATCAGAGAGGACGAGGAAAAGTAAAAGCAAAGACTGCAAGGGGTATCTGCAAGGAAAAACCGACAAGATGACTCAAGTGGCCGAACGAAATTGCCACTACTTTGATGAAAGAAAGAATCTTGAAAAGGCCCAACACGAGTGTGTTCTGCGAAGTCCAAAGAAGAAGGAAATGGTCCTGGAGAAGACATATTTGGTCGAGATGGGGAGTGGTGCTCCTTCTTAATCCCAGAAGCAGGGACTGGGTACGTGCGCGATCGATGCCTGCTTGGTAGACTGGGCGACCGCATATACTGTTTCTTGGATGCGGACAAATTGGGTGTGACAGGAGACTTGAATCGCGAGGGAGATCGCTCTCCGTGCTGGGATATCTGAGGAGAAGAGAACCCTGAATGATAGGAGAGAGATGGGGTGGCCATGGGTGAAGGTGTCGTCGGCGTCTGAGCTCCATGCAGAACGGTGTCGATTGTGGTATCCGGGTTGGGGTATCCGCCAGAACGATTGAAAGACAAAGGAGACATAGGAAAAGGCTCGACGCTAGGAGATATCGGAGAAAAGAAAGGCCCATGTTCGGGCGTGAAAGACGAAGGAACATTTTCGCACTCACCCACAAAGGTATCCCCGATTTTCGCTTGGGAAAAGATCATGTCTGGGTCCATCTGGCTGGCAAAGTCGCGGGGAAGAGTATCGCTCACTGGAACCCAGTTCTCCTGGTATGCGACACCGTGGGCGGCTTTTGAGTATGGGGATCCCACGGCAGACGATGACGCACTGGTTAGTGACGGTCCGGAGGCCGTGGACAGAGTCGAAGGAGGGTGTTCCAGAGATTGGGTTGTGGCTGCAGACGGAGAAGTAGAAGGGTAGAGGGCCTGCTTGTTCATCTCAGGAGGCGCTTCTACGATGAATGACGGAGTGTCGAAAAATGAGTGGGGTGCGGACGCCAGAAGGGAATGTGATCCGAAAGAGCTGTATGAATCCAAACTAAGAGGAGCAAAAGGGTCGTGCATGCTCGGGTTGTCCATGGACGAGGGTTGGAAGTAGGATTGTTGGTGTCGAGAGGATTCCAACGCCAACATATCGGAAT
Source organism: Arachnomyces sp. PD_36 (assembly GCA_032988195.1). Classification (NCBI taxonomy): domain Eukaryota; kingdom Fungi; phylum Ascomycota; class Eurotiomycetes; order Onygenales; family Arachnomycetaceae; genus Arachnomyces; species Arachnomyces sp. PD_36. Next base: position 246,619 of record JANTQE010000019.1, on the reverse strand, counting down.
GCGTGGTATGGAAGGGGAACAAAACGAAATCCTGTAAATCCTTCTGCGATATTTTCATGCCCTTTTTCGTAAAGGATACGTTGGGAAGGGGGAAGTTGTCCAGTGAACGCGTCTGAATCTGGGGGATCAGGAAATATTAGCAGGCGTAAATACGAGAAAATATACGAGGTCAATATCATCAAAGTTTGCAGGCTGCAACGTCAAGGGTCGAAAAGGGGAACGGCGGCCTTTATATACATACCACCGACAGTGAATGAAGAAAGCTCACTTTTTATCTTTCTTCCTTCTCGATATATGTTGTGAGAAGCTTCGCGAACGCTTGGGGGTGGCGAACGTTTTTTTTAAGTACGCGGGCCGCTCCGCAAGGATAGGGGGACGGGATAGGGATGAAAGGAGGCAAAACGGCGACGAAGGACAGATCAGTGAGCTGGCAGAAGGTGGAGCACGGATCGAGAGAGGGCTCAGGGCAGGGAAGAGTCCAAGTCGAGTGGAAGGGAGGTGTTGCGACGAGCTGAGGGATGTTGATAATTTGCGGGATGGGCCAATGGCGACGGCGGAAGAGGGTTTTGCGAAGAGAACCTGATCGAGTGGCGACGGGACAAAGTATATATACTACTAGTAGGATAGTATATATAATCGAAACGAGTCGCGGAAGAGAACAGGTCGTGGTGAACGTGATAGACGTGGTGGGGGGGGGGGGGGGGGGGGGGTGAATAATTTCCGGGGAGTTTTGTGTTGGTATCCAGTATTTTTTTCTAGTTGGAAATAG